>LPNX010685414.1:308161-478295 GCA_001517045.1 Pseudotsuga menziesii
AATGAGCTCTCCCAATCAAAATTTGAGTAAAAACATGGGGATATATGTCAAAAATACAAACAAAAGTAATTTTTTTATTTTCTTCCTCCAAAATTAATAAANAACGAGTACCCACTCGGCATACGTTTGACGGACCTCGCTACCCCAAAAACAAGAAATACTTGAAAAAACGTGATGATGACATCATCATCACGTTTTTTCAGGTATTTCTTGTTTTCGGGGTAGAGGGGTCCGTCAAACGTACACCGAGTGGGTACTCGTTGGATGCGTAATTTAATTCCGCATCCAATGAGCTCTCCCAATCAAAATTTGAGTAAAAACATGGGGATATATGTCAAAAATACAAACAAAAGTAATTTTTTTATTTTCTTCCTCCAAAATTAATAAATATTATTTTATTATTTTAACTATTATTTTATTAATTTTTTTTTGGAGGCCCATTTTGAGTTGAAATTTCCTCTAATGTATCTTGACTTTGAAATCCTGGGTTCCATTTTCCTAAATTGGACTATCATCAATGATTAAAAGTACATACATTTGCCATTTGGGAAATCCATACATCTAGAAGAATTCAACATGTTGGTTTTATTGTCAAATAGTCTGTTACTTAAGGAAGAAATTGTCTAGAGATCTAAGTTCACCAGGTAGTCGCCAATTGTTGCAGCTGCAACTATTTTCCCAATTTTTTTAAAATTTTGGACCCTCCTTTTAATTTTATATTTCCTAGGAGTGTTTGTATTGTTGAACTTTGTTTTTTCCCTCTGCTACATTTTGGATTGTTTGAAGTTGAATTGAGGTCAAACTGTTTTTCTTCTTTTCCGAAAGTTTCTTTTTGCCGGCCGATGCTTTTGACTGTGGAACTTGAAGTTTGATTTATGGATGATTTCCTTTATCACTGTCGGAGGCCATTTGAACAATGAGTCGGGGCGGTAGTTCTCTATGCAGCCAGCGTTGCAGAGGGTAAGTAATGAATGTCCCGATGGACAGTTCTCATTTTCGTCGGTGCAATTTATTTCAATTTTCTTTTTTGGACTGCCAGCTATTTTATTTTATCACGATCGGAGCATTAGCCTTCTATGTCGCCGCCGTTTCGGAGGGCAGATGGAGAACATTTCGATGGATAGCTCCGATTTTCGTCGATGCCTTGGTTTTATTGATCATTTTTTTACTTTGCGATGTTTTTTTTCACTATAGGAACAGTTTTGACGATCGATCGGGGGGGCTAGTCCTTTGCATTGCTGACATGGCGGCAGCATTGAGCCTTTGGTTTTCGATACATAGTCCTCAAAGTTTTTGATCGCCAATGATCTTTGTTGAATGTGGAACCTTTAGTCTATCTGTCTTCCACCGTTGCAATTGTGTAATGAATGGTTCGGCCGACGCTTTATCGTTAGTCCTTCCACTCGTTGATGCCATTGTTTTTAGTGGGTAGTGGTTCCGATATCCGATGCATGGATGACAGCTTTTGGCGCTTTATTTCGCCAATGTTTTATTTTTCCGCGAAACCCTTAGTATATATGGTTTCTGCTATTGCAGCGGCTTAGTGAACTAACCATCTGATGTATAGTTTTTCGTTCACCGATGAGGAGTTTGTCAACCCGATGCTTAGTATTTTTCCCATCGATGGGGGTTTTTCCTGCCGTTTTTGTGAGCCTTTACCCTACTCCATGGGTGACGGAGGTTTTTGTTTTTTTATTAAGTCAAGGATTTCGCGACGAGAACACAGTATAGGGCCTCACATTTGATTATTAGTTTTATTGATAGTGTGGTTTACTTTGTATTGAAAAGCTAGATGATCTTGAATGCAGTCCGGATTAATGATGAATTTTTCGTTTTAACTACAGACGAATTTAGAAGATTTTTTCAAACCCAATTTGATGATTACTGCTACAAAGAAAACATATCTAAAGGACACAGCAGAAGAGAGATGACTGAGGAAAGGAAAAGTAAGAAGTAGAGATGTTGCTCAAAAAAGAAGAAAGTGAAGGTCTGAGATCAACAAGATCTCAAAAAGACCAACGGATTACTTAACAAAATCGGTAGCAGTAGAGGCCCGGGCTTGGGAAAAGTTCATCAGTTACCAAGCTGGTCCCTTTTTATAAAGTGCTCTTAAATATTAATTTGAAATGTAACATATTGTATAAATCATGAGCACTCACTAAAGGAAAAAATTGTGGGATTAAACGGTTGGGGGAGCCCAAAGGTCACCAAGGGGGCAGCCCAAAAGTTTTGCTGTTTTTTATAAATATAGGAGAGTTAGATGTAAGAAAAAGACTTTTTCCCAGATAGATTTGTGAGATTATGTTGTAAGAAGAACTATTTCCTTTTGCAATAAGAATTACAAGTTTCCTGTTGGAGAAAGCTTGGTGGAAGATTTCAAATGCTGTGCTATGGATTTGTTGAATGTGAACTATTTCGTTTTCAGCTTGTGTCCATTAACTGTGAGATCGTTTTAACTCTTTGAACCTATGTTCTTGTTATGAATGTGCTCTAGTTTATTCCATGAAATTTCCACTGTGAGTAATGAAGGCTTTTCATAAACAATGAGCTATCTTATTGTTCATATATCTATTAATGTTCATGTGTTCTGAAATAAGTAACAACTATCTGTGATTTTTCTTAATGCATGTGCAGAAATACATTACTCATTGATAAATGATAATCTTGCTCCCTAGGGATAGGTTAGATAGTTAGTTTTAGTTTCTTGCTGTGTGTGATTTAGATGCGAGAGAGTTACGACGAGAGGTAAGAACCTGCGCATCACATTGTGACCACTCCTCGTATTCTCTATCAATCTACATTCTTAAATAGGCACTTGCACATCATACTTAAACATAAAAAATTAAAAAATGCACACCATGGACCGAGCTGTAACCAGTAAAACCTTTTATTTTGTTACTTGACCTACGGTAGTCGGACCGTAAACCAGACGGATTCCCCATACCAAATAGTAATGGGCTAGTTGGGAACGTTTACTGGGGAGAATCCCTAACTATTGTTACCTGCGATTTTCCAGGCCTCAATAGAAACAAAATGAGAAAGAGAGCCCAATAGAAAAACTAAATTTGTTTTAACATAAAAGGATATCACCAGCTATAAAAGAAGAAGATATACATCAAGACAAGGATCAACATTTTTAATGGGTAGATTATAAAGCCTCATATTTTTATTGTATCATACCTATAAGAGATTGTTATCTGGCATTTTTGTAACAGGGCTTGGTGAATTCAGGCCTTTCATTATATTAGTCAGTCATCCTTCTTTCTTATGTTATTCCATATCTCCCAGTGTCTATGAAATTTCTCCACATATGCATATAATGAAATCCCATGATGAAACTTTTGGTCCCACATTTGGATCAAATGATGTGATGATAAATTTATTTTCTTGTTAACGTGTTGTGAAATATTCATGATATACTACATGAAGCAAAATATGTTGTCTCGATGAGAATATTTATGCATTTGCAATTATATTTTATGTTGAACTACTGAATTCTCTTTGCTCAATGCATTTTCTTTATCTTGAAAATAATATTTACTTGTAATAGTACCTAATTTTCATTATGTTCATTCAATCCATGCCATATTTTTCTAATGTATGTAAGGTTAAAACCTTACATGTTGGAATATGAGTTTAATAATTATATTTTGATAAATGGATTGATGATAAAATACAAAGATAATAGCCAATTATATATGGTTGATAAACATAGGGACATGTCTTTTCATTTAGTATACATGTTGCACCATATATCTTACCTAATTGATTGATTAACCTAATAGTAATTAAACAAGTGAGTAATATGCATTAAGGTAAAAAATGTGGGGCAGTAGGGGGGGCGGAGTTTTCTTCACTCCAGATGGATCAATGGAATCCAATTTTTCCTGGGGACTGGGCATCGACACCAACAATATGGCCGAAGCCTTGGCCCTTTGGCAGGGATTGAGGATTGCTAGGGAATTAGGAATCTCCAACCTAATCGTCATTGGCGATTCCAGAGTGGTCATCCAAGCACTGGCTGAAAAACTCTTACCAATCCATTTGGGCTTAAGGAAACTCCTTCGCAAGATCATGAAGCAAGCCTCCCTTTTTAACAATATTGACTTCTACCACGTTCTTCGGGAAAATAATCCCCACGCAGATCTTGAAGCAAATAAGGGGGCATATCTAAGCCTCGGGGAGATAATTTTTAATGAAAAAGGAGTTTATTGCCCACCTCCTTAGGACAGGGAGCTTAACATGGGCCTCCCCGTGGGACCTACCCTCCCGTCCCTCCGCGTGCTGGCGGACTGCTGTGACGCCTGGCGCGTGGTGTTCACGTGGCCTCGTGCGGGGCTTCTTTACCTACTTCCATGCCTGTCCCTTCATCCCTCGTGATGTTATGCAAACTCACTTGAAGATTCAAATCTCCGTCCAGCGATTAATTGAAAACAAGACAGGTGATCGCAGGTTCGACGTTCAGTGGAATCGTCGGAGTAATGGAGTTTATGGTTTTTAGGCTCTCACACAAGGTGAAACCTACTGCAGTCTTGTCGAAGGTGGATGCATTATTTGATTTCATGGGTGTTCTCTCCTTCGATGCATACGACACCCCATTTATCTATGGAATGAAGATCGTGCCGAGTCAGTTGGGCATCTGCTAGACTCAGGGTACGTTGGGCATTAAGGTGACGTCGGCCGCTGCGTCAACTACGGGTATAAAGCTTTGGATTGTAGAGGGATGTGTTGTGCTAGTTATTTGGGACCTCTGTCATCTGGA
Source organism: Pseudotsuga menziesii (assembly GCA_001517045.1). Taxonomy (NCBI): domain Eukaryota; kingdom Viridiplantae; phylum Streptophyta; class Pinopsida; order Pinales; family Pinaceae; genus Pseudotsuga; species Pseudotsuga menziesii. The sequence goes on from LPNX010685414.1 coordinate 312,924, forward strand.
ATATTGGAGTTTATTGGTTTACGAAATGGAAGCGGATTCCTCTACAGCAAGTGTGCAGGTTCCACCCTCGGTTGATAAAAAGCTCAAGGAAGTGAAGCAGGAACTAAATTCACTGCAAGCTCAGGTTACCGCAATAGATTATGAAGGAGGAAGGTGTATGGACCATGTCAGCAAGGATTTGGGTTTTTTTTAAAAGAAAAATCGAAGGAAGGTCAAGCATAAAGAGAACTCTCTCCCTAGGCAACTCGTCGAGCTCGAGCTCAAGGTGGACAAGCTCGTCCTTAAATTTCTCAAGCATGAAGAAAACGGTATGTCTTCCAGCTCAGAGGGTTAAATTTCGGTTTCTCGTTGGAGTTCGTCGTACTGCTGGTCTTTGGCTCCACTCGTCCATGTCGGTTTCTGTTTCTGTTTATTAGTTTTCTAGGCACCTAGCTATCTATGATTTCCTGTTAAAAACTCTGTTTAAGCTCTAGACTGTTGGTTTGCCACTATCATAAGGGCATTTTGGAAGGTTGTCTATTTTGGATGGTTTGTCTTTGCTGCTTCCTCAAGGGCACTTTGGGCACTTTGTTGGTCTTTTGTCATTGCCGCTTCCTCAAGGGCATTTATCAGCAACTTTGGACTCACTATAATTAGGTAACTAGCCGCTGCTTATGTGAAAGCCTTTGTAATTTAGTTCTGTTGGTAGTTACGCCACCTTCTTTTCTATAATATAACCATCTTTGTCTAAAAAAAAATATGCATTAAGGTATAATACAAGCCATTTATCCTTAAAAAGAGTCATCCATGAATATTCAGTAAGCATGCTTCAACAATAAGTCTTGCCGTGAATAATCGTACCACGGTTTAGAAGTTCTTGGAAAAATTGGTCACATTTCCATTCAAATCTTTTCATGCAGATGATTATGTATATAAATGCATAACAACTATATGGAGTGTTCTTCTGAGCTTCTAATATGATGGTGTTATTTTGATATTCTAACTTGACATATATTTCTGATATTTCTGCATGCTTTGATATGGTTTTCTTTTCTGTAACATCAACTATTAATATTGTACTTACTTCATTGTATGACGAGCTTGGCTTTAGTTTTTCTCGGGGAACCTTTTCATGTTGAGATTCTAGGACATATTGAGTTACAACCACTGGTAGAATGTTCATCTCTTCATTTGTCGCAACATATTATGGGTTTCACTCTTGTACATTATCTTGATTAAGGTCATTATGTACTCTTTTATTTTCATCATTGCATTCTTCTACGACTTTAATTTTTTTATAATTGTTGTTAAAAACCAAGGATAATTTTAGGGGCGAATTTTAGCCCAATGGGCTATTTTTCCATGTTTTCCTCCCAAAAAAAATTTGCCATTTTGCATTTTTTGAAGCCCTGTTTCGCCCAATTTTGATGGGGCAAAATTTTTTCACCCTAAAAATCACCAAATTATTATATAAACAATATAAAATCCTTGGAAATTAAAATATTTTTTGAAAAATATCGCCAATCATTTTATACTTGATGTTTTAAGAATTGGTAATATTTGCCAACATTTATACACTTTTTAATAAGTATGGTTCCTTAAAATCATCCCTGTTAAAACGACTTCATTTTTAACTGCGTTTTGTGTTTTACAATCTACGTCATCATCGTTTTATTTACAATCGATATTGAATTTTTGGTTGTCAATATCATCTTGATCTTTCATATCCTTGTCTTCTACCTCTTCTGTTTTATTGTCTTTGTTATCGTCTTCCTTAACAAGTCCTTATTCTGGAGTTTCACTAGACAATTTTATAGATTTTTCAGTTGTTGTATTAATGTGCCTTACTTCCCTACCTTGTAAGAAGGCGTAGCAAAATTCTGTTAGACGTACATATTTTTTACTGGGTATCGTATTTTAAGGTTTGTAGTTGGGGTGTCTTTTGTTATCCCTCCCAGAGTCTAGTGTCCTGAATATTTTGAGAGGAGGAATATAGGGAGCCGGTCATCGTGGTCTCCCTTCCTTTCTGGTTGAAGTAGCGACCTCAGTCTCTTCCTTACTTGAATATTTTGTCATCGAACCTTCTTCCTCTTTACTTAGGAATTTAGGAGTCCGTTTTTTTTTTGTTTTTATTTCTCTGTTGTGTGTGCAAATTAAGTTTCCAACTTTCTCTCACTTGAAATTTTGGAGATCATAATTGCTTCTTCTATTGTGGGTTCCATAGCAGTTTTCAACTCTTTATTTAGAAATTTTGGGGGTGTAACTGCTTCTGCTATTGTAGGTGCCATAAAATTTCCCTGCTTTCCCTCGCTCGAGAAGTGAGATGTCATAGCCACTTCTTATTCATAGACTTTTTTATCATTTTCTCTCAAACTTGGCTCGGTTTGAGTAATAAATTTGTCGGGGTCTGATCTTGCAACAAGTTCCCCCTTTCTTTTTTCCCTGGTCATTTCTTCTTTTATTTCCAATACGATCATTTTCAATTTTGTGTACGTTTCATCTTCCCCAAGAGATCTCTTTTCGATTTATTCGAGTTTAGATTCAATAATCATTCTCGACTTTTGGCCATACATGATTTCATTGAATGGTGAAAACATATTGATTCCGGTTTTGTGAAAATCTTCACAGAGAATTTGAATTTTGTTTTTAATAATAAGTATTATTAATTAATCAATCAATATTATTGTTGTTGTTGTTTTTAATATATAGTTTTTTTATATTTTGAAAATATAATAATAATTATTATTATAATATATTATTTTCCAAAATATTAGCCTTTTTTGAAATAACTATAATAATACTACAATATGTAGTATTATGTAAATAGTAATATTTTTTTTTTTGAATTTGGGAATACTAAGAAATATAGTAAAAATATTATTATAATAATATATTATGTAAATAGTAATATTTTTTTTTTTGAATTTGGGAATACTAAGAAATATAGTAAAAATATTATTATTATTATTATTATTATTATATGTTTGGTAGCGCTGACCTCGAGGTGGGAGGATGGATGTAGAGGAGCAATGGAAAGAGTGATGCGGTGGAGAATGATGACATGGAGTGGGATTTTGTGTGGGGATGGTGGATGGAAGGAGGACGTTGTGTTTGACGCAAGGAAGGGAAGAGGTCGCAGGCAGAAGAGGCAAGGCTAGAAACGATGGGAAAGGAGTGGGGGAATGAATGGATATAGGAGTGAGCGGTGGGGGATGAGTTTGGAGGTGTATCGTGTAGGGAGAAATGGCGTGGAGGAGCAGTAGGAAGCTATAGCGTAATTGAAAACGTAAATAGAGAGCACGCAGTGAGTGAGGAGGTGGATCAGAGTGGGAGTGAGTGGGAGAGAAGATAGAGGGATGCGATGGTTGAAGAAGGCGTGGAGGGCGAAGAGGAGAGAGAGGGAGAAACGTCGAAGGTGATACGCACGGGAGGCTTGGAGGTGTGGTGGTGTTGCGCACGAGAGGATTGGAGGTGTGGAGATGAGTGTAGGGGCGTGAGGGCGCTAAGCACCGTGGCACTAAGATTGGGTGTGCGAATGGAAATGATGGAGAATGGACAGGCGAATGGGTGACTGGGAATGCGAATGGAGAATGGTAGGTGGGAGCAACAAAGGCTGAGCATGGAGGAGGGAAGGCCATGTGGAAGCATTGGGGAAAACTGAGTCGAGGGGTGTAGTAGTTGTCGGTGGAAGGTTACAGCGGAGAAGGAGGGAGTAGGAGTGAACGCTGACATGGTGAGGGTGTAGCACATGGAGGGAGTGAGTGGTTTCTGCATAGGGAATAATGTGGGTGCATGAGGTGGAAGGAGTGGAAAGGAAGAGATGTGGGATCGAATGGGTGGTGAGAAAAAGCAAATGGGTGGGTGTGTGGGTGAGTGCGTGAGAGAAATAAAATGGATGGGTGGGTGGATGGGTGGTGAGAATGGAAGCGAGAATGATTCATGCGAGGAAGTATATGAGTGTGCATAGAGTCGAGCATACCACTTGTAAGGTTAAAGTGTTCCTGGTTGGAATCTAAGTTTAGTAATTATATTTTGATAAATGAATTGATGATAAAATACAAGGATATTTGCCAATTATATATGGTTGATAAACATAGGGACATGTCTTTTCATTTAGTAGACATGTCACACCATATAACTTACCCAATTGATTGTTTAACCTAATAGTAATTAAACCATTGAGTAATATACATTAAGGTATATTACAATGTATCAGTGATAATTCCCACTTATTCTCATTATGTTATATTCCTTTAATGATATTGACCTAGTAATTCAAGTAAGTTGAAGAGAAGAAGAAATGCAATATCCTTGTTCATGAAATAGTGAAATCCAAATACAAGCATAAATTTACTAATCCCCTAGCATAGTTCCAATGAAATCTTGAACATATAAGGGACCAACATATTTTCTAGCATTGTTTCCAGGGAGAGAACGAACGAAGTTATTTTTCACTAGGAGAATGACAATCATATGCTCTTAATTCTTGAGGTGAATAAGAAGCAAATTGTTTTCTATAATATTCACTTAGCGAATCCCGAAAAGAAAATTTGGCATATGAAAGACGGCATGCTAGAGTTAATCCTACACATGAATATTTTTCGTGTCTTGAAAGATCCTGAAAAGTTAGTATCTAGAGGATCCATTGTGGACGGTATTAATCACCATTATCATGTATTAATCATCATTATCTCCTCTATTCTTTGGTACTATATTTCTAGAATCTATTTTTTTTAATTCCTATATGCCATTCCCCCCTAAGAAATCTTGGTACTCCTTTGGTAAATATCCCGTATCCCCAATCACCACTACTAAGAGTGATGAATTCTTATAAGATCCTAGCCCTCATAAATGAAGAATCCTCATCACCCCTAGAGCCAAGAATATCATTCTTTAACAAATAAAGGCTGGAGTTGTCAGAGAAGGAAGAGGAGGTGGATGTGGGGGAGGAAATCCATGACCACCACCACTGTGAGAAAGTATTCACCATTGGGTTTCATTAAGGAATGGACCTTTGAATATCCTTACAAATATGCATGATCTTCCTAATAACTACCTCAAGTTACTACTCAAGTATGATGGTGGGAAGGGGACCTCTATTGAAGATCATATGGAGGCCATCCAATATTTCACTGATAATTTGTTCATTGAACACAATCATGTGTACGTCGGGACCTTTACTAAAATTATAGAAGAAGTTGTCCGTAAATGGTTTAGAGCACTCCATGCTACTTCAATTTCATTAATGAATTAATTTGAATATACTTTTACGAAGCAATGGGGAGAAAAGGGGGACCACCGAGATTATTTAGCAAAGTTTGCACCTCTCAAGAAAGTAAATTTTGAATCATTGATTACGTATGTTGGGGAATTTCAATTAGATTTTTCCATCATATTGAGAGAAAGAAGATCAACCACATTCCTCATCATGCAAGATGATACCATCAATTTAGAAGAAAACATGACCAAGAAATGATTAATACCAAAAAAGATAAAGTAAACTCCTAAGAAGAGTTTGATACCTCTCGGGTGCCAAAGATTCTCAAGAATCTAAAATTGAGGAGATGCCATGTATTGTAAAGAATATGTCAAATAATGTGACCATAATGGATTTGGAGAGAAATATCCTAAACAGGCCTCCTCAAGGTACTAGGCCAAGAAATCCAACTCAATTCAGAAGGTCATATAATCCACAATTAAGGATGTGCAAGGAAAGGAGGAGTGAAGAGAAACCTTTGTAACTTATCATCTAGGAAAATAATAACAATATTCTAAACTCTCCCAAAGAACAAGAATACCATAGCACTAAAGAACATATTAATTAGTTGCAAGATTAATTGAATACTATGCATCTAACCGAGGATGGCTATGAAAATGCATTATTATATAATACAGTTGGATTGCACTAGGATCCACAAAATGAGTTTGGTCAATCATCAACCTAATATCTTCTTTTTGTAGATAATCTGGAATCCAATATCCAAAGAGAATATGACCTCAAGCTCATACCTCCTTATACTAGTCAACCAACTAATCCCTCTGCAAAATAGTCTCCTACAAAACAGTCCAAAGAGAAAAATATTGATATTGCAACCTCTGCCAAAGCCAATCCCCTGTCAAAGGAAAAAACTAAAGAGGCCAAGGATTCTCCTATTCCCAAGGAATTTGACAATATATTTCCCAAAAAATCAGAGAATGATGATAAAGAACCTGATAAGAATGTTGTATCTTTAAATTTTGATCATGAACTCTGTAAGATTAAATTTCTCATCCCCTTAACTAAATTGTCTAAAAATATTGTCTATCAACAACAAATTGAGAAGTTGTTTCATGGATACGAGTCAATTTACTGGCTAGATACCATAAATATTGTTGATGAATCCCCCACTATTTAATGTGGAGCCCATGTGAACGAGAGATATGAACACACAACCCCTTTCTATGTGACTCTAAACATACACATGATAGGTTTCTTCATAATTTATGTTGGACCCTAGGGCTCCACACAATTTGGTGCCCAAGATTATCATGGAGCAGCTTATGCTGGAAATAACAAGACCCTACCATCATATTTACAGCTTTGACTCTAGAAAGGTCAAATATGTGGTAACAATAAAGGATCTAGTGGCCACACTAGAAAAACTCCCAACTAAGAGTGTTATGATGGATGTTGTGATGGAAGACGTGCTTGATATATATGGGATACTACCATCAAGGAGTTGGGATAAAAAGATAGGTTGCACAATGCAAATGTACATGAAGTATGCAATTTTTCCTATGTTTGTAGGTAAAACTAAAAGGCTATATAGAGAAACTAATTTCACCTATGTTATCCATGATAACAATATCCCAAAGAACTACCCCCTTTATGCAACTGATGCAGACATGGGTTGTTGCATTCTATTAGTAAATGAATCCAGATTTTAGGAAGAATAATTTGGCTCTGATCCACCTTGTATTCCTAAAAGAAACAATGACCATGTGTATAATTTAAAATTGATGGATCCTCCACCAAAGATGAATCAGGAACTAGTATCCTTTTGATTTCCACCTCAATATAGGGGTTTACCTTATCCTACAAATTGGGATTTTAAACGACTTGCAAAGTATGAGGCTCTTATTCTTAGTCTTTAAGATTCCAGAAATTAAAATATAACTAAGTTAGATGTCTTTGGAGACTTAGAGATATTCATAAATCAAATCAAATTGATCTATTAGATGAGGAACCCAAATGTGAGAGATTATAGAAATTTGGTCTAGGATTTTATAGAAACTATTTTGATGCCTTTAACATAACTTCAGTTCCCAAATATCTTAATCATCAGGATGATTCTTTATCTTTAGAATCCACTACTTCCAATCCTCCAAATAAGCTAGAGTTAAAATATGAGGTTGAATTACAATATCATCCATCCATTCCAGATAATGTGAGGCACTAGAAAGTCTTCAAATATGACTTGCGAATCAATCGGTTTATAGGATTGGTGGATTCTCAGTTACAAATATTGATCTATGCAATGAGGAAGAAACTGAAAACCAAACTCAAATAGAGAGAATAATGGATCCTAAAATGGAAAAAAAAATATTTCAAATATTCACAAGATCCTACAGCTAAAGAACAACTTTATTCCCAAAGGATTGGTTCCCTTGGATGAGTTGTTCAATAAAAATGACGTCCCTGTCAAACATGATGTACATCCAAGGACAGTGACATGTCAAAGAATTCAATCTGGGTACTCTGAAATATCCAAGGTACATGAAACTTTCTAAATTCCTAACTACTGATAAAAAGTAGAGGTGTGTAACTCTTTTCAAAAAATGCATTGATTTTTTTTCTTGGAAATATGAAGATCTTAAAACCTATGATACCTTCGTAATACAACATAGAATTCCTCTTAAGCGAGATGCTAAATGGCCAATGAAGCAAAAGATGAGATAGTTGAATCCTATTTTTCTCTCCATCATTGAGAAAGGGATTATTAAGCTATTAGATTCTAAAATAACGATTCCCTTTAGATACTCAAAATGGATTGCTAACCTTGTACCAGTAAGAAAGAAGAACGGGGAAATTAGGTTGTGTGTGTATTTCATAAATCTAAGCAAATATTCCCTAAAAGAAAATTATCCCCTTCCAAAGATTGACCATATTCTTCAGAAAGTGGTAGGATGAACCATAATATCCATGATGGATGGATTTTTAGGCTACAATCAGGTATCTATGAACTTGGGTGATAAAGAAAAAATTGGTTTCACCACAACTTGGGACACTTTTATGTATGACGAGATCCCATTAGGTATGATAAATTCTAGAGAAACCTTCCAAATGGCCATGGACATTATGTTCGTGGAAGAGAAAGATAGGTTCACTGTTATATAAAAACCACTTGAAACATCTAAAACGAACTTTCATAAAATGTAGGAAGTTTGGTTTATCACTGAATGCTTAGAAATATTTATTTTCCTTAAAGGAAGGGAAGTTGCTTCGACATATTGTTTCCAAACAAGGGGTTAATATTGACCCAAGCAGATTGGCTATTATAAATTTGATAGATCTTCCTAGGAACAAGAAGGAAGTATAGTCTTTTATTGGCAAGATCAATTTCCTTAGAAGGTTAATCCCTAACTTTGCATAAATGTTGAAGAATATCATAGATATGTTGAAAATTAAGATGAAATCAAATGTACCATTGAAGCAAGAATCTCTTTAAACATATTGAAATTGATTTGGGCCAATCACCTATCTTGATTAGCTCAGAATACACCAAAGAGTTTCTTATTTTTTATTTTTCATCTGATGTTACTACTGTATTTGTCCATTTGCAAAGAAATTATGTAGGATAGGAACAGCCAAAATCCTTTTTCAGCAGAGCATTAAGATATGCAGAATTGAAGTATAGAAATATGGAGAAACAAGATTATGTGCTTGTGAAGTCACTTAAATCATTCAAAGACTATGTTATGCACTCAAAATTCATTGCCTATGTTCCTGGTAGTAAAATCAAGGACATGCTTAGTCAACCTGACAATGAAGGTAGAAGAGGAAGGTGGATCTCTAAAATTCAAGAATATGATCTAGAAATAAAACCAACCAAGTTGGTTAAGGGCCAAATACTATATAAGATTCTAGTTGAGTCAAATTGTCAGGATTTGGATATCAATATGCTTGGAAAAATCTCTACATATGAATCATTGTCTTCAAATATGTCCATAGAAGTTAATCCAAAGTTTCTAAATTCTAAGTGGTATAAGGACATCATATTACCTTCAACATTTGTTACATACTCAATATTTTGATAAAGCCAAAAGAAGTTCCCTTAAAATCAAATCTATAAAGTACCATATCTTGGATGGGTACCTATTCTGGAAAGATCCAATTGACAATTTGCTAAATTGTATTGTAGAGGAAGAAACCGAAGGTATAATTATGGAATTTCATAAAGGAATCTATGGTGGACGTCACACATGGAGATAAATCACCTATGAGGTTATTATATCATGTTACTGTTGTACTACTTTGTTTGGTGATACTAAAAAAATGGTGATGGAATGCATGTACTGTCAAATGTTTGCAGGGAAGCAAAACGTTTTACCACCATCTCAATAGTGGGGATTGGATTTCATGTGGGATATTTTTTCAAATTCAAGTGGTCAGTATAGATGTATCCTTATTTATAGGGTTTTATTAACCAAATGGGTGTAAGTTATCCCAACTAGGAATGCAAATGACCCAATTATCATAAAATTTGTGGATAAAATATTTTGTTAAGGTTTTCCTGTCCAAGAAAGATATTTATTGACAATGTGTAGCCTTTTAAACCTGCTAATATGATGAAATTTTTCCAAGATTACAATATAAAATTGGTTCATTCAACAACATAATACACACAAGGAAATGGATTGGCAGAATCATCAAACAAAATCTTGATAACAATTATTAAGAAAATTATCACTCAAAATAAGAAGGCATGGGACTCACATCTTAACTATGCATTATTATAAGACAAGACTAGTGTCAAAAGATCAATATGAACTTCTCCCTTTCATTTGGTCTATGCTAAAGAGGAATTTTTTCCAACCCAATTAGAATTATCGGTTATGAATCTTCTCCAACCTAAGAAAGAAGAACCAAATGATATGGAAAGAAGGATTCACTAGTCGATAGAAGTGCAACAAGTTAGAGAAAAAATAGATGTTAAAAAATCAACTACATTATGACAGAATCAAATCTTCCTTTGATACAAAATACATGATAAGATATTTCCAACTAGGATATCTAGTTCTAAAGTAATATGCTAGAAGCGAATACAAGCCCAAACATGGAAAATTTGACAACCTCTAGGTCGACCCTTCAAAGTCATGACAATGCAATATAATAATACAATTGAGTTGGCTCACATGGATGGTGAATTGTTTGGTAATCCCGTCAACGAAATATTTTTCAAACATTTCTTTCATTACTTATCTCTTTCAAGAAATTGTAAAATAATGTAAAATAGTATCCAATAGAATTTTTCATTTCAAATTATGCTTTACTTCCCCAAGTAATTTTTTAGTTTAATCTTTTTGTCTGGATTTTTTTAAAAGGAAGAAAATGAAAGTGAGTTGCTATAGTTGATTCCAAGAAATACTCAAACTCAATAACCTAATGGATTAAGGAATCATTTTTTAGTTCTCAACATATATCAAAGGAAAAAGTTATCCCCATTGGATCCAATGTTGGTACCAATATCGACTTGGATCGATTAATATGGAAAGGACTCTCTTATGGAATTTTTTTCAATACGTGTTGGAACAGATGTGGTTTGTGGTTACCCATTCATAGATATCGGTTAACTTAAGGGAATGAGAATGGGTCATTTGGGATGGATGAACGATAAGATGAATATGATCCATAGTATAAGTTAGAGTTTGATTGAATGACAACACTTAAAAACTAATCATATACTAGTTATTCAATGAAATTCAAGAAGATGCAAGTTTTGATGTCTCGGATCTCCCTTAATCAAATCTACAATTCCCAATATTTCAGGCCTATTGAGATGCTTAGTAATAAACCAAATTTCATGATCATGAATAGAAACCACCTAATACGGATGGCACCTCTACATGCATTCAGTGTTTAAAAAGTGGGTTTCAAAATTCACCTTTCCATGATCCTGAAATTGCTTACCACCCTTAAAGTCAAAAAACTCAAAGCATTCTACCATCCTATTGTTTCAAAAGTATAAAGGAGAAAAATGGAAAAATGATCAGATGACATGATATGCTCCTTCAAAAGGTCAGTGGTCCATGAGGAAGATATATATCTATTTTCATAGGATCTATGGATCTCAGGATTTCAAACCTTCAAAAGTTATTGAAATCTATTCAAAGCGTACAAGCTTGAATAAGAACCTCCTAGGGCATGGATCCCTTATGTTAACACCTCTATTTGACCAAGGAGAATGAGACCATGGTGGAGAAAAAATAATGTTTTTCAAGCACTTTGGTCAAAGGATATAGTATATGAGTGTGATGAAGGTCTAAATGTCGATCAGGTTGCCAAAGATCCTAGGCCGTGAGGATGGAAAGAAGAAAATCAGTGGCTAATGCTCCCTCCGCCCTTCAAAACATGCGAGGGGGATAAGAGAAGTTCGAACCTTTAACCCGCTGCACAGATCAAAGGTTGTGAAGTGGTCCCAAGTGAATCCACGGTTCACGATAGATCCGCCCTGTGAAAGCGCGTGTCAGTTAACGGAAGGGAGGCTGGCGGAATCGTGAATAATCCTCTCGATCCGACGGTGGGGGACAGAATCGTATCACATCAATGGATGTGATTGATTCCGTAAACCAGAAACCGCACGGCAGATAAGCCCCAAGGCATCCAACGGAATGCGTATGTGGTGGTTAATCCGACGGCTGAGGATCAGCAGTGGGGTGGATCGATGGCTATTACGGATTCCGGGGGTTGAACTTGCACGGCGGATAACCCCGAATTGCCCAGCAGAATTGGGTACGTGGATGATGATCCGATGGTGCGTGATTAAAGACATATCGCATCGACGGTTAGGAGAAATTCCGCTGATCAAACTTGCTCGATGGTTAGAGCGAAGGAGCCCAGCGGAATTCAGTGGGCGCCACATGATCCAACGACCCACCTGTAAAGATGTATCAGATCGATGGATGAGGGTGAGTCCGGGACTCAGACTTGCACGATGGTTAAATTCGAAAGGCTCAGCGGAATGTGGGACATGGCATTTGATCCAATGATGGAGGATGAAGGCACGTTACATCTACGGTCATGAGCGATTTCGGGACGGAGACTTGCACGGTGTTTATCGCCAAGGCGCCCGACGTAAAAGGATACGTGGCGCGCAATCCGAGGGCCAAAAGTTTGCGAAGGATTAGATCAACGGTGGGTAATGGATCCGTAGAAGAAAGATACGCGGTGGTTAGTAAGTGGTAGTTGCGGAGAATAAATGATCTTCCACGTGGCGAATGATGATAGGCTCCGGGAATAAAAAGGATTATAAAAGTGAAGGGTTGACCTCTATCATTGTTATTTTATTCGCTCGGGACCAGTGAAAAGGACCGGCCTGTCTGGAAGCTTCCATCTGTCAGTTTTCGGCTCCTATTCAGCAAGTGCAGACACGCTTCGAGCACGCACCGCCACAGTAAACCAGGTAACACTGAAGCCCAGTAATTCTGTAATTCCTGCTACAAGTTACCAGTGTGAAATTCAGTAATGGACCGGAGAAAAGAGGTTCAAGTGTCGGGTCAAGTTGTAGACGATAGGGAATAGTTCTTAGTTTATAGAGATAGGAATGTCTGCGACCCCTTCCTCACTGTGGGGAGCGTGTCTGACAGTAAAGAAAGGTTGTGGTATCACCACTCGCAGGGGAACGATGTGTTGAATGTGTGCAGGTCTTTCCTGTACTATTTCACCATTGAGCAAACCCTCCACTTCCCAGAATTCGTAGAGTGGTGTGCTTTAAATTATTCTCCGTCTCAAAGAGTTATTGTCAGTTGATCTACGTCCAAAGTATTATGTAGAGTCGACGCTGCGGTCATTCGAGAAGTCCTTAGTTTGCCGAAAAATTACCCAGACAGCCATGAAGTTATAAATGAGTCAGTCCTAGTCGAGTTGTATAAGAATTCCGAAGCCGAAACCCGCTGTAAGTTCTTGTCGAACGTGTTAAAAGATGGTCAATCTGTAGATGGTGTATCCATACCCTACCCTGTGCATATGTTCAAAAGTGAAGTTCAATTGGTCATTTCTTTGGTATGTCAAGTACTAGGTCTAGATGAGGATTGTCGTGTGGGCGAGGTCGTTCTCGGATTTTTGTTGAGAATGAATTCCTCCGTTTCTGAGTCCCAGTCAACCCTGGTTTTTAGTTTAGACGAATACTTGGCTGAGTCAATTCACCTTCAGCTAAGCGAGTTCCCCAAGGTCCGGTTTTTCAGGTTCCAGACTTATTTGCTTAATATGATACTGTGTTCTAATATCTCAGAGTTGAAGTTCCTGAGTACCCTATGTTCCTCTGATTTACCTAATCAAATCAGCATGATCGAATTTGCCAATTCGATCATGTCTGAGATATACAAAATGTTGTTCGATGAAGGATTACCCTGGGTCCTAGATGTAATGAGAAGCTTGATGCAGTCTTCGCCAGAAGAGCGGGTTGGAGATTGGTTTTTGTACAGATATCATACCGTGTTGAGAATATATGGCTTCACGGGTCAGCCTTATAGGCTACCTTCCTTTTTGACCCCTAGAATATTCGCATTGGAATTCATGCGACAGAGATTGTTGTCCGAAGAGGAACATTTTTGTGCCTTCAAGAAATCTTCGAACATCAAATTTCCGGTTAAGGTTGGCACCTTCATTTTTAAAAGCAAGGGTGCCTTGGTTTTTATAGAAAGGTTGTTGGAAAATATGGAGTTCATTAAAGAGTCAAGTGTGAATTACGAACCCCACCAAGTAATTTCATTGAGAAAACAAGCTAACAGGAATAAACCTTTTGAGCATCAAGTTGTTGAGGGGTTAGCTGAGATGACTAATTTACTGTAGTTTGCTGATGAGACCAAGTCCGATGAGGAGACACATCCTGCACCTGGTACAGCAATCCAAATATCCGAAGGTGTTAGTGGTGCAGTCAAGAGGAGTTTGTCCGATGCTGATAGTATGGAAGTAGATGACAAGCCTTCCCATAAAAAGGCAAAGCTACTCGAGGGTAGCGAGATCGTAGATGATGAGGTTTTGGGTGTGTTCAAAAAAGTTTCCCTAGTCCCCAGGAAGACAGTACAGATAACCCAAGTTTCTTTTAAAAGTTCAGAAGGTGATGTAGACAGCCCAGACTCCAGTCCCTTGTTTAAGTCTAAAGAAGAGCTCAAGAGCAGCTACATGGAAAAGAGAAAGCAGTCCCTGGAGGAAACGAGAAGTCTGCTACCAAGGGTAAGAAACTTGTGCAGTTCCAAAACGTCTCTAGTTTCGGCTAGGGATGCTGAGAAAAACACTTTTAAGATGGCCATAGTGAATGATAAAAGGATGTCTGAAATAGAAGTCAGGCTAGACAAAATCAGAACCCCTGACAAAATTCAGCTGCATAAACAAACAAGCGACATCCTCTACTCATATTTATTGCAGGCCATGGTGAGGATAAACAAATTACAGGTGTTGGTAGACAAATTGGAAATCTAGTTAAAGCATGAGAAAGTGGAAAATAAGGCAAATGTTATTCAGGTAAGAAAACTACAAGCAGACCTTGCTAGCTCAGACAATACCCAAGCTGTCAAAAAGTTGCTAGAAGAGAAAGATAATGCGCTCCAGGTTTTGAAGAAGAGGTTGAAGATGCCAGGCTCGGAACATGTCCAATCAGCTGAATTGCTAGCCCTCCAGGAGGAGAAAGATAAAATCCATCAGGAGATGATGGAATACAAGGGAAAGGCTGGAGAGCTCCAAGAGGAAAAGAATAGATGGGAAGCCGAAAGGGAGGAGCTGCTATCCCAAATCTCCGTGTTGAAGAAAGATCAGACTAAAGAAAAGGAGATAATGGAGGAGCTAATGAGCCAAACCCCTACCGGTGATGACCTATCTAATGTGAACATCCAGAAGCCATTAGCTGATTTTTCTGCAGATGACCTATTGGTGTCCATGTCTCAAGTGAGTTTGAAGGAGGAAGCAATTAAGGAGTTGAAAACTAAGAATGAAAAGATGAAGGCCGAATTAACTAAGGTAAATGAAAACAAAAAACAGATCTTGCAGGAGAAGCATCAATTACAGAAAAGGATCGATGAATTGAAAGAAAAATGCATCGGGAAAGGCCCTCTTCAGGGGGCGAAACATATTATCTGGGATAGCCTGACCATAGAGATCACCAAATTTCGGCACTACTTGAGTTTTATTGATGATTTGTGTACAATGACAGAGTTGGCCCAACAAAGACTGAATCTGGTAAATGAACACATGGCAAGAAGGCCCCTCACTACAGCTCAAAATTCATTGAATTTCTTGAATTCCCTAACACACCAAAAGCTGCACGACATGGGCATAAAGGATAGAATCTCAATAGTGCTATCGGCGATGAAGATCATCCACAAACACCATTTAATGAAGATTGTCCAGGACAAGTCAGAAGATTTGCATACGCAGGTAAATAAGTTCAGACAAGAGTTCAAAGAGTTGTTCAAAAAGGGATTACCGTGCTTCTGGGATGAAGCAAGCAAGATACTCCCGACTGAACATTATCACCACCTGCTTGTCCGGGCTCGCATGGACCACGTGAAATTTAACAGCTTGGAGAAGAACCTGACAGGGCAGACCATAGTAGACATGTTACCAGAAGATTTCGAAGTCCTGCAGAAGTTCGTCGTTATCAGAGCCAGATTTCCCAAGAGATCTTACGAAGCATATATGGAGCTCGAGGTAGCTATTTGAGAGATGATGGAGAGTGACACCCCAAGTTCGTAGCAATGGAAATCTATAGAGAGGTTTGGGAAAACAAAGTATATTATTCCCCCCTAGGAACAAAGATGTGGAGCTGTCGGTACATGGAGCTATTGGGAAAAGGACGTGGAGCTGTTGGCCGAAATTTTGTTATCCGGTTGATTAGTACTTTGTGATCTGTTAGAAATGGAGTGTAACAACTTCCTAGTGGTGTAGGAATTCAGTTACAAACTCTAATTTACGCCGATCATTCTGTTATTGATATGCTGGGGGCAGACTTATTGTTTGATCTATATATTTGTATCTTTTTATGAGATGGGGGTTGGAACCCATCGAATGAAGTGATTTTTGGAGAACATATATGTCTTATTTTGAATACCAAAATGAATGCATGAGAGTTATTTTTCAGAGATTCATGTATCATTGACGTTGCAGTCCGTGCTTTCTTACTCTGTGTGATTGTAATTTTTCCTATGTAACACTCCGTTCTGTTTTTCTTTCATATCTGGAACATAGTGTTTGATGATTAGAATTCATATACTTATGCTCTATTCATCGTTTCAGGTATTATATGATTTTTTCTACTAAAGTTGATATGGAATTCGTCTTAGACGCTCTGTATTGATGGGATGTTCCCTCGTCTTTTCTATTTCACCTTGACAAATGAAATGACTGCAATTATGTGATTATCTTGCCTTTGAAAAATCTTGTGTATGCATTTTGGGGATCTTTTTATATGTATATGACTCTGTTTCTCAATGGATATGTGATTTTTTCAACCAAATAAATAAACCTTTGAATATTGTTACCATTTAGTCTTGCAAAGTTGAAAATTTCATATTGAGAGATCCCTCTCTGGAAGAGAATACCAATATCTTTCCTAAAGTGGTTTTGCTGTTACCTCGAGGTGTACCTTTCCACAACCTGGGTACATTCTGAGTGCTAACAAACTGGCGCCGTTGCCAGGGACGAAAGTGCATATCTGCCCCGGGAGAACGACAAAGATCGAGAGAGATTTCTGTGGGCAAACAGGAATTTTGAAAAGAAAAGAAGGTTGTGTATTTGCCCTGGCGACTTCACTGTAAAATTGCTTCAGAGTTCAAGAACAGCATTCTAGCTTCCAGAAGACACACACGAGGTAACTCTGATACCGAAATTTTGAAAAGTTTTGAGAATCCAGAAAAATTGTTTAAAAGAAGGAATAAAGAGAAGGTAGATTTTCCTTTGTTCGGCCCATCATCACCACCAGAATCTCATATTAATCCCACATGGGAAATCAATACTGTGCAGATGCCATTGAGAACTAAATCTGAACCTGACCTAAAAAATGCTGAGTCCAATCCTTGTAGGTTGAGAGCCAGGTCTGAATCTGACCTCAAAAATATTAAGCCCAATCCTGGTGAGTTAGAGTCCTATTTGTTAGATTCCCTCTGGAAAGACTTATGACAAACCTCTAAAGCTGAAACAACCACCTCCGAGCATTCTCAAAGTACTGCAGTCCCTATGAACCCACCCAGACCAATGGCTGCGAGATTTGCCCCTTTGTGTCTCCCGGCTGCATTGCACGACCTTCCCCAAAATTATTCTCAGAGAATATATTTGTTTGATGGGGAAGGGGATATATCCGCAAAACAACATGTTGCCAAGTTTGAAGACTTCATTGACTTGGAGGAAGTAGACTATCCTGATGTCAAAATGCGGTTATTTGCCCAAAGTTTGTTTGGGGAGGCAAAAAGGTGGTTTAAGGACCTTCCACCTGGGTCTATTGTGAATTTTCAGGCTTTTCAGAACGCATTTTTGGATAGATGGGATGATAAATTGAATCCCCTGCAGCTTCTATCTCAGTATAACAGTCTTAAGAAAGGGGGTTTTGAGTCTGTCCATGAATTCTTGAGTAGGTTCATGAGGGCTTATAATTCTATCCCGGAAGATATAAATCCTTCTCCTGCAGCTGCTAAACTGCATTATGCTGGAGCTTTTGATAATGATTTTGCATTCTCCTTGCGGGAGAGAAAATCGACAACTCTTGCTGCCATGTTTACGGATGCCCTAGAAGTGGAAGCTAACATGATGGCTAGTGGAAAGATCAAGAATAGAGATATGGATAGGAGGTGGAAAGAAGAAAATGTACCTTCTACTTCATCTTCTGCCGCAGATGTTAAGTTTGAGATAATGCTGAAGACTATGGAGAAGTTGATGGATAAGTTAACCATGGATGCTAGGCCTTTCAATAGAGAGCAAGGAGATCCCCAGATCAGGAATCCAAACTTCAGAAGACCAAATCCCCCTGTTCCCCCTCAAAATAGACAGAGAGACCAGAGGAATCCAAGAAACCAAGAAGAACTACACATCCGCCCACCTTTTCCTAAAAATTATGTTGGTGATGAGGAAGATCCCCCTGAGAATGAGATTCATCTGTTTGGAGAGCAGGATTCTGAAATATATCTTACTAAAGAGGAGCATAATATGTTTGCGCAGCAGGATGTAAATGAAGAGTTTGGAAATGAACTATATCAAAGAGGTTATTTGCATGCGATGGATGATGTCCAAAGGAAAATGAGACTGAGAAATAGAGATGTCCCTATAAATAAAGGGAAGGCAAACCCAAATCAGCCTTCCTCTAGTTCTTTGAATGGAGAAAAGGGGAAGGAAGTACCGAAAGAGCCCTTTGTGAGTAGAGAGGTTGACAATGATGTACAAAGGGATAAAGTAATAAAGAAGGCGACTCTGGTTGAGGTGGAAAAGACTAGTGCTAGTTTTAACCTGCAAAATGAGCTGTCTAAACTGAAGATCTCTGTTCCATTTAATGAGTTATTGAGAAACACTGAATACAGAGATACTATTTCAAAAATGGTCAAAGACCAAGGTGAAGGGAAGTCTGACATTTTAAATTTGAATGATGATAATCCTGCTATCTCATTTGGATCAAAAGCTGAAAATTTAGAGGGTGAAGAGGTGCCTCCTTTCTACTTGAGTCTAAAGGTGCTTGACAAAGTGGTCCACAATGCTATGTTGGATTCTGGGGCGTCACATAATCTAATGCCCAAAGGAGTGGTAGAAAGTTTAGGATTGGAGGTAACAAGGCCCTATAAAGATCTGTACTCTTTCGATTCCAAGAAGGTGAAATGCCTGGGACTAATTAAGGACATGGTGGTAACCCTGAACAAACTTCCTTCTAAGACCATAGTCATGGATGTAGTAGTGGCAGACATCCCTCCCAAATTTGGGGTATTGCTGTCAAGATCTTGGACTTCCAAGCTGAAAGGTAGCTTGCAGATGGACATGTCATATGCTACTATTCCAGTTCCAGATGGGAGCAGAAGGTTGTATAGCGAAAAGAGAACTCCTTATGTGGTTAGCAGTCAAGATAAGCCCGAAGTTCATCATATATATGCTGTTGACACTGATTTGGGATCTTCCATTTTCTTTAATGAGGCTGCCCCACATGATTTGGAAGCTGCATTGCAAAAGAAATCTGAAGAACAAGAGAAGTCCGAGGAGAATGAAGAAAAAGAAGTTTTGGAACAGCAAGCTCTGGAAGCAAAATAAAAAAAAGAAGGCCAATGGATCATGTATTTCGATGGATCTGTTGCGAAGGTTGGTGCTGGGGCTGGTGTCTACATCATTTCTCCTATTCATGATTTCAAAGCTTTGTCATACAAATTGCTATTTGAATGCACTAATAATGTAGCAGAGTATGAGGCCCTGTTATTGGGGTTACATGCTTTGAAAGATCTGGGGGCTCAGAGGGTCAAGATCCTAGGAGACTCCGAGTTGGTGATAAACCAAGTAAATGAGAGTTATAAAACCAAGCATCCTCAGATGAGGGATTACAGAAATGAAGTATGGGATATGCTTGGCAACTTCTTTACATAGCATACAATTCAAGTGGTTCCCAGGGTTGATAATATGGTGGCTGATTCCTTAGCAGTATCCGCTGGAAAATTTGAGACCCCAATGACCAGTCAAAAGGAATACCAGGCGGAGATTTTGAATAGACCTTCTATCCCCGACAATTACAAATACTAGCAGGTGTTCGAAGATGATATGCAGATCCGAATATTTCTAGAGTTGTCAGGAGAGTTTGTGAATACTCAGGTTGAAAATGAAAATGGTAATGATAGGACCCCCGAAGATGACGAAGAAGCTAAATCAGAAGAAGACGCTAAGAAGTTGAGGAAAACCTTGGGAGGTAAAGATATCATCCAGCTCAAAAACAATTTCATACCAAGAGGCTTGATCCCTTTAGAAAGACTCTTTGATCAGAATGATGTTGCCAAGAACCCCAAAGTGAAACCGGTTGGCGATGCAGTTGAAGATAAAAATATTGGCACTGAGGAAAATCCTAAAATCATAAAACTATCCAAGAAGCTACCTGAAAGGGAGAAAAGGGAGTATGTGGAGTTGATGAAAAGGTACACAGATGTGTTTTCCTGGAGTTATGAAGACCTCAAAGAATATGATACATCTATCATACAGTACACTATTCCTATAAAGCCTGGAGAGAGACCTTTTAAACAGAAGCTCAGGAGGATCAACCCTAAATTGCTCCCTATCATTGAGAAGGAAATAAAGAAGTTATTTGAGGCCAAGATTATTTTAACGCTTCGATTTTCTAAGTGGGTTGCCAATTTGGTCCCTGTCAGAAAGAAGAGTGGAGAGATAAGGATGTGCATAGATTTTCGCAATTTTAATAAAGTCTCCATGAAAGATAACTATCCCCTACCCAAGATGGATCACATGCTGCAGCAAGTGGTAGGATCTGAAAGGATTTCGATGCTGGATGGATTCTCCGGGTATAACCAGATCAAAGTGTTACCAGAAGATTAGGAGAAGACTGCCTTTACTACACCATGGGGCACTTTCATGTATGCAAAGATGCCTTTTGGTTTAATGAATGCGGGAGCCACTTTCCAGCGAGCTATGGACATCGCTTTTGCGGGGGAAATTGGAGTTTTTGTGGTGATCTACATGGATGATATCACAGTCTACTCTAAGTCTGACAGAGAACATCTGTATCATCTTGAGAAGGTTTTCATGAAATGTAGGAAATATGGTATATCTCTGAATCCGAAGAAATCTAATTTTGCATTAGAGGAAGGAAAGCTGCTAGGCCATATAATATCCAAAGATGGCATAAAGATTGATCCTGAGAGAGTAAGTGCAATCCTGAAAGTGGGAGAGCCCAGAAGCAAAAAGGAGGTACAGTCTTTTTTGGGACAAGTAAATTTCTTAAGGAGATTTATACCAAGCTTTGCTGAGATTTTGATGAATATTACTAATATGTTGAAAAAGGATCATGAAATAAAGTGGAGTGCAAAAGCCAAGGAGTCATTTTGGGGAATCAAGAAAGCAATTTCAGAAGCCCCTATTTTGGTAAGTCCAAATTTTGCCAAGGAATTTTCAATATTCTCCTATGCTTCGGAGCATACTATAGCAGCAGTACTATTGCAGAAGAATGACGAAAACTAGGAACAACCTATAGCTTTCTTCAGTAAGATACTTCGGGATGGAGAATTGAAATATGACATCATGGAAAAGCAGGCCTATGATTTAGTTAAAGCATTAAAAGATTTCAGAGTGTATGTTCTGCATTCGCATGTAATTGCACATGTCCCAACCGCTGCTGTGAAAGCCATTTTGACTCAACCAGATCTAGAAGGCAGGAGAGCGAAATGGATAGCTACCTTATTGGAATATGACCTAGAGATAAAGCCCACGAAGTTGATCAAAGGACAAGGATTGGAAAAAATGATGACAAACTCAAATTGTGAATCTCTGCAAATAAATCTCTTATCTCATCAACCTGATCATTTGGATGTGGATATAGAAGTGATGGTTGATTTTGTAACTTCTCCATGGTATTCTGATATTGTATTTGTCCTCCGCAATCTGCAAGCACCATATGGATTAAGTAAATCAAGAGCTAGATCTGTGAAGTTGAAATCTGCCAAATTTTGTATCATAAATAAATACCTCTATTGGAAAGACCCTGGAGGGGTTCTGCTAAACTGTCTCTTGGAGGATGAGGCCCAGCAAATTACAAGAGAATTTCATAGGGGAGACTGTGGGGGACATCATTCCTGGAAAGTGACAGCCAACAAAATCCTAAGAGCTGGTTATTATTGGCCTACATTGTTCTCAGATGTATATAAAGAAACCAGCAAATGTCATCAATGCCAAATTTTCGACGGTAAGAGAAAAGTATTACCTCTCCCTCTGAATCCGATAACAGTAGAAGCACCTTTCCAGCAATGGGGTTTAGATTTTATTGGAGAAATAAACCCCAATTCATCAGGTCAGCATAGGTGGATTTTGACAGCTACAGATTATTTTACGAAATGGATAGAAGCAATTCCTACCAGGAGGGCCACTGAAAATGTGATCATGGAGTTTCTTGAAGAGAATATACTGGCTCGATTTGGATGTCCAAAAAGAATAGTGACAAACAATGCCGCTGCTTTCAAGTCCAGGAAAATGATAAATTTTTGTCATAAGTATCATATAAGTCTCAATCATTCGACAGCCTATTATCCCCAAGGGAATGGGTTGGCCGAATCCTCAAACAAAAGTCTAGTAAGGATTATCAAAAAGCTGTTGGAGGAGAACAAGAGATCCTGGCACACCAAACTCAAATATGATCTATGGGCTGACAGGATTAGCACGAAAAGGGCAATTGGCATGTCCCCTTTCCAACTGGTATATGGAACTGAAGTAATCTTTCCAGCATCATTAGGGGTCCCAATGATGAGATATTTCCAAGATCAGCAAGAAGAACCAAACCACATACAGCGGAGGATAAATCAGATCGTTGAACTAGACGAATGAAGGTACAAGGCCTATAATAAAGTACAGTCACATCAAGAGAAAATGAAAAGTACTTTTGATAGAAGAGTCAAAGAAGAACAGTTTCATATCGATGACCTGGTTCTGAAGTGGGATGCCCCTAATGAAGAAAAGCATGGAAAATTTGACCCTATGTGGGTTGGACCTTATGTTGTTGCTGGGTATAGAGGCCAGAACGCATTTTTGCTGGAGTATACAAACGGGGTTCCTCTTGAGAGCAACCCTGTCAATGGGAGGTATCTGAAGCATTACCTATCCTAAGGGAGGAAGGTAAAACCTGTATTATAGACTGTACATATTTTCCTTTTACAAGCCAATAAGAATGGTAAACCGAAGGTAGTTGGAGCTTGCAGTAAAAGCCCCCCAAAAAAAAAAAATTCAGAGGGCGTACCACTCTTTTCCTCAAAAATACATAAAAATGATATATGTACAAAAAACACAAAAAATAGGTTTTTTGGGAATTATAATGCAAAGTTAGAAAACAGGCACTTGGTCTATGAGTTCTTTGATACCTCGCAGGGAGGATATCATCCCCAGATGGAGCCAGCTGTTAACACCTCTATTTGACCAAGGAGAATGAGACCATGGTGGAGAAAAAATAATGTTTTTCGAGCACTTTGGTCAAAGGATATAGTATATGAGTGTGATGAAGGTCTAAATGTCGATCAGGTTTCCAAATATCCTAGGCCGCGAGGATGGAAAGAAGAAAATCAGTGGCTAATGCTCCCTCCGCCCTTCAAAACATGTGAGGGGGATAAGAGAAGTTCGAGCCTTTAACCCGCTGCACAGATCAAAGGTTGTGAAGTGGTCCCAAGCGGATCCACGGTTCACGATAGATCTGCCCTGTGAAAGCACGTGTCAGTTAAGGGAAGGGAGGCTAGCGGAATCGTGAATAATCCTCTCGATCCGATGGTGGGGGACAAAATCGCATCACATCAATGGATGTGATTGATTCCATAAACCAGAAACCGCGCGGCAGATAAGCCCCAAGGCGTCCAGTGGAATGGGTATGTGGTGGTTAATCTGACGGCCGAGGATCAGCAATGGGGTGGATCGACGGCTATTACGAATTCCAGGGGTCGAAATTGCACGGCGGATAACCCCAAATTGCCCAGCGGAATTGGGTACGTGGATGATGATCCGACGGTGCACGATTAAAGACATATCGCATCGATGGTTAAGAGCAATTCCGCTGATCAAACTTGCTCGACGGTTAAAGTGAAGGAGCCCAGCGGAATTCGGTGGGCGCCACATGATCCAACGGCCCACCTGTAAAGATGTATCAGATCGATGGATGAGGGTGTGTCCGGGACTCAGAGTTGCGCGATGGTTAAATTCGAAAGGCTCAGCGGAATGTGGGACGTGGCATTTGATCCAACGATGGAGGATGAAGGCACGTTACATCTATGGTCATGAGCGATTCTGGGACGGAGACTTGCATGGTGTTTATCGCCAAGGCGCCCGACGAAAAAGGATACGTGGCGCGCAATTCGAGGGCCAAAAGTTTGCGAAGGATCAGATCAACGGTGGGTAATGGATCCGGAGAAGAAAGATACGTAGTGGATAGTAAGTGGTAGTTGTGGAGAATAAATGATCTTCCACGTGGCGAATGATGATAGGCTCTGGGAATAAAAAGGCTTATAAAAGTGAAGGGTTGACCTCTATCATTGTTATTTTATTCGCTTGGGACCAGTGAAAAGGACCGGCCTATCTGGAAGCTTCCATCTGTCATTTTTCGGCTCCTATTCAGAAAGTGCAGACACACTTCAAGCACGTGCCTCCACAGTAAACCAGGTAACACTGAAGCCCAGTAATTTTGTAATTCCTCCTACAAGTTACCAGTGTGAAATTCAGTAATGGACCGGAGAAAAGAGGTTCAGGTGTCGGGTCAAGTTGTAGATGATAGGGAAGAGTTCCTAGTTGATAGAGATAGGAATGTCTGCGACCCCTTCCTCTCTATGGGGAGCGTGTCTGACAGTAAAGAAAGGTTGTGGTATCACCACTCGCAGGGGAACGATGTGCTGAATGTGTGCAGGTCTTTCCTGTACTATTTCGCCATTGAGCAAACCCTCCACTTCCCAGAATTCGCAGAGTGGTGTGCTTTAAATTATTCTCCGTCTCAAAGAGTTATTGTCAGTCGATCTGCGTCCAAAGTATTATGTAGAGTCGACGCTGCGGTCATTCGAGAAGTCCTTAGTTTGCCGGAAAATTACCCAGACAACCGTGAAGTTATAAATGAGTCAGTCCTGGTCGAGTTGTATAAGAAGTCCGAAGCCAAAACCCACTCTAAGTTCTTGTCGAGCGTGTTAAAAGATGGTCAGTCTGTAGATGGTGTATCCATACCCTACCCTGTGCATATGTTCAAAAGTGAAGTTCAATTGGTCATTTCTTTGGTATGTCAAGTACTAGGTCTAGATGAGGAATGTCGTGTGGGCGAGGTCGTTCTTGGATTTTTGTTGAGAATGAATTCCTCCGTTTCTGAGCCCCAGTCAACCCCAGTTTTTAGTTTAGACGAATACCTAGCTGAGTCAATTCACCTTCAGCTAAGCGAGTTCCCCAAGGTCCGGTTTTTCAGGTTCCAGACTTATTTGCTTAATATGCTACTGTGTTCTAATATCTCAGAGTTGAAGTTCCTGAGTACCCTATGTTCCTCTGATTTACCTAATCAAATCAGCATGATCGAATTTGCCAATTCGATCATGTTTGAGATATACAAAATGTTGTTCGATGAAGGATTACCCCGGGTCCTAGATGAAATGAGAAGCTTGATGCAGTCTTCGCCAGAAGAGCGGGTTGGAGATTGGTTTTTGTACAGAGATCATACCGTGTTGAGAATATATGGATTCACGGGTCAACCTTATAGGCTACCTTCCTTTTTGACCCCTAGAATATTCGCATTGGAATTCATGCGACAAAGATTGTTTTCCGAAGAGGAACATTTTTGTGCCTTCAAGAAATCTTCGAACATCAAATTTCCGGTTAAGGTTGGCACCTTCATTTTTAAAAGCAAGGGTGCCTTGGTTTTTATAGAAAGGTTGTTGGAAAATATGGAGTTAATTAAAGAGTCAGGTGTGAATTACGACCCCCACCAAGTAATTTCATTGAGAAAACAAGCTAACAGGAATAAACCTTTTGACCATCAAGCTGCTAAGGGGTTAGCTGAGATGACTAATTTACTGCAGTTTGCTGATGAGACCAAGTCCGATGAGGAGACACATCTTGCACCTGGTACAGCAATCCAAATCTTCGAAGGTGTTAGTGGTGCAGTCAAGAGGAGTTTGTCCGATGATGACAGTATGGAAGTAGATGACGAGGCTTCCCATAAAAAGGCAAAGCTACTCGAGGGTAGCGAGATCGTAGATGATGAGGTTTTGGGTGTGTTCAAAAAATTTTCCCTAGTCCCCAGGAAGATAGTACAGATAAACCAAGTTTCTTTTAAAATTTCAGAAGGTGATGTAGACAGCCCAGACTCCAGTCCCTTGTTTAACTCTAAAGAAGAGCTCAAGAGCAGCTACATGGAAAAGAGAAAGCAGTCCCTGGAGGAAACGAGAAGTCTGCTACCAAGGGTAAGAAACTTGTGCAGTTCCAAAACGTCTCTAGTTTCGGCTAGGGATGCTGAGAAAAACACTTTTAAGATGGCCATAGTGAATGATAAAAGGATGTCTGAAATAGAAGTCAGGCTGGACAAAATCAGCACCCCTGACAAAATTCAGCTGCATAAACAAACAAGCGACATCCTCTACTTAGATTTATTGCAGGCCATGGTGAGGATAAACAAATTACAGGTTTTGGTAGAAAAATTGGAAATCTAGTTAAAGCATGAGAAAGTGGAAAATAAGGCAAATGTTATTTAGGTAAGAAAACTACAAGCAGACCTTGCTAGCTCAGACAATACCCAGGCTGTCAAAAAGTTGCTATAAGAGAAAGATAACGCGCTCCAGGTTTTGAAGAAGAGGTTGAAGATGCCAGGCTCAGAACATGTCCAATCAGCTGAATTGCTAGCCCTCCAGGAGGAGAAAGATAAAATCCATCAAGAGATGATGGAATACAAGGGAAAGGCTGGAGAGCTCCAAGAGGAAAAAAATAGATGGGAAGCCGAAAGGGAGGAGCTGCTATCCCAAATCTCCATGTTGAAGAAAGATCAGACTGAAGAAAAGGAGATAATGGAGGAGCTAATGATCCAAACCCCTACCGGTGATGACCTATCTATTGTGAACATCCAGAAGCCATTAGCTGATTTTTCTGCAGATGACCTGTTGGTGTCCATGTCTCAAGTTAGTTTGAAGGAGGAAGCAATTAAGGAGTTGAAAACTGAGAATGAAAAGATGAAGGCCGAATTAACTAAGGTAAATGAAAACAAAAAACAGATCTTGCAGGAGAAGCATCAATTACAGAAAAGGATCGATGAATTGAAAGAAAAATGCATCGGGAAAGGCCCTCTTCAGGGGGCGAAACATATTATCTGGGATAGCCTGACCATAGATATCACCAAATTCTGGCACTACTTGAGTTTTATTTATGATTTGTGTACAATGACAGAGTTGGCCCAACAAAGACTGAATCTGGTAAATGAACACATGGCAAGAAGGCCCCTCACTACAGCTCAAAATTCATTGAATTTCCTGAATTCCCTAACACACCAAAAGCTGCACGACATGGGCATAAAGGACAGAATCTCAATAGTGCTATCGGCGAAGAAGATCATCCACAAACACCATTTAATGAAGATTGTCCAGGACAAGTCAGAAGATTTGCATACGCAGGTAAATAAGTTCAGACAAGAGTTCAAAGAGCTGTTCGAAAAGGGATTACCGTGCTTCTGGGACGAAGCAGGAAAGATACTCCCGCCTGAACATTATCACCACCTGCTTGTTCGGGCTCGCATGGACCACGCGAAATTTAACAGCTTGGAGAAGAACCTGACAGGGCAGACCATAGTAGACATGTTACCAGAAGATTTCGAAGTCCTGCAGAAGTTCGTCGTTATCAGAGCCAGATTGCCCAAGAGATCTTACGAAGCATATATGGAGCTCGAGGTAGCTATTCGGGAGATGATGGAGAGTGACACCCCAAGTTCGGAGCAATGGAAAGCTATAGATCAGTTTGGGAAAACAAAGTATATTCTTCCCCCCTAGGAACAGGTGTCAAGTGATGAAAGAGCTGAAGGGGCAAAGACTCGGAGCTGATGGGGCAAGGATTTGGAGCTGATGGAGCGAAGACGTGGAGCTGTCGGTACATGGAGCTATTGGGAAAAGGACGTGGAGCTGTTGGCTGAAAGTTTGTTATCCGATTGATTAGTACTTTGTGATCTGTAAGAAATGGAGTGTAACAACTTCCTAGTGGTGTAGGAATTCAGTTACAAACTCTAATTTACGCCGATCATTCTGTTATTGATCTGCTGGGGGCAAACTTATTGTTTGATCTATATATTTGTATCTTTTTATGAGATGGGGGTTGGAACCCATCGAATGAAGTGATTTGTGGAGAACATATCTGTCTTATTTTGAATACCAAAATGAATGCATGAGAGTTCTTTTTCAGAGATTCATGTATCATTGACGTTGCAGTCCGTGCTTTCTTTCTCTGTGTGATTGTAATTTTTCCTGTGTAACACTCCGTTCTGTTTTCTTTCGTATCTGGAACATAGTGTTTGATGATTAGAATTCATATACTTATGCTCTATTCATTGTTTCAGGTATTATATGATTTTTTCTACTAAAGTTGATATGGAATTCGTCTTAGACGCTCTGTATTGATGGGTTGTTCCCTCGTCTTTTCTATTTCACCTTGACAAATGAAATGACTGCAATTATGTGATTATCTTGCCTTTGAAAAATCCTGTGTATGCATTTTGGGGATCTTTTTATATGTATATGACTCTGTTTCCCAATGGATATGTGATTGTTTCAACCAAATAAATAAACCTTTGAATATTGTTACCATTTAGTCTTGCAAAGTTGAAAATTTCATATTGAGAGATCCCTCTCTGGAAGAGAATACCAATATCTTTCCTAAAGTGGTTTTGCTGTTACCTCGGGGTGTACCTTTCCACAACCTGGGTACATTCTGAGTGCTAACACCTTACACATGCATTCAATCCCACAAAAGAGGAGTCATGAGATTTCCCTTTCACAATATTGAAACCACTTACCTTCTTATCATACAAAATCGTGTACCATCTGCCATTTAGTCCACCCACTCTGCCAATAATCTCACACCATTTGTCCAACATCTTAAATTCCTAGGATGATTATCACCCCTCTACGCGATCACCTTATTTTTTTTTTGCTACATGGACCCTTCATTTTTTGCATAAATTTGAATCTATAAATACCTATAAATCCTCTTACAATTAAAAAATTTAAATTTCTTGAGAGAATTCAAACATTTCCAAGAGCTATGCTTCTCTATAAGCCACATTCAATATTCCTCGAAGATTTTTAACTCCATCCTTTTCCCAGTAATATCCAGTGCAATCACCATCCATGGATTCTCAATCTTCATCGCCATCCCCTAAGACCTTAGCTTCCACCTTTGTTCCAAATAATCACATGGTGTACTCTTTATCAGAGGTTTTTGACACAATCACTTGCATTGTAGACATACATTAGTTCACTAAGGATGATTATGAAAGATTCAATGATATCCAAGATTAACTACACCTATGGGAGTTGGGTTTTCCTCTACTAGTGGTTCTGAAAATGAGCCATTTTCCTAAGCTAGTTACCTAAATCTTAGAGATTTAATCCATAAAGAAGATAGAAGTGATGTCAGGCTATGGGAAAACCATCTATACTATTATCAAATATTTCATACAAAAAATGTTGTGGATTACACCAAATTTCCTATGCAATCCTTTCGAAGAAGATTCCCTAGGAAATAAGTTCAAATAGGTTGTTGCAGAAGAAAGTGAAATATTCCTTAGGTCTCTCCTTCCACCTGGACATGAATAACTGACTAAAGAACCTCTTTTCAAGTTTTAAATATTTTCTAAAGTATCTAGGATAGCTATGGCCATAATATGTTAGTGCCTTGGATATGCCAGCAATAGATTAAATGATGAAGCAGTTTTAAGACTGTTGTTGGAAATGACTCCTACTATTGTTGAACCAAATGTTAAACTTGATTTTTCCCAAAAAATATGTTTACATGATACACGACCAATTTAGTACTTTTTCAAATGTCAAATATTTTAGGTACTAGTCTTACTAGGTTTACTTTATTTTTTAATAGTTTCTAGAATGTTTCCCATCATCCCTTATTGAGTTGGTCATACCTCATCTCACCAATGAAAGCTATATTGAGTTCATAAATAGATTTTTGTTTGATATGTACATTATCCTATATATTAGTTTTCCTCCCAAATGTTTCCCTTTATATAAAAAATTACTTCTGATGATTCATAGCATAGTTGTAGAAGATTGGTTCCTTTTTGAAAACCATACTGAGATCATAATTTATTGCTATGAACTTTCTCTACATTATTTCCCTACATTCTTAACCCCAAGAATTTTTTTCTCGAGTACATTTGTCAGAGATTTGATTCTGACCATGTCCACTTTAGAAAGAATAAAAGTGTCATAACCTTCAAGATATCGTAAGAATTTGGTTATTTCCCTAGTCAATACTTGTTCAACCCAGGAAATGGTTGAAGAAATTTTGAGTACCTTGAACCTACCCTTAGGATTCAAGTGGAATTATGTCCAAAAAAATAAAGAATGTCAAATTGGAAAAGTATGTGCACCAATCCCTGGAGAATCTTGATAACATTGAAAACTTGGAAATCTTGGAAGAAGTCTAGAAGATACTCGTGTGAGGTCCACAGATCCAGTCACAGATCATCCCAACTCGTGTTATAACAAATGTGGGAGTCAATATATCCCACACATAATCCACCTATAATGTGGATATGGGAGGAACTGAGGAAGATGAATCTAAATCTAAAATGTCCAAGATTAAGCCATAGTCCTCCATGGTGTCTCATCAGAACCAAGAAGAAGTAACTTCATCAACTTCCAAATTAGTTGTTATTGTTGAAAATTTTCCAATAGCTAAGAGGCCATAAGGACCAACAATATCCATTTAGGTCCTCCATTTCAGATCTATATTAGCAGGATTTCTTTCTCAAATAAGGTTTGAGAATGTGCAGGAAAAGAAAGACATGTTACCTAGGGGATGATTAAGGTTGGAAGAAATCCTAGGCTACTATCTACATTTGATTTAATTTAGAGTTCTATTAATATGGTGGTGTTGGAGAGTAATTTTGTTTGGGTATTACTTGAAGGCTTACTTATTCTAGATCTATGTATAGAAATGGTAATAGACAAGGAAATATATTCACATTTTGGATTTTTGTTAGCTTCATATGGGTGATTTCATGACTAGGTCTGAAGAGAGATAGCTTGAGTGCAGAGTGATTGGCACACAAATTCATAGAAATAAATATCTAGACTTAAAATAATTCTATCCATTTACTTAAAAAATGATGTTTGGGGAATATATCACTTTCTTTATTCATAGAGATAATAGTGCATCATGTTTACAATCCTTAAATAAAGTACAAATATCAAACCTAAAACTCGTAATCCTTTACATATATATGAACCCTATTTTATAAAATGTTACGTCCATTACTTGAATAGGTTTATATTTGAATACGTATATATACAGTTTATAATAATGTTAACATTCCATCGACCTTTGCAAATTTGAGAGAATTTCTAGATCAGAATGTCCACATTCATAGTTTCTAGCAACTAAATATCTCACATGATATTTGATATTCCACATCCATTTTACAATTATTTAGTTTAAACATAGATCTAAAAATATCATATATTCTTGCAGGTTTGGATCTTTTCTTTGACGTTGAATCTGAACCATCACATTCAAGTCTACATAGTAACCTATCGCAAGGTATAGACAGGATTTTCACAATGAATATGTACTTTGAGTTCAATACCATACACAAGGATATTACAGTATCACATGAAATATCCACGTTGCAAACATTTAGAATTTCATATACATCTTCAAACCCAAATCCATATTACCAACTATATAAACTACATATGCATATTTGTAACTTATGATCTATGTTACATCCTTCAAGAGATTTCTACATATTTGTTTACTAGTTAATATAAACCCTTATGATTTTAAGAATTCCCCATAGCTGAGTGGTATTTATGGTCTACTCTTTGGATACTAAGCAATTTACCCTAAGATAATCCATATATACACAAGATAATCCATATATACACAAGTTGAAAAACCGGTGCATTGTTCACCCAACAAAGATTTTGCATAAACTGGTAAACTCTATCACCAAATGAGGATTTGCATTGAAGTGACCAAATATATTATCCAACAAATATTTTTCGATTGAAAACTGATGAGCTCTAATTTTTATAGGGATTAACTACATTTGATACCAAATGTAGGGACCCTCCAGTGTCCTTGCTAACATCCTAATCAAATATACACACATTTTAAATGCTAGATCTAAATGTAAGACAACAACCTTTTTTATTAAAAAAAAATAGATGATAGATCCATGATCCAAATAAGCACCATTTCAAAAAAATAGAAAAATTAACATAAAAATCATAATGCAATCAATATTTCTATTTGAATTCAGAAACCATGAAGACCAGTTGACCTGTCAAATCTCGCTTGTTAGTGAACATTGAAGTAGTTCACAAAGATCCACCACATGCTCCCTTTCCTAATTCTAAATCACAAAGATCCCATCGGATTCCACACTACTATACACAACGGGTACTCTTCTTCCCATGGGATCCCAAAGCCGCAACATAGTTGCCTGATGCAAAAAGATAGCAATAAATTTTATATGTAGAGCTAAGAGTACTAATACAAGAATACCAACCTCGTGCATATCAAAGTGAACCGCACCATCAAATAAGAACATCAAAAGTGTGGCAGAGCCTCTGTTTTCCAGCACTAGGGTAAAAATATGAGAGCCTTGTGCCCTTTCCAAATGTTTATAAATTTCCAAAAAACCTTCATACATTCATTTTCAAATATGTTTAATTTGTTTTAATTTCTTATTCACCCACCCAGTCTTAGTTCTCTTTGGTTTTCTAGTTTTTTTTATTTTTATTAAGATTTTTTTTATTTTTTTTTATTTTGAGTTTACAATTTATCATTTTGCTCACTTTTTATTTTTCACAAATTCATAATTACAATTAATTGTTTTTATATTTCATTAACTTAATTATATTTCTATATCTTTTAGAAATATTATTATTGCCTCCCATTGATAATTTAATTTAATGGTTTATTGTTTTATTTTGTATTAACTTTCACATTCTCATTGTGATGAGGATATCAAGGGTTCCATGCTCTATGCATGCCCTTCAGATACTCCCCCCTTGGTGTGGATTTGGTACAATGATTGAGACCTTATTAAGTCAATTTGATTGATCATGTTGAGGAACTTATGGAACTTGAGTAATAAGGAAATGCCCTTATTGAATTCCCCCTAGTAAGTTCCTTGTGAGTGACTAAATCTATGGCCTACCCTCACAGCAACATGCATATGATGAGTAAGATCCTCTCTCTCTCTTTCCCAACTTGTTGCATGGAAAATTCTAGACATACATCATATTTCTATTCATACCCATTACTTAATATGGATCGATTAGCAATCGTAATCCAATACCTACACGTAAACATCATACACATCAAATATTTTAAATAAAATTTATGATATAAACATATATACTATATTGACATCACCTATCAATGATACTTGACTTAGTCTGGATTCCACACAATATCAACTCCATCTTTGTGTTACATGTATCTATATTTTATGTCACACTCGATGAACCGTTAGATTACAAGATAAATATAATCATATGAAAATATAAACATTAGATTATCATTGAAATCATTTCACATTTTACATACGGTATCGAAATCATTTCATTTTTCACATAAAATTTTCGATCACTATCAAAATCATATATACTTTTCGATCACTATCGAAATCATATCAGAATCACATAGACCTTTTATCACTATTGAAATCATATCAAAATCACATAAACTAATCATCATCAACACAATAAATAATTTCCAAGCAAATGTCTTTAATAATCTCATACCAGTTCCACACGTGGTAGGGTCACTCGAAATCAAATGGACTCAAATAATAAGACAACATAGAATCTAGACCTAAATCCACACATAACCAGGTCATTCTCTACCAAATCCCTCAAATAATAATGTCACAACCAATGTCAAAATTCATAGAAAAAAGGGGCACTACATACACCCCCACTTCAGGAAACATCATTCTGAAGTTCTTGAATGGATAGGGAAAATATCCATGCATATCCAATGCATCCTCCTAGGTAACGGAACTAGGACTATAACTATCCCACTGGACCTTGACTTGATCAACTAATTAGATTTGAATCTATCGAGTTCAAATCTCCATAGTACAAATCAACTCATCCACCAAGGCTCCCTTTGCTGATATCTTTAATTTACTCAATTTGATGACATGAGATGGATCTGACATATAATGTCAAAAAATATAAACATGAAAAACATCATGCATCTGACTTAGTGATGATGCCAAATAAATATGGTAAGAAACCAATCCCAATCTCTCACTGGGCTCAAATGGTCCTATAAATTATGGTGAAAATTTTTCCCCGTTGCCAAATTTCATAGAGCTCTTTTGTAGCCTCACCCGCAAAATTACTCTTTCCTCGAACTCATTATGCTTGTCCTGTTCAATATTGTGCATTAGCATATATTTTATATCAGTCTTCATACTCTTTTCATATGTTCTTGGATGTATTTCATCTAGTCATCCATATCCTCGATCAACTCTAGACCCACAAGGACTCTATCCTCAAGACGATCCCAACTCAAGGGTGTTTGACAAGGCCTAGCGTAGAGAAAATTAAATGGCACCATCTGTATTGAGTTATGATAACTATTGTTGTAAGTGAATTGTACCAATAGTATATATTCCTCCCAATGAATATTTTGTTCCATCACATACATGTGTACCATGTCCTCTAAAACCTGGTTGACATTCTCGGTCTGACCATCCATCTCCAAATGATAAGCAATTTTGTAGTTTAGTTGCGTTCCCAATGGTTCCTGGAAACTCATTCATAATATCCTAGTGAATACTGAATCCCTGTTAGAAATGAGCATTCAAAGTATGCCATACAGTCACACTGCCTCGTTCATGAATAGTTATGATATATTAGACACTATATAAGTAGTCTTGGTTGGAATAAAGTGTGCTCTCCTAGTCAAGATGTCCACCACAAAAGAAATAGAATCGTGCCTCCTATAGTTCATTGACATTCCCACAATAAAATTCATCGATATAAGCTCCCATTTTGACTATGGGATGGCGTAAGGTTGTAATAATCCTGTTAGATGATGATTTTAAACCTTCACTAGATGGAATTCAAGGCACCTTGGCACAAAATCTACCATGTCCTTCTTCAAACCATGCAGGAAAAACAATGGTTTCATATTTGCATACATATTTTTAACCCCTCGATGGACTATATAAGCTTCCCTATGGGATTCAGATAGGATAAAATTTTGAACTTCCTTATTCACCAGCACATACATGCGTTTGTTATATCTCAACAACCTATCATCCTCAAGTGCATATATTGCATACTTAGAAACCTCCATGGTTCCTATTTCAATTTTTGTCTTGATTCACAATACCAATCGTCTACCAATTGCGGATTCCATACCTGTTCTCACAAATTCATCATACATGGAAATACTAAGAATATGTGAGGTCACAGGCTAAAGGAATCCACCACCTTGTCCACCATCCCCTTGATGTACGAGATGTCAAAATCATACTCTTCTATCATCTATGATCACCACCTATGACTTTCATTAAGATCACTTTGGGTAAATATATACGATAGCCCACGGTGATTGTTCTTCAATACAAATTTTCTACCAACCAGGTAGTGTCTCCATAATCTAAGTGCACATATTGCATCCCAAAGCTCTAAGTAATGCATCACATAATTATCCTCATGCATTCTTAGTTTCCTAGAAGCATAAGCTATTGAACTACCTTCTTGCATCAATAGCCCTCTGAGGCATTGCTTGATGCATCCATATAGACTAAAAATTCATGATCCATGTCCAACACTTTTAGAATCGGTGATGTTGTCAACAAATTCTTAAGTGTCGCAAGTTCTTTCCATAGCGTTCTGACCATATAAATTTCTATTTCTTCTATTGCAACTTAGTGACAGGGCCCGTAATCTTAAAAACTCTTATGAAAAAATACTATAATAACATGATAATCCCATGAATCTCCTTACTTCATGAAAATTCGTCAATGTTGGCCCCTCCAAGATTTCCTCAAACTTGGATGGATTGATTGCTATGCCTAATCCATAATCGAGGGACTTGTAGCCCACTCAACTTACCAACATGAATACTTGTGGGAAAATTAGTTTTACTTTTTTTTCTTTCTCTATGAAGGATGCGATGATGCTTGGTTCATTACCTAGCTACTCGGTTGGTTTACTTATAGCATGGAAGCTACCACATAACCACATTGAATGAAAAACTCGGTTCAAAAGTTCTGGATTGAATGTCTTTCCCTGACTATTGGTTGCATATAAGATATTGAAATTCTCAGTGTGTATTACTCACTCGACTGGCAAATAAAATTTTCCCTATCCATTTTAAAACACCTAAGAATTTATAAAAACACCCATAAAGCATAGATTGGTCCAAAAATATTTAAATTTGTCTCTTTTAAGAATAATTCAATCCAACAAGTAGAATGAACAATCAACAAGTCTAAAACTCATTTGGAATTGTTTAAGTTTATCCCAAAATGTATAAAGTTCTCAAGACTTGTTTAAATTTCATCTAACACGAATAAATATGCTCCATCAACAATTAATTCACCCCAGCCTATATATTATTGCTCCAACAAAATTTACATTCACCCGAGGAAGAATAATTTCGTCCAATAATGATCAAAACACTATAGGAAAATTTAAATTCATCCAACATGGGTCAAAAATTGTCCATGCACATTTACATTCATCCATTGGTGCTAAAACATTCCCTCGGCATATTTAAATTCATCCAACAATGATAAAAAAACACACTAGGAAGATTTGCATTCATCCAATGGTGCTAAAAAATTCCCTAGGAATATTTAAATTCATCCAACAATTGTCAAAAATTCCCTTAGAACACTTACATCCATCCAACAATGGTCAAAAACTCCCTAGGCACATTTACATTCATCCAATGGTGGTAAAAAACTCCCCAGGAATATTAAAATTCACCCAACTAGTGAGAAAATTTCCCAACGGTAAAATGTGCTTAAAAAATCAATTTAGAAACTACCTAAATAATTGCAACAACTCTTAGATGAGAGCCATTGATCTCAAAATTCATGTTGGAATGGATGGTGGTAGTTTAAGAGCTATTGACATTTGTATTTGACGAGAAAATTTTTAAAACATGAAATACAACCTCACTTAATAGTTGAGAATGAATGTTTAAACCATCCCATGAACCAGAGAAGCATTAAATCATAGATAAACTCTCATTATAACACTGGAATCAATTAATAAAATGAGCCAAATAAATTAATTAAGCATATAATGTATAGCATAGATTTACCCTAGAAACCCAAATGGGAAAACCATCTTTGAATGGTTTCTTATTATGTCTTGGCAGTATCTGGTTATAAGGATACTTATGAGTCCCTTGTGCCTCCTCTTCTCTTCACACCAAAATCCCTTTCTCAATGAAAATGAATGAACAAATAGGGAGAGATTGGGTAATGGGAATTCCAATAGGCCTCACCTTTCATTTTCCATTCCCCATACTTTTCTCCTATTTCATTTTTTAGTTTCACATTTATTTTTGTTAGAACATTAATCCATCCTTAGTACCTAGTTTATACCTTAGTCAATTCCATTTTCTTCTAAGCATTAAATTGCTATGGTTTAGACTTACGGAATTTGATCTAGGAGGTGAACTAGTTATTTTCAGACCATTCACACTTGCACCAGTGCTCTAGTTGGTCAAACCAGCACATATGCGCCCTCATTTAATGTCTTGGAGTGCTACCTCCTTGAATTGGGGAATCTAGGTTTGACTAGGGGCGCTAATGATGTATTTTGTAATTTTTGTCTCTCCTAGGAGCATTTATTATCACGTTGAGCCTCCCACACACCTCTACTTTCTCATCCATGCATGCCATAGACTCATTATTTCCCCAGCACACTTCACCAACGTTGACATGAGGTTTTGTGACTTTTTGGGCTGAGTTGGAGCTTGATTGGTCTACCTAGGGGGGATTGAGGTCAATTTTGTCCATGTCACATGTACACTTAGATTTGGATACATAAGCCTCACGAATCGGTCCTAATGTAATATATACACGTTCTAAACACATTTAGATGTGATACAATTCAATAATATTCACTTTGTGTTCATGACATATGTATGTAAATTTGTTCCTCTTTCAAGCTTTTTTGTTGGTTTTTTCAAACTAACTCGATTTGTGAGAGTCTCTTTTGCTCCTAGATCTTGTTGTAGATCAAATTATCACATGGTATCATATTTTATTGGAGTTTCATATCAATCTTGAGTGTTTCAGCTGCATTTGAGATATTTTCTGGATAAAATTTGAGTGTTTTTACAGGTACTTTCAGCAAAATATCACCACTAACGCAAGCAGAGATGGATCAAAACCACATATTTCTCAATCCATTCAATTAATTCGAATGGAATTCTGATATTGTCATCCAACTGATATCTAAGGGTCTCTACAAGGTCTCCATGAGTATAGAAGTGGAGCCAAATTCTGCAGTAGAGAAGTCGAAATACTTCAATAAACTTAATTAAGCATTTGTATTGTTGTGTCTAATAATTTCAAGAGATATCATATTTTGTGTGGACAGTTTGACAACCCCAAATGATGTCTAGAAGAAGCTTGAATCTCTCTTTGGGAAAAATGATGAATTGAGGGAACATCAGCTTGAAAACAAGCTCACTACCCTGAGCCGAGTGTATTTTGACACCATCCAAAAGTTCTCCACCAAATTTAAGTCTCTAGTAATTCAACTCAAGCAATTTGTAATTGAGAAAAAGGAAGAACAACTAACAACATCAATCCTTTCGAAGTTGGGGCTAGAATACTCAGTGCTTGCTAGCACATTCCTTTCTGGAAAGCTAACCATTCGAAATTGGCAAATGCCAACACTAGCTAGCTTCATGGAGTCCTTGAACCATGAGTGGGACAAGCTAGTTCATATGGACACCATAAAAGAAAGAAAGGATAAATCCTTGGTTTCTGGTGTTTCGAATGCCTCCAAAGGTGAGCATAAAGCAAAGAATTCGAAACAGCCAAAGAAGAAGAAATCAGACAGACCCCAGAATTCTACTAGGGGTTTGGATCCTTCAAAGGATAAGGACAAGAAGGGAAAAGAGAAAATCAAATGCACCTGTTGCCACAAGGGATGACATCCAAAATTCTCCTGCATGAATAAGACCATTGACATTATGGAACAACTTTTGGAGAAAAACAACATCCCAGTCCCATATGGCGCAAGGAATAAGGATGGCATCTCAGGTTCTGACAACAAGGAGAAATGCCATGCCTTGGTAGCAGGTTCTTCTTATCCCTCCACCTTCATCATTGATTCAGGAGCATCCAGGAATATGGCCTTTGTCAAAGAGCTCTTCACTTCCATGCATTCAAATAGTGGCCCATATGTTCGAATGGGAGATGACTTTGAGATCCAGACCAAGGGAGTTGACAAGATCGACCTTAATAATGGATATTTCAAGGATTTCCTCTATGTACTATACTTGGCACTAAATTTTTTCTTAGTATACCAAATGACACATACAGGAGAAGCCAAGAGAGTAACATTTACTCCATATTTGGTAGAGATAGTGAAAATCTCCTCCAACCAAGTTGTGCCATTGTGGTATGCAGATCACCAAGCTAGAATGTATAAATTCTCCAAAATTCTTCTAAATTCCATAGGAAAATTGCTCCTATATCATGCTAATGATATCTCTAGGATATGGCATGAGATATTTGGACACATGAACTACAAATACCTTCAAGAATTGAACAAGGATGAGATGGTGGAAGGGCTTCCTCCTATCAAATATTCCAATGGTGCATGCATTGGTTGTGTAGTGGGAAAGCATATAGAGCGCATTTATGAGAAGGGGAAGGAAATGAGAGCTACACAAACACTTGGATTGGTAAATTCATACCTCATTGGTCCTCTTCCCACTCCCTCCTATGGAGGACCAAGGTATGTTCTCACTTTCATATATGATTACTCTAGGTTATGTTGGGTGTACTTCCTTAAGATAAACTATGAAGTCTTTGAGACCTTGAAGATTTGGAAGGCCCTAGTGGAGAACCAAAGTGGGAATAAGATTAAAATCCTTAGTACTAATAATGGTAAATATTATGTCAATAAAAATTTGCAGCACCTATGTGAGGAATGTGGCATCCAAATGCAACATTCGATCTCCTACACACCTCAACAAAATGGCATGGTAGAGAGGAAAACTAGATCTCTCAAATATATGTGTTGGTCGCTATGGGCAGACCCGGGTTTACTGTAATGTACCAACAACACCCCTAGCTCACTGGCCCTTTCGGCGACAGACCGCAGAGCAGCCTGAAGTCTCACCCGAAGTGATTCTAAAGGGTTGACCAAAGACTCAAGTGTCTTTGACCAGGTTCTGTAGCATCCTGTGTGCGTCTTGTAGCTCTTCTTAGCCCGTGAGTCTCTCTCTCCGCGACGCGCAGTTTCCTCTTACTCGCGATGACTCTAGCCCTTATCGCATCACCACGTCCTGGGAAACACGTAACTCTCTCCTATGCTAGATCCTTAACCTACGGTATCGCGCACCACAGCTCCTCCGATGGTGTGATATCGCCTCCCTACGATATCCTACCACTGTGGCTTAGCGTACTTAGCGTTACTTGTGTCCGTCTTACAGGACTCAACATACAAGGTTGTTTAACACTGCGACTCTTAACTGTCTTGAGTGAAACATAGACAAACTCTTTTATAGAATACTTAAAGACTTCAACTTGTATTTATCCTCCTATAATGCTGTGAACTGAATAACAAATACATACATTTAACTGTAAGCAAAGTTTATGTAATGAGTGACAGATACAACAAGTAAACACAATCACATGAATCAATCACATAACACTCTGATTTTACGTGGTTCACTTCCAGGGTAGAAGCTACATCCATAGAACTGTGTTTCTATATTATAACTCAGGGGAAGTAAACATAGTTCTGCTGCATCACATATGCAGCTCGAGATCTTCTAGGTAACTCCGCACACAGCCTAGAGCCCTTCTCTCTTATATCTCTTCTCTACCTCTATATTGCTTCTCTACAATATCCTCTTCCCTCTCTGTCAATCCCTGTGGATTGTTACATACAGGCTCAATGAGCCAACTACTGGTTACAGTAAGATAACTACAACTAATAACAGAACCAGAGCTTAGCTTCTATAATACAACTGTCTAAGTGTCTACTTGTCTAACTGCCCAACCCTTTTACAATACAAAATAAATCCCCTTATAGGCGGCCTGAAGGTCTCACCATTACAACACTGTGGGCCTATCCCAACAGTAACCCAAAAACCCTAACTAGTGATAGTCAACATATCTGTACTTGGAGTAGCCGCTTTCCATCACACCACTGCTCTCTGCAGTCTTCCATGCTTCCCGGCGCTGACCATGGGTACTGTGCACCGCTTCCCTTCTTCTGTCCTTCATCTTCAATACCTTGGCCTCGTCGCTCCTTTTCCTTTATGAGGGTAGTTGAGCCCTCCTGTCTTCGCTACTGCCTTCAATGTAGTGGGTGAGCTCTCTCTTCTCAGCTGCTCAGGTACTGTCATCTTCCTTGAATTCTCTATCCCAACAGTCACGGTTTTCGGCTCTGATCTGCAGCTAGAAACATGCTACGGCGTCATAGCTTTACCTTATCTCTTCATATTCACCAAAAATGTCTATCCGCCAAAATGGCAGCTTCTCCTGTAGCAGCGGGTCCCTGCTCTAACAGTCCCCTAACACTTACTTGTGGCTCGTCCCCAAGCCACTACCAGTAGGATTCTCCTGCTATAGCTTCTCCTTGGCTTCCTGGGAAGTCCAATATTGAAACCTGTCCCGAAGTTCTGTGACTTCGTTCTACATAGCCTCAACACGCTCTTGTGCCGAGTCAATCATAGCTTGACTAATACTGGAGTCTTCTGTTACATCAATTTCATTTTTGGTGGTAGTGAACTCCCTAAATTTCTGCTCAACCGTATCGACTAGCTCTGTGATTTGTTCCTGATATGGTTGAAGCAGGTCATTGATTTGTATCTCCTTTGCTCTCAACCGCTGCACTTTTTTCTGCAAGCGGTTCATCTCTATCATCTTTGTCATCTTCGGAAGAGCTGCTAAGCTCTTAATTTCTTCCTTCATTG
Source organism: Pseudotsuga menziesii (assembly GCA_001517045.1). Classification (NCBI taxonomy): domain Eukaryota; kingdom Viridiplantae; phylum Streptophyta; class Pinopsida; order Pinales; family Pinaceae; genus Pseudotsuga; species Pseudotsuga menziesii. The sequence continues at coordinate 355,207 of LPNX010685414.1, forward strand.
CTGCCGTGGTATTCTCTATCTGCTGAATACTTTGCTGGATTTCTACTTTCTCGGGAGGCTCATCTAACTCCGACCATGTGTTCGTCGCATCAACTAGCACTGACAGTGCATCGTCTATGCGAGATTTCATCTGCGTGGAAGTGAGTCGAAAGGCCTCTACTCTCGCTTCCTTGTCTGCCTGGGGGGTGCCCAGTGCTCGAGCCTCGAGCTCAGCAATCTGCGCTTTGTGGTCTTCCTCCATCTTGGCCACTGTTTCTTCCATCTTGGTCACTGTTTCCTCCAGAGCCTTTGCTCTGTTTGCAACTCTTCTTACCTTCTGTGGGAGAGGCAAGGCGAACTCAATGTTACATTGGGGTAACTCCAATGCCATGCTCTATAGGACTTGAGAGAGATCCTGTTCTCTTTCTTCATATGTTCTTAACTCGTCTGCCTTTTTCTGAAAGGTGGTGGTGAGTGTTGCATTCTTTTGTTTCAGCTATGTGTTTTGTTTATAAGTCGTGAGCTCTCTACCTCTGAGCTCAATGTGAAACTCTACGAGGTTAACCTCAACATGTTACCTAATCTGTATCGGTACATCCATCATTGACGCAGGGAATCAGATGCTCCCTGGTGGTATCAAGACTTTATTGATGCGATCCTTTGCCAAGATCTCCTCGCGGGAAATCAACTATGTTGAACTTTCTCCTGCGGGCGTCTTGATTAACTGAGTGTGGATTATGGCAGTCTTCTCAGTTAGTTTTTTCAACTCCCCAAGCTGCTGATCTATCGCCCCCTGCAGCTTGCCCTGCGATGCCTGCATCACCTAAAATGTGTCGCTCATTTCGTCCCTTATTCTTGCTGCAATTTGTTCATAGTCATTTTCTGTCAGTTTAGTCTCCACACTTGGCTTTGTAGCTTTGTGTTTTTTTTCTTGGGTTCCTCCAGTGGTAGTTCTTCTGCATCTTGTGTCTGGGACTCCACTTTGTCTTTGCCTTTTTTCGATGGTTCTGTCTATGCGGTACCTGATGGTAGTGGTGTGGTATCTTCTAACGCTTGCTTCCAATCATCATCAAAGTCTTTGATGACGTCTTCAACATCCTACGCTGTCATCCTAAACCAACCATTAGCCCAATTATCTCTTTTAGACCTTTTTGGCCTCAGGTAGATTCTATGGCAGTCCACCATAAAATCAAGCCTATTATCATATGTGTCCATGATCTCCTTGCTGATCCGCGGTGTTTCTTGGAGGACTTTCCTCAACAGCCTATAGTATTCATAGAATACTATCACATTGACCTTTTTCTTGGCTAGGATGCTAGTCTCCCATAAGTTTGTATAGTGCCCGCCTCTAGGCTTGCCACTTGCTAGCTGCCAAAATTGGGTATGGGGCGGCTCCTTCCACCCGACGAATGCACAGAGTATAAGAAACCATGAGAAATGGAAGGGGTGGTTTTCCTCATCCTGAGCTGTCAAACAATCTTGCTGAAACATATTTAACAAAAATAAAGACCAATTGAACTGTTCCCCCTCTGCAACTTGTATGGCAAGGTTAATTACTGATCCTATGACTTCCTTTGGGCGAACCTTGGTTAACAGTCTGCCTACAAGCAGACTAGCTGTAAATCTAAGTGTATTGTCTGTTAAGCTTGCGATGTCATAAGCCCGACCTCCTCTCTGTAGTTTATACTTGGCGACTAGGGCTAGTGATAGCTTGGAATCCTTGGTCTTTCCTATTATATTTGTCTTCGGGTCTTTACCAGTCTTGGATAGCCCAGTGACATGGTGTATCAGGTCGATGTTCAAGTCGACCTTGTTACCAAGCCAGAGGTAACCTCCATGTACACAATAAAGTAGGATGCACACCACGGCATTAACCTCTGCGCCTCGTCCAAAATGTGGTATTCTTAACAGATTGAGCAGGCCTGAGCGCTCAAGAATATGGACATGTTCCATGGGAACATATTCATCTGCACCTATCCTTGGGTTCTTCTGAATCGTAAGATACTGATCCGACCGGAACTGAGGATATGTCTTACTGTCACCCAGGTTATAATCTATAAATTTAACAATAGCGGCATATCCTAATAGATCTCCATCTTCCTTTACTCGAGAATCAATCTGTCATATGGGAACAAGAAACTTACCACTCTAGGGAATTTTTACCTCTGGTGCGCCTTCAACTCGTGGCATAATGTAGTCTGTTGCGCTATGAACTTCTTCCTTTAGCTCCGGACTGGATTCTTCTATTATTTGAGATTGGCTCCTCATCCTTGGCAGCTGTCTGGTCTGTGATGAACTTGGCGTGACACCCTTAGGCGGTGTCATCATAGCAGCTGTAAGGCCACCACGTTTGAAACTTTCCAAAATTGCTTCTATAGGTTCCTCCTCGGACAGAACCCACTCAGTGGAATACTCTGGATGGGAAATGGCTATGAAATATGGAAATCACAGCACTCTGTAACGGAATTAGCTCTGCACGGGGAAAACTTAACAATGCACTCTATAGCTCTCGGATCTTTGAAAATGTAACCCTCCTGAATGAATAATTTCTGCTTTTATGTCGAAGGAGATAATCCAGGACACAAGGGTCATCTAGGCTGAACCCGTCGGCCGTATTAATTTCATGGACGAGACCACACCCGTCATCCCGATCCTCAATAAATGCTGAAATCCAATCAATTTCCCTCGAAGTGTGTGTGTGCAGGCACCGGTCTCATCGAAGATTTTCCAAATCTGGACAATTGATTATGCTGTTGCCAGATCTACGGTAAGGTATACCGGTCATTTCTTCATTAACTGCCTGTCAGAAGGCGACTTGACTAGCCCTCTGTCTTGTTGCAAAATTGGGTACGTGGCATGGAGAAACATCGCGTTGCTGTGATGCCACACCGCATCACCTGCTCAAACAAACTTAAGCGTTTTTTTTTTTTTCGCAAGCCGCTTATGACTTGCGCAAAATGAACCGTCCTCATGCGATTCCTTATACTTAGAATACCTACCGATGTAGACTAATTCCCAGTGTGATGCCTCCTTTCAACTACACTGGACATCTACACCCTTATAAGTTGTCTAAGCTAGGGCTGAGAGGTGGAGTGGCTATCACTATAGAGCTTAACCCTACTACCATTAATCAATGTGGGAAGAAGCTCCCCATTCAGTTTGTTGAGCTGAACGGCACCTCCCTCTGTAACTTACTGTATCTGATATGGCCCCAACCAATGTGTCTTGAAATTCCCTGGAAACTTAATAAACTTACTGTCATAGAGGAGTACTAGGTCTCCGATCTGAAGAGTCTTACTCTTAATGTGTCTGTCATGCCAAGCCTTTTCTCGTGCCTTCTGCACTTTCTGATGGAATCTGGCGATGAATCTGTCTTCCTCTAAGGCAAGTAATTGAGCTAGCCTTTCATGCACCGTGTCTATATCAGCCATCCCGGTGATATGAGTAATTCTTAAACTAGGAAGAATATACTCCATAGGCATAATAGCCTCTTGTCCATACACCAAGCTAAAAGGTGTGTGTCATGTAAGTTTCTTGCATGTAGTCCTATATGCCCATAATACAGCGTTAACTCTGAGGTCCCAATAATTCCTTTGGCTATTACAGATCTTAGTAAGAGCATTTTCTAAAATCTTGTTAAAGGCCTCCACCGTACCATTAGCTTGTGGGTGGTAGGGAGTGCTCTTATGGTGCTGTATCTGGAATTCTTCCATCAAGGCCTCAATGATGTGATTCAAGAAATCTGTGCCTTGATCGCTCATCAAAATTACTGGGCATCCAAATCTACTGATGATGTTTTCAAAAAGGAACTGTGCGGCTGTAATAGCATCACAATTTCTTACTGCTTTGGCCTCTTCCCACCTGGTGAGGTATTATGTTCCAGTGATGATATATCTCGCACCAGTTCATTTTCCTGGTGGGTTGATAGGACCCACAAAGTCTATAGCCCACTTGTCAAATGCACGCAGCGTAATCTGCGGTTGCAGCAGCATTTCATCTCGTCGTGAAGTTTTTCCTACCCTCTGGCAGATATTGCAACATCTGCAAAAGTCCATAGTGTCTTTGTGCAACGTAGGCCACCATAATCCTACAGCTAGGATTTTCTGTGCAGTCGGCTTTCCTTCGAAATGACCTCCTGCGGTACCTGAATGTGCCTCTCTGATAATAGCCTCTTTTTCATGCAGCATCACACATCTGCGCAGGACTTCATCTGGACCTAACTTGTATAACTGTCCTGTGATCAGGGTGAAGTCTGCTGCTTTAACAACCAACTGCTTCTTTTGATGCTTAGTAAACTCAACAGGTGCCCATCCTGTAGTGAGAAAGTGAATGATATCAGCATAGTACTCGTCTGTGATCTAGATAGAAAACAACTGCGCATCTGAAAAATTGTCCTCTAGATTACTTGGCTCTTCTCCTGAGTCTATCCACGACAGATGATCAGGTCTGGTGTTCAATTTTCCTAGTTTCACAATGATTTCAAAATCGTACTCCTGAAATAAGAGTAACCATCTGTAGATTCTTCCCCCTAACACTGGCTTATTGACCAAATACTTCAATGCGGAATGGTCAGTAAACATCTTGAATGAGGCACCCAATAGGTAGTTCCTGAACTTCTGTAGAGCATACACCATAGCTAAGCCTTCTCTTTCTGTCGTGGTGTAGTTCTTTTCTGTCATAGATAGCTTTCTGCTAGAATATGTGATAGGATGATCGATACCTCCTTCTCCTGGTTGCGTTAAAACAATCCCTAGTGCGATGCCAAATGCATCCACATGTACATGAAACGGCTTAGTCCAGTCTGGAAATACTAATATGGGTGCTGTAACCATCTTCTCTTTAAGTGTGTCTAGGCTTTGCTGGAATTCCTCATTCCATAGGAATTTTACATATTTCTTTAACAGTTTTTCCATCGGTGCTGTAATCTTTGCGTAGCCCTTGATGAATTTTCTGTATTACCCGGTATGACCAAGTACTGTCCTCAATTGTTTGATTGAGTTGGGGGCTAGAAGATTTACAATGATGGCAATATTTGTGGGATCTACCATCAAGCCTTTCCTGCAAACAATGTGACCCAACAAAATACCGAATGGCGCACAAAATATACATTTTTTCAAGTTTAGAGAAATCTGGTACTGCCTACATTTCTCTAACATCAGTCTTAAATCTCCTATGTGCTTGTCAATTAATCCAAATATAGTCCAATCATCAAAATAAACTTCTAGGAATTTATGGATGTATTCTTTAAATACAGCAACTACTACTCTAGAAAAGATAGCGGGTGAATTCTTAAGAGCAAAGGGCATTACCGTATACTGGAATGAGCCCCATTCTATTGCAAAGGTGGTCTTAGATCGATCTTCTGGATGGATTCTGATCTGGTGATAGCCTAAAAAGCCATCAGTGAAGGAGTAGACCTCCTGTCCTCCCACATTGTCTAACACTTCATCAGTGAAAGGTGTCAGAAATGGATCATGAAGCAATGCATCATTGAGTTTACGCAGATCAACACAGATCCTGATGTCTCCTTTGGTTTTCTTTTCTTGTATGACCATGGGGCTAACCCATTCGCTTTCTTCTACGGGCTCAATTATGCCTGCTGCTAGCATCTTATTGATCTCATCCTTAACTTTTTCTTTATAGCGCAGATTTAATCTATAAGGACGTTGCTTGACTGGTCTGGCATCCTCCTTCAATGGTATCCTCATTACTCCCAGGTCTCCAACTATTCCCTTCATCTCTGTGAACTTGGTGGGAAATAGGTCCTGATAGTCATGTAGCAAGTCTGCAATCTATCCGACTGTGTCATCGTTCCAATAGTCTCCAATAGAGGCAAACTTTGGTTCTGTGTCTGTGCCAATATTGATCTTTTTAGTCTTGATGGGCTCTATGATTGCTGGAATTTCTAACTTCGGTCCATCAACATTGCGAGTCCCTTCTGACTCTGGAATGTTGACATTGCGAGGGTCGTCATCCTCATCCTCTGGTTCTGCTGCGAACCTATAGCACTCGAGCGCATATTCTAACTGGATGGCCCACTCAGGTTGAGTATGTACTGATAGGGTACAATCCTCAAATATCTTAATCTTTATTACATCTAGGGCATGATCAACACTTGGATACTCATATTCAAAAGCGAAGGTGAGTAGAAAGCTGTCTATCATAAGTGGCCATGTAGTCGTTCCCTTGTGCAATTCAGTCTCTTTGTACCAGTTCCTTGGAACTATGTCCAAAGTGTGAATGAATCAGTGAACCCATTCATCCTCGGGAATTTTCGACCAATTCTCTTCACACCTCTAAATATGTGACCTGGTCCTGTGTATTTCTGCTGGAAATACTCTCTGTCGGTAGAGAATCTGATCGCCATCAATCTCTTAAGATCATCCCATGATGCGATATTCTCTTTATGTGCATACCACCATCTTGCAGGTGTGGATCATACTGCAAGGTCCATAGCTGCGATCCTCTGCTCGTGAGGAATTTGTTGTTTGAACTGTGTGAGAAAGTCCTAGATATCTGTTAGACCATGAAATGATGGAATCTCGTTGATCTCTGCACCAATCCATCGCAGTGACTTAGTCATGTACGCACATCTACGTGCTGAGACTTCATAAAGTCTGTTCTGCCATTTCTCTAGACCAACATCTAAATTCGATGCGCATGAGCTGTCGCATCGCCAACTAATGTTCCCTTCTATGGTTGGATTGATGTAGTCGCTCTGGTTCACAGTCATCTGATAGAGACTCTCCATGTTACTTGCTTCTTCCTCTGCTCGGATAGGTTCAATGTATCTAGGACCCTGAAGAGGATCTAACGATGCGATGACCCAGATCTGCGCGTCCTCAAAGGTCATTTTTCTTCTCTGTAGGTCGATTATGTCCATGCTACCGATCACCCAATAAATTCCTAGTAATGCTGGATATGGTCTACTATCGCCAATGATTTCTATAACTTCAAAGTCCGCAGAGCTACGAGCTCCGTCAATGTCAACTGGAACCTGCGGTAATTGACCCAGGGGTGATACACACTGTTGACTAGCTAATCTCAGATGGATAGGTGATCTGACTAACTTAGGGCTACCCATTTGTTCCCATGTCTGCTTAGTCAGAACATTTACCTCTGATCCTAGATCTAGGATCACCTCATCCATTTCAAATTATCCAACCTGTGCTGTGAGTCGCATCTCTATTCCTGTTCTTGTATGTCCCATAATATTATGAACAGCACGCTGTGCACTGCTCACGGAAGAGGATGCCTGACACTGATCTATGATGCGTTGAATTTCTCCAGTAGCTTTCTCATTTCTCACAAGTTTTGAACAACTCCGCAGGAAGGATTGTACACTTCCTGTCAACTCGTCCTCATCACATGTGCCCGATGTGGTAGCCTGCAATATCTATACAGGGCTAACGCCACAAGGTTCTTGCTACGGTACGCCCCCAGACGGTGGTACCTATGATCCTGATTGCATAGGGTCATCAAAGAAAGTCTTAGCTTCCGGAAATGTATGTTTATTCTCCTATAGGTCAAGTGGTGTTGCTTTGTTAGGAGCTTTACGCACCCACTCCTGACCTGTGTTCTTTTTAGTATCCTGCGATGTCCCACTAGTGGAAGCACCACTGCGGGTCACAATGTTGATTCTTGGTTCTGGTTCTTCCTACTCAGCAGCAATAAGTTGGATGTTCTGGTGTACTGCTGGCTTAGGTTCTCTGATCTTAGCTATCAAGGTAGGACATTCTTCTATAGTGTGATCGTAAGATTTGCAATAGTTACATGTGGTGGTGGGGCTCTGACAGTCCCTAGCATAATGTCCTAGAACTCCACAGTTGTAACAAGTGACTGGTCCGCGACCACGGCCAAAGCCTCATCCACGTCCTCGTCCTCTGAGTCCTCTGCCATGGCCAACATGAACCGGATCATGCTGTGGTCCTGCTGCTGAACCCTGTGTCTCTGATTGGACTCTGTACAAGTCTTGCTTACTCCCGACCATGAGATCATAGGCTCAGCAATCGTGTTCATCATGGCCTACAGACTTTTAGAAGACATAGTATAAGTTCTTAGGTGTCTGCACGTACTTCTGAAGTAGAGGGCATTGCTGAGGTGGATGTCCTCGCATTTTGCATATTTCACACCACGGCCTGTGGGTCTGTGGTAAGGGGTTAGGAGCCCCACTTGCTAGATATTCTACAAAGATTGGACAGATTTCTTTAGTATGGCCTTGTACTTTACACTTTACACACCATATGTCTTGCGCAACCTCCTTCCCTTTCTTAAGCTCATGCAACTGTAACGTGAGATTAGCCAACTGGTTTTGCAGATTTGTCATACCTTTGCTGGTTTCAGCTAGAGGTGAAGCCTCTAGTTTCATCGCCATCTCCAATGCGTCATCCTGCATCTGGAGTTTCTACTGCATTAATGGCAGTCTGATGTGAGGGAGCAGCGCTGCAATAAAACATTCCTTATGCTGCTCCGGCGCAAACTCAAAGCTAACTTGGTCTATAAGGGCTTTGAATTTCTGATCGAAGTCCCACACTGACTCTGTAGGTTACTGTTTGATGTCTTTGAGCTTTGTAATGCACTGTGACTCAGACTTAGGTTTTTTAAACTCTTTAATCATGGCGGTCCTGACCTCGACAAGTGTTCTGGGTACCGCTATGGCATACTTCATATACCATGTTAAGGCTCGTTCTCTCAGTGTGGTGACCAACTGTACAAGTTTAATATTATCATCATGGATTCCTTTAATGGTCCACACGGCTTCACATAGAAACCAATGCTGCTCTGGGTCCTCTGCCCCTGTACCCTTAAATATAGGTCTTCATATCATCCCCCATTCTATTTCTACGTGGTGGATGTTGATTTGCTGCATTACTACCACTTGGCGGTGTAGGTGGAGGTGATGTAGCGGTAGTATGTATTGTCTGTGAGCTACTGGATGGAGTTCCTATGGGATTGTTCTGAGTCCCGGTCTATTTTTGTAGGGTGTAGGGGTGGTAAGGGATACCCCCTTCTGTTCTTTCTGTGGTACTATGACTCTGTTGTCTAGTATTATCTGAACTGTCTTCAAATATGGGAGATCTGAAATCTACTTTATATTTCTTTCCACTACGTGTACGTCCAATGTCATCAAAATCACTCTCAAAATCTTGTGACATTACAGTTTGTTAACTTATTGATCTGAAACCATATCCATTACTCCTTTTTCATGTAATAACATCTTAATGGACAAGTTTAAATATTTTAGGTACTTACCGCGATATCCTTTGAAGAAGTACCACTCAGCCTTGCTGAAGATTTTTCTCTGTTCAACTGCAAACTCTGTGACGAAGCCTTCTAGCACACTCGTAATCCAAAAGTCTACTGTCCTTGTAATGGGATTATCAAGTTTATTCACGGTCTGAATCAACTCTGGTGTCCAGACAATGTTTCTTTTCTTCTTGAATATGTTCTTATCAGTCAACTTTGATAACTAGTCGTAAAGCTCGTTTCCATAGGTCGCAAAAAATATCGTATGTAGGTCTGTAAAGATATGTTTTTGTAACCAGTCCTCTGTACTCAGTCTAGGACTCTTGTTCTCTTGTTCGACAAACTCTTTCTCCTTAGACCCAACCCACTAGTTGAGTTCATCTCTAGTAGGATGCCAACAGAACATTAGTGCTCAGTTTGTTCAAAACCGGTGACGGAACCATTTGTTGGTCGCTATGGGAAAACCTGGGTTTACTGTAATGTACCAACAACACCCCTAGCTCACTGGCCCTTTCAGCGACAGACCGCAGAGCGGCCTGAAGTCTCACCCAAAGTTATTATAATGGGTTGGCCAAAGACTCAAGTGTTTTTTACCAGGTTCTGTAGCATCCTGTGTGCGTCTCGTAGCTCTTCTTAGCCCGCGAGTCTCTCTCTCCACGACGCACAGTTTCCTCTTACTCATGATGACTCTAGCCCTTATCGCATTGCCGCGTCCTAGGAAACACGTAACTCTCTCCTACGCTAGATCCTTAACCTGCGGTATCACGCACCACAGCTCCTCTGATGGTGCGATATCGCCTCCCTGTGATATCCTACCGCTCTGGCTCAGCGTACTTAGCGTTACTTGTGTCCGACTTACAGGACTCAACATACAAGGTTGCTTAACCCTGCGACTCTTAACTGTCTTGAGTGAAACATAGACAAACTCTTTTACAGAATACTTAAAGACTTCAACTTGTATTTATCCTCCTATAATGTTGTGACCTGAATAACACATACATACATTTAAATGTAAGCAAAGTTCATGTAATGAGTGACAGATACAACAAGTAAACACAATCACATGAATCAATCACATAACACTCTGATTTTACGTGGTTCACTTCCAAGGTAGAAGCTACGTCCACAGAACTATGTTTCTATATTATAACTCAGGGGAAGTAAACACAGTTTTGCTACACCGCATATGCAGCTTGAGATCTTCTGGGTAACTCCACACACAGCCTAGAGCCCTTCTCTCTTAGATCTCTTCTCTACCTCTATATTGCTTCTCTACAATATCCTCTTCCCTCTCTGTCAATCCTTGCGGATTGTTACATACAGGCTCAATGAGCCAGCTACTGGTTACAGTAAGATAACTACAGCTAATAATAGAACCAGAGCTCAGCTTCTATAATACAACTGTCTAAGTGTCTACTTGTCTAACTTCCCAACCCTTTTACAATACAAAATACATCCCCTTATAGGCGGCCTGAAGGTCTCACCATTACAACACTGTGGGCCTATCCCAACAGTAACCCAAAAACCCTAACTAGTGACAGTTGGCATATCTGTACTTGGAGTAGCCTCTTTCCGTCACACCACTGCTCTCTGCAGTCTTCCATGCTTCCCGGCGCTGACCATGGGTACTGTGCACCACTTCCCTTCTTCTGTCCTTCGTCTTCAATACCTCGGCCTCGTCGCTCCTTTTCCTTTATGAGGGTAGCTGAGCCCTCCTGTCTTCGTCGCTACCTTCAATGCAGTGGGTGAGCTCTCTCTTCTCAGTCGCTCAGGTACTGTCGTCTTCCTTGACTTCTCTGTCCCAACAGTCACGGTTTTCGACTCTGATATGCAGTTAGAAACATGCTACGACGTCGTATCTTTACCTTATCTCTTCATCTTCGCCAAAACTGTCTATCCGCCAAAATGGCAGCTTCTCCTGTAGCTGCGGGACCCTGCTCCAACAATATGGCTACATGCACGATTGAGGAAAAGGATTTAAGTCCTAATATATGGGTTGAATCCTTTAATTGTGTTTCATATATTCAGAACATGGCTTTACACAAATCAGTGAAAGGGAAAACATTGAATGTTGGTCTATTTTTGTTCATATAGTTCAAAGGCCTGCTCATTGAATCCACTTTCAGCAATCTCTAGACCTAAAATATTTAATCATAATTCACTGCCATCCTCAGTATGCAAGTCTCTTGGTTCTAGGGATCTAAAAGTGGTCCATCTTGGTAATCAATTAAGCCAAGTTAAATTCTGGTCTCCTTTGGTTCACTTTTGAATGTATGCAACTATTATTCAATAGTGAGATCCCGAAGAGCATATTCCATCACAAAATGAAGTGCAAGATTCCCTATTTAGATAGGATCCATTGCCCATTGGCATGGAAACAATTTTATGCTCATGTTTCATTCTCAAACCAGTATTCAATGAGTAATACATCAATCCAAGATTCAGAACCTATTCTTCTATCTCTTGCTTCCATTGAACTATTTCTTACTTCATTGATGAGGTTGACTTCTTATGCCACTGTAAATATGTCGACACTCTCTCCTCCTTGTGCTTCCAAGACAAGGAGCTCTTCATCTCTTCTAATATTCACTCTCAACACCCTTTTCTTGACTACATATTTAATGGGGTGAAGTTTTATATGAATTCTTCAACATTTCTCTTCCCAATGTCCACTCAACTTGCAGTGGCGTCAAAATTTCTCGTCAATGGATGTGATGCTTTACATGCTTATTTTGTACATGTGCTTTTGAGTCCTTTGTTGGTTTGGGGAAGTGTTTTTTTTCCATTCCTCCTCTAAAAGCAATTTGTGTTTTGGCATATGGCTTGTTTCACCCAACAAGATTCCATACAACAACCTTTCTTCCTACAAAATTCAGATACATCTAAGTACCAACAGTGGTCAACTCTATCATCCTTCTTCTTGCAACAGTGAAAAAAAAGGGATTTATTTCTTACTACAATTATCTTGGTCTTATTATTATTATTATTCTAGCTAATTGGATTTTTTTTCCTTGGAGTGTTAGTGTAGGATGACTCTTGGAGCTCTTCTCTTCACCGCTCTTTAGAAATCTGTCACAAGAAGGATTGAGTGGAATTATGTTCACATGTTCCTTCAATGTTGTTCCTTCCCCTAATGGACATTCCAATTCTAAATTCTCCTTTTCCTTCAAAAAAATGGTCTTAGTATCCATGGTATTTTTGTTTCTTACATCATAGCCCAAACCTTGATGTTTGAACCTCAGTTCAGCTACAACAGGTCTCAATGGGCCTTGAATCCTTTTACATGGACCTTTTCCTTCATAGCTTGTTTGAATTAGTATATTAGAACCAATTCCTTTGGTATTTTTCTCAAATTCACCAAAAATCATTTTAGAAATGTCAATGGAAGATGAGCTTACCATATTTGTTTCGGTTAAGGTGATAGTTGTGGAAATGGGAATGGAAGGTGGCCTTTCTTCCCACTGGTTTTGAATATATTCATGTATGTTTTCCGATTCCTTTTCTTTCTCTTCCAACTCCTTGGTCCAGATGGGTATAGGTGGCCACCCAACTATTCCACTAGCTCAAAATAATTTTTCATTTTGGCAATTTTCTTGTAATTTTCTACAATTTTTCGGGTCCCAACCTTTTGGGGCGGCCTTTTTGAGGCCCTAATTGACATTTTTTGGTGATTCATGGAGCCAAATGGTTTCCAACAACATGCATTTATCACTAGTTGAAAGTTGTAAAGGTTGGATAGACATTTCGAAGGGGCTATCGAATGCCCCAAACGAAGATGTATGCAAACGTTATGTCCTCGAGAAGTTGACTATTCAACTAACCATCTTGGGGCCACAAAATTTATGAAGATTCATATCCTAAGCTTAGTTTTAAGGTTTTCTACCTCTCCAAGGATGTATGATAAAATTCCCTTCGACCTCCTTTTGTATTCATATTTTCATGAGTGAGCGTAGCCTCCACATTTCTTCTCAAAGATACAGCTACCACCATTCTAGATGCTTTTTTTTTATGGTTTGTTCTATTTCATTCATTTAATAGAATCTGGTTTTATTGTATCACTTTGTTTATTTCCATATATGTGTATGTGAATATATATATTCTATTTCATTTCATTCTCACATAAATCCATATCACTCCTTGTGTAGTTGAGTTAGTATCCAATTGAGTCTATCCTCATGCCAACTATCAAACTGTGTGATTTTCTCTCCCAATTGCAAGAGATGCAATCTGTTCTTGCCCAATTTTTCCTTCATGGTAGTGAAGGAGTCTTAATCTATGGCAAAAAAAAATTCCCACTCGTATTCTTTCTACCTCCAATTCCTTCTTTCCTCTTGGATCTACCTATTGAATTATTTGATCTCTTGTAACTTCTATCTCTTCAAATATTTTCCCATGGTGAAGTCTTCTTTCTTCTCCAAATACTCACAAAGTTGTGTGATAGTCAAGAATACAACTTTCATGTCTCATGTCACCTAGTTGGCCTTTAGAGGAAACAAGGAACTACTTAATATGGCACTCTGATAATTTTTCTTACTCTAATACCACTCTATCGTGTCCCCTCCCATCAATTCAACCCATGGATGGAACGTGAATGATACACGAGGATGCTAGAATTCCCCCCCATGCCCAAATTATGAAATTTTCCTTAACATATATTTGAATTTGTACAATGAATGACTAATTCGCTCTATCATAAATCTTACTTTGTTGTGGATCTTTCTATTGCAGTTCATTATATCACATATTATTCTATCACGGTTCATTTTTTCATAGATCACTTTGTCATAGATCACTCTATGGTAAATCATTCTATCATAGATCACTCTATCACATATCATTATATCATAGATCACTCTGTCATAAATCACTCTGTCATAGATCACTTTGTCATAGATCACTCTATCGTAGGTCATTATGTTGCAGATCATTGTGTCACAGATCATTATGTCATAAATCACTCTATTGTAGATCCCTCTATCATGGATCATTCTATCACGATTAATTATGTCTTAGCTTGTTGTCGTTCTGTCATAGATCACTTTGTCACATATCATTATGTCTCAATTCATTTTTTCATATATCACTATGTCTTAGTTCATTCTATCACAGATCACTCTGTCACATATCACTCTGTCATAGTTCATTTTGTCACAAATCAATCTGTCGTAGATTATTATGTCACATATCACTCTATCGTAGATCACTCTGCCGCATATCACTCTGTCACATATCATTTTGTCATAGATCATTATGCTAGAGTTCTTTATGTCACAGACACTGTCATAAATAATTCCGTCATAGATCACTCTGTCGCAAATCATTCTATCTCAGTTCATTGTCATGTTGTCACAAATCATTCTATCTCGGTTCATTCAACCATGGTTCATTCTGTCACAGAAGGGCATGAACAATTTGGGGGTGATAATTTATCCATATGGAGATAGTACAATTTATGAACATCTAAATGTGCGTGCAAATTCATATTAAATATACACGAAAAAATTAAACTCTAATAATGTGCACACATCTTACGTAGACCAACATGCTCATTACATGCATCGCAATAAAATCATTCATGACAATAAATTCCTTTTCATGATATTCACAAGAACCTAATTGAACATTCCAAGCTAGGTCATTTCATGCAATTTAACATAAATAACAAGCACCCATAACACATAAATTGGAATAATTAGAAACACAGTAAGCACTTATTGTTAATGTTTTGAGAAATAATGGAGATGCTTGAACTTTAAAACTTTTATCAATGAAATGTCGAGGACCTGTAACAATTAATAATTCAATAACACACAATAATTGATCCACAACACAAGATGTACCCTAGTAAAAATACTCATAATAGAGAGGATGAAAATCCCCATCAAGTCTTCAGAGTATAATAGATAGATTGCAGAGAATTTCTTTTACAACATAAATAGATTTCCTGATAAGAGAGAATATGGATAAATAGAGAAGAGAGATCCATTGTAACAACTGTTATGAACTTTCCATATGCCAAGCATATTAATAACAAGCCATAATGAATGTGATGCAAACCCTAGTGATGGTTGAATGAGAAGTATCCACACATGTATTACAAATTCAAATTGCCTTTTTGGAATAATCAATCCATGCATTGAATCTTCTCATGCACAACTATTGTGCCATACCTTCAATCATGGATATTCACTGACAATTGTTAACTGACATTGGAATGAACTCAATCTCTAATTAAATCATGATCACTTAGTTAACATGATAACATAAGTGTCATAGTGCAATAACTCAAGTGTCACATGAAACAAACTTTCTTTAACTAAAGTGTTGTCCTTTGATTAACTGAAGTGTCTTCTATTAGTCTAACTAAAGTGTAAAAACTTTAGTTAACTATTCCATCTTTATTTAATCATGTATATAATCATTATTAAGTGAATCTTGTTGATTGATGAACATGGATCTCTTCTTTACTTAATTGAATTTTGAAAATTAATCGTTCATTTGATTCTTTAACTAAAGCATTGATTTAGGCATTCATATTTAACTGAAGCTTTATAACTCAAGTTCACTTGGAATTCTCTTTCTCTCATAATCTATTTATTCCTTATCTATTTATCTTATTGCATGATTTTTGTTTAACCATCTATCATATTATATTATACTCATAAGAATTGTCACACATATTGATATATATTACCCCGGACCATATAGTCATATGCTAAAGTAATTCACTCTAGAGGTAACCAGTCTCTAGAGGAGACTTAATAGATTTATCCATCTCAAATGACCATGGTTATTAATACATCACATAGTATAACCACTTTACCAAGTAAGGTATGCCACCTTAATAAATGAGGATAATTGTAGGACTTGATATTCCTCACAAGTCTACTATCTTGATATTACTCACAATACCCAGCTCAATATTAGTGATAATCTTAGCTTGATATTACTCACAAGCTCGCCTCCATAACTGAATGTCCATCTCATAGGGTACCATATATGAGAATACTTGACTTGATATTACTCACAATTCTAACTTGATATTATGCACAAGTATACAGTATTGATATTACTCACAAGACTTCAGTACTAGCATCCCGCCTTAATAAAAGAGGTTATTTGTAGGACTTGATATTACTCACAAGTCTACTGACCTAATATTACTCACAATTCTGGAGAATGAATCCTGATGCAGAATATCAACACTTATATTTTAATCGAAGTTGTCCAAGCAACTGCCTATGGAAGAGCAACATTCTACCCAATTGTATCTCTATGTACAACCTATATTCTTTCAGTTGAGAGACCACCACTAAGCTGGGTTATGTGTCCACTAAGGAGGAACTAATCAGGCTCACTCACAACCATAAGGAAAAATACTAATGCTAAGCCAGCACACAGCTAGGTTTTCCAAACAAGTAGGGATATAGGTGTTGTTATGGAAAGTGTTCATATGGCTTGGGTGAGGCCTCCAACATACTAGGGTTACATACTAATATACAAGATTCTACAAGTAAAAATTTAAGCAAAAGTTCAAGGGTTAGAAAGGATGCATACCTTACAAAAGAATATTGATACAAGCTTTCACTTGATCCCTAGTCTTTCTCTTCAAACAAGGAACTAGAAAAACCACTTCAAACCTTCCTCAAATCAATTTGACTACATATAAAACATTGATATTCAAAAGAACATGAAACCTTGATCTCATAAACATCAACATATAATAAAAAAAATGAGACACATTCATACAGAGTGATTTGGAAAGGGAAGAATGTCAAGTATTTATTAATCAATGAAACAAGTACAAATATATACCTTCTCATCAATTAAGGCACCTCATGAAACATTCAATTTGGATCACCTGCTTCTCTCCTCCAAGAAACTCGACCTGTAAGCTCTGCAACAAGGGTAAATGGAAACTAGGTAATATGCAAGGGGAATGAGAGTCAAAAATTTTCCAGGATAACAATACTATAGTCCTATTCCCCTTCATGGTCCCCTCTACTTCTCTTACATAGTAAATGGAGAAAACATGGTCAAGGAGGAAGCAATTACAACTGAGGAGGGAATTCCAAAACCACCCAATTTCGAGGTTTTTTTAATATTTTTTAGGCATTTTTAAGGTACTCTCTAGTGTACCAAAGGAAAGCAGCCCATGATAAGCTAGTGGAACACTAAAAACAAGTGTGTGCAAGGTGAAAAATGTTGGTGTACCAAAGGAAAGGGCCCTTTTTGGGAAAAAAAATGTCATTTTTAGGGTTTTTTAGGTGGTTTTGGGGCTCCAACTTGTGTTCATAAGCTTCCTAATTTTTACATGAACCATGAATGAGGTAAGGTAATCTTATTTATTTCCCAAATATATCTCTTCCATCCATAAAATTTCCTTTGAGTAAGTGACAATATGTTCACGAAGTGTCCTCATGCAAGTGCCATCATGCGACCAAAACATGTAAGTGTCGTCACAAACTAATAAATGTCAATTTTGACTACTACAGATGCCCCTAATGTATGAGTTTAGAGGGTAAGATGATGGCCAAAATACATTATAAATAAGGAACATTTGGTTCATGGATTCTAAGAAACTGGAGAAGCCAAGATCATAGGCTCAAATGAAGGTACCTGAAAGAGAGTAAAAATGTCAAACAACCTGACCTTTGGGACATACATGTCCATGTACAAATGATCATAAAAAATATACAAGGTGAATCCAATATGTGTATAACTCATGTAACTATCATGGCCACACAATCTACAGAAAAGATCCATGTAAAATATAGAGGATTCATGGCCACAAATGAATAACGTGGATCCATGCTCAATAATCAATCATAGCCACAAGAACACAAGGTGGATCTATGTATCAACGAGTTTCATATGAGGTGTGACAAGGTCTTGCACAACTCGAGAAATAGAAAATATCATCATGCTACTGTTGTCCCAAGGTATTCAATCCAAACCACCCAAAGGTATGAATCCTAACC
Organism: Pseudotsuga menziesii; assembly: GCA_001517045.1. Lineage (NCBI taxonomy): Eukaryota > Viridiplantae > Streptophyta > Pinopsida > Pinales > Pinaceae > Pseudotsuga > Pseudotsuga menziesii. The sequence goes on from LPNX010685414.1 coordinate 373,413, forward strand.
ATTTGAATAGGGGAGATGAATTCAAACATGGAAGAAATTGTTTTATTACCAATCAGTGATGAAAATTGTTTACAAACATGAGGGAACCCACCAGTAACGACAATGAGCCCTAAGGTACCTAGTAAAATCTAACACATGTGAATAAAATGTCCTAAAGTTGAACACCTAAAGAATCCATCAAGTAGGAGAAATTAAGGTATTCTCGCTACCTAATCGCGAGGGAAACTACCACTGATGAGTGAAATACTCAAGGTATTATCATAAAATATAAATATCATTCCCATAGAAAGATGATTTGAATTCGATAGGAAGCGATTTGTTAGAAGGGAGGCATAAAGGCATCCACCATTGTCCAACACGCGGAAAATTAAAGACTGATTTGATTTGGAGTTGGGATAGAGTATTTCAAAAAGGACCGTTGAAGATGTGATGTAATGGATTTCCCAAGGAGTGGCTAACACATCAGGTCAAGGAAAATGAAAAATGGCCGACACAAGTTTTATCCTTGAACAATGAGAACAACAAAAAAGTGACTCAAGCAAATTTAGACACAAAGGGACCAATGATACAAATATGAAATGTAGGAGACATTGACAGATTCTCCATATGATTGGAAGAGTAACCAACCTGCGCAGTAATAACTTTGAGATCAAGTTTAAACCTAAGGCCAAAAACTAGAACCCAACTATTGATAGACTCAAACTAGTGCTTTGTTCAAGGATGACAAGACTTGCTTCCATTATATAAAAATACATTTTACACCCTTCCCTGGGCCTTTCTATTTTTTTTAATACCCTTATTGTATAAGTTTAATGATTCCAAGAAAGAAAACTATAGACCTTCTTCAATTCTTAAGCAAGATCGAAGAAGAGAGAAAATAATGCTTAATAAATCATTGATCCATGGATTTTACGAGCTCGAATTAGTGAGTGCTCGGTGATATTTTCACAATTTGAGAGTCTAAAAACACCAAAGAATACTCTAAGGGGGGTATTTTTCATAAATTTAGTCTCCAATGTCCTAAAAAGTATAAAACTATCCAAAGGAGAACTCTCTTAGCTCAGGAAAACTAAGGTATTATTTTTTCTTAGTTAGTCATCCAAGTCCAAAAAAGGGTTAAACTATCACCATATCGACGCTCCTTCAAGAACAAGCACAAAGATCGGGTTTAGTGAGTGTGAAGTAAAGCAAGGTCACTCATGTTGTTCCATTGATTTGCAAGTATGGGGCAACAAACAATAAACTCGACACCATTTTCCTAAAGTTTAGTAAGCACAACAATAGAATAAAAAGCGCTCAAAATCTTTTTCATGGTTTAAATCAGAGCACAAAAAAATAAAAAGTTTGCTAAAAAGGTTCATTTTTCGTAAGTTTAGTCCCAAAGGCCACAAAAAAGAGATAAACCTATAACTGGGAATACTCCTCTAGCCATAGTGAACTAGAGCATTCATTTTTCGTAATTAATCCACGTGGTATGAAAAAGGGTTAAACTTATACTTATGTGCATGTTCCTTCAAGTGCTTTAACAAGTTTGAAGTGAACAAGATGACTCGACAATGTTTTCAAGTTTAAGGAGTGTAAAAAGAGATTAAAGAAAACTCCATATACCTTTCCCGTAAAGGTTTAACAATCCCAAAAAAGTCAACTCGTGGCCTCCTTACTATTTTGAATTTGCTCAAAGAAAAGCTGGAAGAATGATCTTAATACAAGGAGACAAGTGTCAGGGACATGAGGAACTAGTTCCAAGCACAAGGAAAAGAAATAAGCATAGTGCAAAGAACATGAGCAAGAAAAGGACACTTAGGAAGCCTCTCCTAAAGGTAAAGGGTGTCAAGTTACAATGGAAAAATGATACATGGATAAGTGATGATGAGATCAGAGATGAGGGATTATATAACAAGCTAAAATCGTGGGATCCGACATCAGGCTCATAAGCATGAGTAGGGTATATGCAAATGTGGTTTCATCGTAAATATAAAAATGGGACCAATAAGTAGTCGTCACTCCAACTAAGAATATTTTCTCCAAGAAACAACAATACCAATATCATATTAAGAAGAAGAGGTCTGATACAGGTCACTTTAGTAGAAATATTTGCAACTTTGTTATCTTTAACAAGAGGCATAGTCAAGGCAAAGCTAACCGAGGAAGACTCTATCGTTCCAAGGTCTAAGGATTTACAATCAATAAGATCAAACTCAAGAGGAAAGATAAAGTTGGAAGAGGTGATGGAGTCTGCAGGAATAGACTCAACATCACAGGATTCAAAAATTCAACAACCAGAATCAAACTCATCAATATCATCGACTTTATTTTTTATGGGAGATCCCAAATACTCAACAGTGCCAACATCTCAGGATCGATCATCAGAAAGATCATACTCAAAAATCAAGTCACTATTGGATCTAACCATAACTAATTCAACATAAAAAATAATGTTATATTGTATCATAGACTCTAGGAAGACTTCATCTGAAGGAAGTTTACCATCCCAGATGGAACACATGTCTGAACATTCAGTTGGATCGATAGGTTGGAGAGCAGGCTCCAATGTCCCCATTGGATAAATCACTTTGTTAACTATGAGGAGCGAATACGCCGAACTTAATATTGAACATAGGATTATTCTCAATAGAAATTGGACACGAGGGATATGAGGCCACATAATTCACCTGTGTAGGGGTAGCATCTATCGAAACACTGGGAATTGACAAAGGATAGAATTGGTCTAAATTCGGGTAATGAGAGGGATCAACAAATTCCAGCTAATCAATAGTGAATATACTTTCATGGTGAGAAAAATACAACACACAAAATATTGTATACACCACAATGTTCATAGCATATATATTATCACACCTAAGGATCATATTGAAGTCCAAGTGGTCCTTTATAACCATAAAATCAACAAAGACAGACTTCCCACCTAAAGTAATAGGTGTTTGAGAAAAAACTCCCAAAGTTTGACTATGGCTTTTATCAAAGGGCAGTGGATAATTAAAATTTGACATGAGGATGGAAGATCCCATACATATTCAATCATGCATGGCTAAAATACTAACATAGGTTCCTTCATCTATAATACAACGAGAAACCATGTAGTGTTTAACTTGGAATTTTATTTGAAAAGGTGCAACAGAAGGAAAGTGTGGCTCAACTAGATTATCCCAATAAAAGGAAGTAATAGGATGGCTTGGCGAGGGTTCATTTAAAGTGAATCCGCTGCCCCCTTGTACAGAAATTTTTGAACTGGAAGTGAAGAAAACATGACTAGTAGACAACTCACTCTGCAAAGGAAGAGTGGGATTGATCGAATATTGCATCGATTCAACTACTTGATGTGGGTCACTCTCCAAAGGAAGAGTGGGATTGATCAAATATTGCATTGGTTAAACCACTTGATCAACAAAAGGTTTAATAGGTTGTTGGGAAGTCACAAATTGTTCAGGAGAAGAACATCCTTGAGACACAGACCACACTCTTTGTAATTCTACAATAGCAAGGAACATATGAGTAAGGTGATATCCCATGCCAATATTATAAGGGAACTTATGATTGCATCCTATACATTTGGGTTTCTCAACAATGTCAACATGACTTGCATTGGTTGACTATTTTCCCCCAACATAGCCTTCATAGGTTTGGTGGTTTCCCCTAGTATGACTTGTAGAGGCTGGGTGGATGCCACCAACATGACTTGTATGTCCTTGGTGGATTCCCCCAGAATGGCTCACATAGGATGAGTGACAAGGACCAACATGACGCACATAGGTTGGATGAATTCCACCAACATGACTTGCAGAGGCTAGGTGGATGCCCCCAACATGACCTAAATAGGTTGAGCAACTGGGCCCATCATGACTCAAAGAGGTTGGGCAAATTCCCCCAGCATGACTTGTAGAGTTTGGGTGGATTCCCCTAGCATGACATCCAAAGGCTGAGTGACTGCCCACAACATGAACTGAAGAGGTTGGGTGACTTCCCCCTGCTTTCACATCTTCTTCCTATTCTTCCTCCTTTTATTCCTTTTAGACTGTTGGTTACCAGTATCAAAACTTTCACCACATGAGGTGGAAGGAGGAGGATACAATGCTACTAGTGAAGGGGGAACAATTTTTTGATGCCCTTGATATAAGGTGCATCTGAGAGAAGCATCGGGAGAATTCAAGTGATCCAGATGGAGATCGGTGGCCACCCACTTATTCCACTGGCTCAAAACAATTGTCCATTGTGGCAGTTTCCTAGTTATTTTTCTGCAGTTTTTCGAGTCCTAAACTTCTGGGGCCGTTTTGAGGCCTTAAACGACGTTTTTTGGAGATTTGGGGCCAAATGGTTGCCAACAACTTACATTTGACCAACCAAAATTTGTAAATATTAGACAGACCTTTCCAACAAGCTATCGAATTCCCAAATCGAAGATATGCAAAAGTTATGACCCCGGGAAGTTGACTGTTCAACTTACCACCTTGGGGCCGCAAACTTTATGACAGTTCATCTTCTAGGGTTACGTTTTGGAATTTTGGGGTTCTCACCTCATTCCTATTATAAATAGGCCCCTTTGGCCTCATTTTGTATTCATCTTGGCACAGATGAGCGTAGCAGCCACATCTCTTCTCAAAGATAGCTACCACCATTCTAGCAATTGTATTACAGTCTGTTTTATTTTCGCCATTTAATAAAATATGTGTTTACTGTATCTCTATTATCTTTGAAAAATGTATTTGGTTATTATTATGTGTATGTTCTTTCATTTTGTTCATGCATAAATCCGGATCAGTGGTATCAGAGAAATCTGCTCTTTGATTGTTTCTCAGTGCATGTCCCCGACGAGGTCCAAGTACAGAGAGTTTGGTCTCGAAATAGTTTCACTTGATCATTATCGCCATCCCAAATGACCTCCCATGGCGAAAGAAAAGAGAGACAACAGAGCAGGAGATCCTATCAAGTCGCTGCTCGAGGAAGCCCTCGACCGACAGAGGAACGAGATGATGGATAGTTTCACCCAAATCCTTCGACGAATGCTAGCAACGGCAAGTGCATCTTGAACAAGTAGCCGGTCCAGGGATGCAACTCCCTTCAAGGTACAAGTTAACTTTGATATTCCTTTGTTTGAAGGCAATATTGATGCAGATGCCCTAGATAATTGGTTGAATGTTCTAGAAGAGTATTTCTCTGTCCAAAATTTTTTCGACAGAGAAAAGATCACCTTTGCACTCCTTAAGGTAGTCCCCCATGTCCAAAATTGGTGGAGTACTTATTGTGAGCAAAACTCATCAAACGAGTCTGGAATGTTTGAAACAAATCCCACTTGGGCCTCCTTCATAGATGCTGTCAGGAAACAGTATTACCCTGTGGGAAACTATGATGACCAGTACACAAAATGGACCATTCTGCGTCAAGAAAGGGACCAGACGATGTCAGAGTATACCAACAAATTTCATACCCTGCAGAAAAAGTTGAGTATCAAAGACTCTGAGCGGAACCTAATCCTGAAATATCACAGTGGTCTACATCGGTACATCCGAACTAAGATGGACTTCCTCGACATCTCTTCACTTGGATCCACCTATCGGTATGCTGTCAAAATCGAGGAGAAATTTTGACAAAAGAACAAGCGAGACTCTAGACCTGCGAATCCATCGCAGAAGCAAGGCAAGGGAAACCCTGGCCCACAAAACACAGCAAAAGAAAACAACAACCAATCCCCACCACAAGCAAAGAAGGGAGATCAAAAGACAAAGAAGGACACTGGTAAGTGGTGCGAATTTCATAAAAGCCCTTGGCACAACACTGATGAATGTTGCTCAAAGCAGTCATTAGTGGCCGAGATCAAATCTTCAGAATCAGATCCTGATTCTGATTCTGAACCCAATGCCACAGCCGCACACAATGGGAGGTAGATCATTGATGCAGACCCCACTGCCACTGTTGCTACTGCACAAATTCAACTAGAGGATCCTGAAGAGTCAGAGGCAGAGGAGCTCCTATTCCACTCGCAGATGTGGGTGAAGGGAATGCCTCTACATTTTGTTGTTGACAATGGCAACCAAAAGAACCTGATCTCAGTAGAATTCGTCAAGAGATTGGAGCTTCCTACAACACCACACCCGCAACCTTACAGCATCGGTTGGCTAAGCCAAGGACGAGGTATCTGCATTACTCAACAATACCTCCTACCATACGGAATCAAGCCTTTCAAAGACGAGGTACTGTGTGATGTGGCCCCACTTGAATTTTGTGATGTTCTTTTAGGACAACCATATATGTGGAAGAGTCATGATGTATATGAGTCACGGCCTCGCAATGTCATTGTCACTTTGGGAGGCAACTCTACTGGATCCCAGAGAAAATTGCACCTAAAAAATTCTCGCAGGGTAGGAAGATAAGCTCCCACACCAGAAAATTATTCCTCTTCATAATTGCGTCTAAAGGAGAACATAAGGTCACAGAGACCTCCACACCCTCTGCACAGGGTGTCTCTGCTCATCAGACACAAGAAGAAGACAGAGCCATTGTTTCCTCATCTATCCGAGTACCTCTACAATGCAAGGCCATGCATTCAATGTGCTCATCTAGAAACAAATCATCCAGACAACAATTACAACCCTCTCAGGATGCCAAAGAAAACCAGCCTCTTCACTTCAACAAATGTCGCACCAGGAGATCAACTCAACACACAGTTCAAGATATGATACAGGATTCGACGCAATGGAGACCATTGCTTCCTAAGGAGGGAGGATTGATCCAGATGGAAATCGATGGTGACACACCTATTCCACTGGCACAAAACAATTGTCCATTGTGGCATTTTCCTAGTTATTTTTCTGCAGTTTTTCGAGTCCTAAACTTTTGGGGCCGTTTTGAGGCCTTAAACGACATATTTTGGAGATTCGGGGCCAAATGTATGTTGTTGGCATGCATTTGTTTGACCAAAAGTTGTAAATATTAGACAAACCTTTCCAACGAGCTATCGAACGCCCAAATCGGAGATCGTATGCAAAAGTTATGACCCCGGGAAGTTGACTGTTCAACTTACCACCTTGGGGCCGCAAACTTTATGACGGTTCATCTTCTAGGGTTACGTTTTGGAATTTTGGGGTTCTCGCCTCATTCTTATTATAAATAGGACCCTTTGGCCTCATTTTGTATTCAGCTTGGCACGAATGAGCATAGCAGCCACATCTCTTCTTAGAGATAGCTACAACCATTCTAGCAATTGTATTACAGTCTGTTCTATTTTCACCATTTAATAGAATATGTGTTTATTGTATCTCTGTTATATTTGCAAAATGTCTTTGATTATTATTATGTGTATGTTCTTTCATTTCGTTCACACATAAATCTGGATCAGTGGTATCAGAGCAATCTACTCTTTGATTGTTTCTCAGCGCATGTCCCTGACGAGGTCTGAGTACAGAGAGTTTGGTCTCGAACTAGTTTCACTTGATCATTCTTGCCATCCCAAATGACCTCCCATGGCGGAAGCAAAGAGAGACAATGGAGCAGGAGACCTTATCAAGTTGTTGCTTGAGGAATCCCTCGACCGACAGAGGAATGAGATGATGGATAGTTTCACCCAAACCCTTCAGCGAATGCCGGCAACGGCAAGTGCATCTTCAAAAAGCAGCCGGTTCGGGGATGCAACTCCCTTCAAGGTACAATTTAACTTTGATATTCCTTTGTTTGAAGGAAATATTGATGCAGATGCCCTGGATAAATGGTTGAATGTTCTAGAAGGGTATTTCTCTTTCCACAATTTTTTCGACAGAGAAAAGATCACCTTTGCGCTCCTTAAGGTAGTCCCCCATGTACAAAATTGGTGGGGTACTTATTGTGAGAAAAACTCATCAGATGAGTCTGGAATGTTTGAAACAAATCCCACTTGGGCCTCCTTCATAGATGCCGTCAGGGAACAATATTACCCTGTGGGAAACTATGATGACCAGTACACAAAATGGACCATTCTGCATCAAGAAAGGGACCAGACGGTGTCGGAGTACACCAACAAATTTCATACCCTGTGGACAAAGCTAAGTATCAAAGACTCCAAGCAACACCTAATCCTGAAATATCGCAGTGGTCTACATTGGTACATCCGAACTGAGATGGACTTCCTCGACATCTCTTCACTTGGATCTGCCTATCAGTATGCTGTCAAAATCGAGGAGAAATTTCGACAAAAGAAAAAGCGAGACTCTGGACCTGTGAATCCACCGCAGAATCAAGGCAAGGGAAACCCTGGCCCGCAGAACACAGCAAAAGAAAAAGACAACCAATCCCCGCCACAAGCAAAGAAGGGAGATCGAAAGACAAAGGACACTAGTAAGTGGTGCGAATTTCATAAAATCCCTTGGCACAACACTGATGAATGTCACTCAAAGCAGTCATTAGTGGTTGAGATCAAATCTTCAAAATCAGATCCTGATTCTGATTCTGAACCCAATGCCACAGCCGCACACAATGGGAGGCAGATCATTGATGCAGACCCCACTGCCACTGTTGCTACCGCACAAATTCAACTAGAGGATCTTGAAGAGTCAGAGGTAGAGGAGTGCCTATTCCACTCGCAGATGTGGGTGAAGGGAATGCCTCTACATTTTGTTGTTGACAATGGCAGCCAAAAGAACCTAATCTCAACAGAAGTCATCAAGAGATTGGAGCTTCCTACAACACCACACCCGCAACCTTACAGCATCGGTTGGCTAAGACAAGGAGGAGGTATCCGCATTACTCAACAATGACTCCTACCATATGGCATCAATCCTTTCAAAGACGAGGTACTGTGTGATGTGGCCCCACTTGAAGTTTGTGATGTTCTTTTAGGACAACCATATATGTGGAAGTGTCATGCTGTATATGAGTCACGGCCTCGTAGTGTCATTGTCACTTTGGGAGGACAACTCTACCGGATCCCAGAGACAGTTGCACCTAACAAAGTCTCGCAGGGTAGAAAGATAAGCTCCGACACCAGAAAATTATTCCTCTTCACAATTGCGTCTGAAGGAGAACATAAGATCATAGAGACCTCCACACCCTCTGCACAGGGTATCTCTGATCATCAGACACAAGAAGAAGACAGAGCCATTATTTCCTCATCTATCCGAGTACCTCTACGATGCAAGGCCACGTATTCAAGGTGCTCATCTAGAAACAAATCATCTAGACAACAATCACAGCCCTCTCAGGATGCCAAAGAAAAGCAGCCTCTTCACTTCAACAAATTTCGCACCAGGAGATCAAATCAACACACAATTCAAGATATGATACGGGATTCGACGCAATGGAGACCATTTCTTCCTAAGGAGGGAGGATTGATCCAGATGGATATCGATGGCCACCCACCTATTCCACTGGCTCAAAGCAATTGTCCATTGTGGCAGTTTCCTAGTTATTTTTCAGTAGTTTTTCGAGTCCTAAACTTATGGGGCCGTTTTGAGGCCTTAAATGACATTTTTGGAGATTTAGGGCCAAATATTGGCCATCGACATGCATTTGACCAACCAAAAGTTTTAAATCTTAGAAAGACCTTTCCAATGAGCTATCGAACGCCCAAATTGGAGATCGTATGCAAACTTATGACCCCGGGAAGTTGACTGTTCAACTTACCACCTTAGTGTCGCAAACTTTATGACGGTTCATCTTCTAGGGTTACGTTTTGGACTTTTGGGGGTTCTCACATCATTCTTATTATAAATAGGCCCCTTTGGCCTCATTTTGTATTCAACTTGGCACGAATGAGCGTAGCAGCCACATCTCTTCTTAGAGATAGCTACCACCATTCTAGCAATTGTATTACAGTCTGTTCTATTTTCGCCATTTAATAGAATATGTGTTTACTGTATCTCTGTTATCTTTGAAAAATGTCTTAGATTATTATTATGTGTATGTTCTTTCATTTCGTTCACACATAAATCCGGATCATCAAGACACTCAGAGTGGAAAAAAACCAAACTGGTAGCCCAAGGGTGAATCCCAAAATAATCAAAGTGGCCATCAAGGTAACATCAACGTTCCAAGAAAAAGGAAGAGTACAAGAATCTCATTGCACAAGGTTCCCTTGGTTGGTGTCTAGAGGGATACTAGCCATAGTTTCTGAATCAATAAGAAAGAAATATCTGAGGATAACTAGCAACAAACAACACATACAGCACACCACTAGAAATATTCCTAAGTATCTAGACCAAGCAAACCAAGATACCTTCCAAAGGAGATTTTGGGATGATGAGGACCCAAAACTAACCAGTGGAGGGAGAAGTAAAGTTACTCGGAGTCCAAAATACAATCACTTTGGGGTAATCATTTGAATGACCAACCACTTTTCCAAATAGTTGCTTAGGATTTCCTCCCATGTTTGTCATAGGTACAATGAAAATAACCTTCCACCGTGACCTGTGTAGAGCCCTAGAGGTTAAAATACTAAGGCTTCCAAAATTGAAAAAAGGGCCTGGAGGAATAGTCGTCAGTCCTTTCAATGCACATGGGAAGGGTAGCTAATACCGAAACTCAAATAATACTGACACCACATGGGGCCAAAAAGAGGCACTGAGTGAATCCCCAAGCGCGCAACAACTTCGGTGTATGCTCAATTGATTATTGGAGGGATATCTCTGCAACTCAATCTCGCACGACCTCGTGCTTGACTCCTTTGTGAGAGGTGATTTTTGGTTCACCTTTTTGCAATCTTGGGTTTCCTGAGGAATCGCCACTATGTTTTGAGTTTAATTTTTTTTGGAAAATTTAAAGTTGAGTCGTAGTCCAAAACACTATCCTAGACTAGTATGTGTCGTCCTTAAAAAAGAAATATTACTAATATATTTTAATCATAAAGGCTCTTTATTACTCAAATGGGAATTTTTCATGAAACTAATGATGTTGTTTAACTTGAAAACAGAAACAACATGGAAAATGCAAAAAGAGATTCAAAATACAATTTTTTTACTTCTCTTTTTCTTTTCAAAATTGAAAATGAAGGCCACAAATGAAAGTTCTTTTTTTCTCTTTTAAAAAAACAGAGATATGCAAATGCACCTAAGACTAATGACATTATCCTAGATGCATACAAAGAAAATATTTGTTGTTTTTAGTTTTTCTTTTAAAATGAAAAAATAAAATGAACTATAAACAAGTACATGAATTTGATGTAAAGACAAAGCAACTGAACTTCTTCACTATGTCCACAAGAACAAAACCCTAGACTGGCCTAAGGTCTGACAAGACCTAAATTGGGAGGAAAATTTGCATATGAGACCAACTAAACCACTTTGGCACAAATATTTTAACCAAGAAGACTGAGTAATACAAGGATCACATGACTCACAAGTTTGGTCTATACATACTGATAGAGGTTGATCAAAACACCATACAAACTAAAGTCATACCAAGTAAAAGATAAATACAAAGTTCAATGAGACCAAAATGCTTCAAGAAGATATCCTAAACATGAAATTAAGATCAATCAAAAGACAATAAACTACTTCCAAGTGGTATTACATAGACCTGGGAACAATAGGGACTCCAAAGACTACAACCAAATCCTTCCAAAACATCCCTAAAAGTGAAAAAATCACTTACAGGAGGGACACTCTAGTGAACATCATTAACAGTAGCATGTGACAAGCATGTGCAAGCACTCTCCACTAGCATGTATGAAGTAAAAAATATATTGTATACACTATCACAAGCATGTGGGAACTAAAAGGTGGGAAAAATAAGAATGCAACTCCCAAGACGACAAGGAAAGTGTCTACAAAGACTTAAAGATTGATCCTAACTTGAAATCGAGACTCAGACCTTCAAATGTACTAGAAAAATATACCTTGGAGACCCCAAATCAGACAATCTTGTCCCCAATGGAGTCACCATTTCTGTTTTTATGGAAAGTGTTCCTATGGTTGGGGCGATTCCACCAACATACTAAGGTTATAGACTAACATACAAGATTCTGCAAGTACAAATTTAAGCAAATTTTCAAGGGTTAGAAAGGATGTGTACCTAAAAAAGGAATATTTGTCCAATCTTGCACTTGAGCTCTCATCTTTCTCTCCAAAAAAGGAATCTGCAAATCCACTTAAAACCTTCCTCAAACCAATTTGACTACAAATAAAACATTGATATTCAAAAGAACATGAAACCCTAATCTCATAAATATCAACATATAATAAAAAACTAAGACACGTTCATACACAATGATTTGGAAAGGGAATAATTTCACGTATTTATTACTCAATGAAACAAGTACAAATATATACCTTCAAATAAATCAAGGAACCTCATGAAACCTTCAATTTGGATCACCTCCTTCTCTCCTCCAAGAAACTCAACATGCAAGCTTTGCAACAAGGGTAAAAGGAAACTAGGGAATAGGTAAAGGGAATGAGAGTCCAAATTTTACCAGCATAACAATACTATAGTTTAAGTCCCATTCATGGTCCCCTATACCTCTCTTATATAGTAAATGGAGAATACAGGGTCGAGGAATAAGCAATTACAATCGAGGAGGCAGTTCCAAAACCACCCAATTTCGAGGTTTTTTTTTATATTTTTTAGGAACTTTAAAGATACTCTCTAGTGGAACAAAATAAATTAGCATGTGACAAGCTATTGGAACACTAAAAAAAAGCATGTGGAAGGTGAAAAACGTTGGTGGACCAAAGGCAAGGGGCTTTTTTGGGAAAAAGGCATTTTTAGGGTTTTTTCAGGTGTTTTTGGGGCTCCAACTTGTATTCATAAGTTTCCTAACTTTTACATGAACCATCAATTAGGTAAGGACATCTTAGTGAGGTCCCAAATATGTCTCTTCCATCCAATATGGAGGAATAATTTCCAATTTTGGCTATAACAAGCCTTGGCTTCTCATACTAAAAAGGATTGAAGCAAGAGGGAGGATCAACCTAGCAGAAATCCTAAATGATTCCAAAAGAATCAAAGATATAAATGTGACTTCTCTAGTCTCAAATGTTATACATGTGATGAGAAAGGTCACTTTGCAAGAGACTTCCCCATAAATAAGGGATCCTCAAGAGGATACAAAAGGAGGAAGCATCAAGCTCATACTGTTGAAGATGATGATCCAACAAGGAAGAGAATATGTTTTAATCTCAGTTGATCTTACATGTACTATCACCAATGGAAGTAATAGTTTTCTTGTGGATAATGAAGCTTCAAAGAATATGACAAGATACAAGGAATCTTTCATCAACCTATCAGAACATGAGTCACCTCACAACGTGAAACTTGGAGATGACTATAAATATCCCAAAAAAGGGAGTGGAGAAGCCTCTTACAAGTTGGATTTAAGAAAATTGATGAAGATGAATGATGTCCTCTACGTACCAGGTTTAAAGAAAAATATCCTCTCCATTTCATCCATAGATTCTAGTGGATTTCATGTTGCATTTGTTGATGGACAAGTACTCATGTGTCAAAGAGGAAAGATAATAGATGATGAAAGAAGAATTGGAAAGAAAGAGGGGGGCCTATCAAAGTTGAAGGGACAACCAGAATAAGCCTTGGTTCATGACTCTATGGAACCAAGCGAACTATGGAACTGAATTATTGCACATGTATGCTATAGGGCACTACAAATTGCAAGCAAAGTAGTATCAAGACTACCCAATATTCAAGAAAAACATGAAGGAATTTGCAAAGGATGCGCGCAAGGGAAAAATGTAAAGAAACCATTTCCAATTAGTGAAATCATGACGAAAAAAATTTCAGAGATAATCCACTTAGATGTGTGCATCCCCATGCCATCCAATTCATTAAGAGGATATGCATACTATGCTTCTTTCATAAATTATTATTCTCGTAAAACGTGGTTTTATTTCTTGAAAAGAAAAGATGAATTTTTCATCAAGTTCAAAGAATTCAAAGCCTTGGTAGAGAACCACATTGAAAAGAAGATTAAGACTTTACGATCAGACAATGGTGATAATTCCACTTCAGAAGAGTTCAAATATTTATGTAGAGAATATGAGATTAAGAGGGAGATGAGCACTCCCTACAATCATCAACAAAATGGCATTGCAGAAAGGAAGAACATAATGGTAATGGGAGAAACAAAGGAAATGCTTCATGACCAAGATCTTCCAATGCACCTATGGGAAGAAGTAGCAAAAACAATTGTACATATACAAAAATAAACACCTCACAGTTCCCTGGATAAGAAGACTCTAGAAGAATATTTTTCAAGAAAGAAACCAGAAGTTAACCATCTTCGAATATTTTTCTTCCTTGTGTACATATGTGTCCCGAAATAAAAGAGGACAAATCTAGACCCTTCAGGAAAGAAGGGAATATTCATGGGATATAATGACACATAAAAATCATACCGAATATACTTCATAGGATTCAATAAGATCGATCCCAATCGATATCTTACTTTTGATGAAGACTTATCCTACAATAGATCAAGATATTTATGCACCAAAGAAACTGAAGAACCCGAAGTTCCTGGAATTAAAGATACAGTTATGAAAGAAATAATTCAAGAAGACTATGAATATCATGACATGACATAACCACAAAGACCTATATATCCACCTCGTGAGAATAACTCCTACAAGAGAAGAGTAGCATGGGAACATGAATCTATCCAAGATGTAGAAAGGTATGGTGCTCCAAATGGGACTTCCATAGAGAGAAAAATACCTAGACCATACTTGAGCTATGTGGCACTAATTTGCGACATCATTGATAAAAAACCTTCCAACTATGAGGAAGAAACAAAAAAGAAGGAATGGAAGGATTCCATGATAAAATAATATCAATCGAACATGAAGGATGATGTCTGGGAGGTGGTCCTAATACCAGAAGGAATGTCCATATTTTTTTTCCAAATGGATCAACAAGATCAAGCATGCAATAGATGAAAGCATAGAAAAATACAAGGCAAGATTTGTAGCATGTGGCTTCTCCTAGAAATAAGGTATATATTATGAGGAGACATTTGCACAAGTATCAAGATACACTTCCATCATATCGGTACTAACCTTAGTTGCAGTAATGAAATGGAATATACACCAAATGGGCATCAAGATAACTTTCTTGAATGGTGTAGTTGAAGAGGAAGTGTACATGGAGAAACCACTGGGATTTGAGACACATGACAGGAAGACTCATTTGTTAAAGTTAAAAAATTCCTTGTATAGCTTGAAGCAAGCACCTATGATGTGGTATTCCAGGATGGATAGTTTTTTTATGAGCTTGGGATTTACCAAGAGTAAAGCAGATTCTAACCTCTACTTCAAGGTTGAGAGAGAAATACCAGTGATACTCCTAATGTACGTAGATGAATTATTTCTAATAGGTGAGGATGAGATCATTGCAGATACAAAGAGGATACTTTCCACATAGTTTGAGATGAAGAACTTGGGGATAATGCACTACTTCCTAGGTCTGTAGGTGTGGAATAAATAAGATGGAATATTCCTTAGTCAAGTAAAGTATGTAATAGAGACTCTGAGGAGGTTCAGAATGATGGAATACAAGGCTATTTCCACACCCATGGCATCAAACTTGAAGCTACAATCTGATGAATCTTCAAAGACAGTTGATGCCATGATGTATAGATAGATGATTGGATCATTGATGTACATGATGAACATGAGCCCAAACTTATGCTTTGTTGTGAACACATTGAGTCAATTTCTGACAGATCCGAGATGTTTTCACCTGGTTGCTGCAAAGCATGTATTGAGGTACCTGAAGGGTACAATTGAGTATGGGATCAGGTATGCGATGGATCAGAAGATTAACCTGCATGGTTAAATTTGATTCAGATTGGGAAGGCAGCGCTACATATAGGATGAGAACTTTAGGATGCTGCTTCATTTTAGGATCCAGGGTGATCTCTTTGTTTAGTAGGAAGTATTCAAGTGTGGAACTGAGTATAGCCGAAGCAGAGTACATCGCAACTTGTTCGACTAGTTACGAGGAATTATGGCTTTGGAAGCTACTATTAGATCTGTTTGATATTGAGTTAGAGGTGACTTGTACCTTCTAAGACAACCAAAGTTGTATGAGAACCCGGTGTTCCATGACAAGTTTAAGCATATTAAGATCAAGTACCACTATATCTGGGATATGGTGTTGAGAGGAGCAATGAAGCTCTAGTATGTGGCGATAAACGAGCAGACAACTGATGTGTTGACCTAGCCATTAGTAAAAGTGAAGTTCAAGTACTTCAGAGAGAATATTGGAGTTATCCATATCGATGCTCCTGGAAAGAGGGAGTGAATAACCATGTCTAGAATATGGAGGTGCACCGGGGATGTATCTAAATGGAGGAAGACACAAGTGGTATGAAAGGAGGTAATGCATCTGGGATGCTCCTAATCTGTATCCACATGTCTGAAGACACTGGTGGTCCACGGGTCATAAATCATTTGGGATACACCTGGGATATATCTATATGGAGGAATACGTTGGTGGTCCAAAAGGACGTAATGCATATTGAATGCTCCTGGGATATATCCACATGTCAAAAATGCAGTTTGATTGAGATAGAGTCATAATACATCTGGGATGATCTCCAATTGGTGGAAGATTCAGATGTTCTTGGGTTGTATCCACTAGGTTGAAGATGCAAGTTGACTAAGAGAGAGATGTAATACATCTGGAATGTATCCACTGGGTGGAATATGTAGATGTTACTAGGTTGTACCCACTGGGTGGAAGACGCAGGTTGTCTGGTTGACATAATATATCCACTTTGGTTTCTCTCCACATGACAGAATATGCGTATGTTCCTGGGTTGATCTCCATGAGGTGAAAGACGTAGGTTGTCCACAAAAATGTAATGTAGGCATACGAGCTACTATCCATGAGATGATGAGATTATTTGGATACGACAGGATGACACTAGGAGAGTAGGTTGTTGCCTAGGAAATGTAAAATGAGGACTTGGGTTGTACCTACTTGATGGATTGTTCGTAGAGATGATGATGAAGTCCTAGATGGGATATAGGCCTACATCCAACATGAAAAAGGGTTGGCTCTATAGAACTTTTGAGGACGTATATATTTGAGAGATGTCAATATTCAATGGTCGACGAGATGAGAGTTGTTGCAAGAGGCATGATGATCTAGTGATGATGATCCAACGATGATGATGATGTCCATGGGTTGTTTCCAATCGTGTTG
Organism: Pseudotsuga menziesii; assembly: GCA_001517045.1. Taxonomy (NCBI): domain Eukaryota; kingdom Viridiplantae; phylum Streptophyta; class Pinopsida; order Pinales; family Pinaceae; genus Pseudotsuga; species Pseudotsuga menziesii. The sequence goes on from LPNX010685414.1 coordinate 390,555, forward strand.
ACCGATCCAGGAGAATACCTTCCTTATTAAAAGGGAGTGTTGTTGTAAATGTAACTTCAAAAGATATTATTATTATTATTATTATTATTATTATTATTATTATTATTATTATTATATTTGATTTTATTTTTATTGTACCTCCTTTCAGGGATGTTTTCACTCCGATCAGAAGATGTCATTAATGTAATTGGTCATGTAAGAGTCGAGGTAAAACCTCTGCTATAATTCGGGGAAATATTCCCTAAGTTAAATATCATAAAATATATTTTTGAGTCTCCCTAAGACAAGTCATATCTGTAAGAGACAGAAGTCAACCCTATTGGAGAATTAAGTCACACACATGATTAGTATAAATAGGGAGGCACCCTCCCTCATTTGGACACACAATAATCACGAGCAAATTCGCTCTAAGAGAGAGAAAGACAAGTTCATTGAGGAAGAAGAAGAAGAAGAAGCTACAGAAGACATCTTATCTTAGGGTTTTCTATCTGTGTCTAACATTGTACTGAGTGGGGAATCTATATGGATGAAGTTGTTGGGTTTTCTCCCTTGTGGTTTCTGAGGATAAAATATTTGTGTCTTTCTTTTGTGTTTTGCTTTTCTATCTTTCAATGATCCTATTGTATTATATTAAAGATCTAACATATTTGAATTAAACTGAAAACTCTAACATATGTGCCCCAATCCAAGGAAAATATTGAAAAGATAAGGAAGAACTAATAGGACCAAAAGCAGAGTTCTAGGACAAAGGAGTGGATGTAAGGGTAACACTTGGTATCCCTATCATAGACATGCCAAATGCAAAAGCATTGGATCCAAAGGGTACTAAAAATGGAGTATTCGTAGTTATAGTAACATAAGACCCTAAAGTTATAGAAACATCATTAAAAGTCACAACTAGGGTAGTAGTAGAGCCATAATTGTGTTAGATATCTGAGCACTAACATGAGGAGGATACTCTCCTCCTTATACTATGGAAGATGTAGGGGTGTGTAGCTCCCCTGATCCTTCTCCTAAGTTATCCATGATTAAAAAACACCATGATCCTATAATCACTTAACTTAGGTTCAAAAATAGGGTGAACTTGCACTGCAATTGGATCAATTGGTCCAGTTAAAGGTGAGTTAAAAGGTCTATGAAACCTTCTTCTTTTTCCATTTTAATTTTATGGAAAGAAAATAAATTTTAAAACTTATAACTTATTTTTCCTTTTAATGTCTTCAAACAAAGTAATCTAAAACTTGTACATTCTTTTCTTTTCTTTTGTAAAAAATAGGAAAATATTAAGAAACAAAGTTTTCTTTCAACCTTTTCAATGCACACAAAGCAACAAAGCAAGACAAAAAAAGTTTCTTTAAAAGGTGTGAAAGGAAAATTTTTGTTTGTTTTTCTTCTATGGGAAAAAGAACAAAGAATGGATTTGATTTTTATAAACTTGGATCAAACAACTCGTAAAAACTGAGAGAAACAAGAACCGTGGATGAAAAAAATAGAAAAAAATCCACAAAACCTCAAATTGGCCTTGTAAACAAGTTTTTGTTCTTGAAAAGAAAAAGTCAATTTTTGAACAAAACATCTGAGACTTAACATTTCACAATCAACTTAGAAAAATTAGAAACCCACATTCCTAGTGTTGTAAGGAAAAGATAGAAGAAAAAAGGAAACTTGACAAACGCGGGCTATGCACTGGCATATCACATGGACGCCATTGTCTAGTGTCTACGTCGTGTTTCTAGGAAAAAAAAACAAAAATAAAGAAAAATACATGTCGTAAATAGGCCTATGCTCACAACGGCACATGTGCATGCACGTGAAAAATGAAAAAAAAAAAACAAATCCTAGGAATCAAAGCTCCTTTCTACAAGGTTTCTAAAATGAGTAGTTACAATGTTAACATGGGATAGTTTCAATAAAAAATTGAATCAACCAAATCAAAGAGCACAAAAACAAACCCTAACAACCCAAAATGGAGCAAATCCCTAGTATGGTCGCCAGTTCTATTTCTGGAAATTAATCGTTGCTAACATTTTGGGCTAAGTTACCACAAAGCAGTTCCCATAAACAATTCAAACAATCCTACCAATAATGAAAATCTAAATCAGTTTATAGTTCAAGATAGAAATCAAAAAACAAGGTAAGGTTTCCTACCTCGGCTCTAACATTTGTAGAAGATCCCTCTTCACAATTGTGCTCCAAATGTATCTTTAATGGTTTGCAACCACAAACATGTACAAATATACAAGTAGACAACCACAAATATAATGATTCAATTTCAAATGAATGTGATGAATTTATAGGATAATAAAAAAAGAAATTAACACATTATTGGATAGGAAAGAGAATTCTTTATACAAAATAACAACAAGATACAAGATAGATTTTATAACCTGTGCTCGACTGCGGCACTGTTCTGAAACTGGATGTTGAGTTCCTCTATCTTGGTCCACACACATACACACCTCTTAACTATTGTAATCCCATGCCTAAAGAAAACAACCTCATTGTTTCTTGGTAAGAAAGAAATGGAGAATACTGAAAATGCATATTTCTATATATGTGGGTTTTAATTGTAGACCTAGGAAAATAGGGTTTATGGATTCAATATGCAAAAGAGAAACATAAGGGTGCTCCTTCTTTCTCCCTCTACTATCATGATTCATATTTCCTCTTTTATACTTTTGGGAGGCAGTTAGGGAAATTCAATTAGTTATTCACAGGAAAAGGCAGTTGATAAACTGTGAAACCATTTTCATGTTTCTCAAAATATATTTTTATTTTGTACCTTTAAAACAATAGGGATGTGAGCTAGACACTAGAGAGTCGCATGGACATGGGCTAGCCATGCATAGGTAACGTCCTTATAGGAAATTGGGGTTTTTTGAAGGTTTAACTGAGAAGGGATAATGGGGATTAAAGAATAATATGATAAGGGAGTATGCAATGATGTAAATGAACTAAAAAAACATGTTGCAGAGATGTGGAAAATCATGCTATAACACTATTGTTTTCTGCTATTTTTAGGAGAGTGAACTTATATTCATTGTCATTTCACCAATATTTTCCTAACATGTGTAAATTTTGAATATGAAACACTGTGATTTGTATTCTCTCTAATGCCACCATTGGAACTCAAAATATTCAAATAAAAATGTTTGATTAAAACCACTTGTTTAAACTTTGTTTGTGGTCTGGATAAAACCATAAATTGTACAACTTGTAACTTGGAAAATATGGCTAAATATATTCTAAAATATTTACCGAATGTACATTGCTCTTTTCTCTAACCTTGAAATTTCTACTTAGTTCTAATGAACCAATAAAAATAAAATAAAAAAATTAGTAAGATGACTTGTTTACAGGATCCAAACTAAGGATTGTCTACTCTAATACCAAATTTTATGGTTCAAATAAAAAAATAAAATTAAAATCCCAAATTCAATAATGCCACACCTAACTCGAGGAGGAAACCTCCGATTAAATTATTAAATGCACAAGGTAATATGATCATTCAAATGAGTTTCCTTGATTTATATATAGAAAACCAAGAAGGGTAGAAAAAAATAATAAGTTGATAGAACTATAATTAATGTAATGACAATGAAAGAAGGTTATGATTAGAGGCTTAAGAAACATGTGCAAACATTTAGATGGAAACAAGTTATTGTTTCAGAGAAAATGTTGAGTACCCCAACAATGGCAAAACAAAAGCTCACATTACGAAAAAAAGTTTCAACAAAGGCCATAGAGATGGAACATGGCATGACAAGGTTTCCATTCCATCCTTGCAGGTGAACAAATCCTTCAAGGAAACCACCATATCTAAAATGAGAACTTGAATTTTTTTTTCACACAGAAAAAATATTATATGTGATATTCATTATGAGAATCAAAGGATACAATACTAATCAAACCATACTAACTAACATGTATAAATTCTATTGTTCAAATTTTAACAAACAAATATTTCAGAGGAGCTTATATGGAAAACCTATGTCTGATTTTTGTACTTAGCATATATTTTGAACTGCTCAATTGAATCCATCATTAGGAAAAAATTTAGCTCACTTTTTAATTTATGCTAAATGACATCCATTAATATTGATTTTAATCCTTAAAACTAATGTCAACATATCTAGAAAGAAATGGAAAATTAATATAATGGACTCATTGTTCGTTTAGAAGGTTTAAAATTGGTTTCCAAGATTTCCTGAGATCTAATCCATCATACCTATTGAATTTTCTCGGGTGCTTCACATTTTCTAAATCCTTTTGGATACGTCTCTTATTACAATGTTCTTCTATAGCAATGACTTTAACTTCTTCAATGCAAATATGGTGTTTTGTTTCTCTAAAATGCTTCGCAACTGCTAAATTATTTACTCTTTCATGTGGTATGTCTACACAATGCTCTTTCAATCTTTTTTTTATTGAACGGATCATCTCTCTGATGTCTAAATTCACTATTGTATCACCCATATTTCTATCAAAATACCTCCCATACATCATCCAATATTTAGTAATTCTTAAAATTTACCACCATCCACTTACTAAAAACTCTATTAACTACAGTTCACCACCACTAAGCTGGACCAGCCACTATAAATACATATAAAATCTTCCTGTAATAACAAAAAACAAAAACTACAACCAGAAAAGACCATAATAGAAATCCATCAATAGGTAAGCAATGTGACAACCACAAATCAAAATCAAACGTTTTTTCAAACCCCTATCATAATATAGAAAGTGTGCATTAAGAAACCATTTTGTATCCTTCAATTCTTCAAAGTGGATTGATCCTTCTACTAAATTTAAAGCTTATTTTGAAAGAGTGTATGCTTTAGTATTAAAAATGGAGATTTATAAATGCTTCCTATATTCTTCGATTTTTTGCTTTCCATCCATCCATCCAAGAAAACCACCTACAATTGAAATTTTTGTAATACCCAATCTATAATCACTTTGGAGTCTCCAACAACCTGCAAAGTAGAAATGTATTTAGTTTGTGCAAAGAATAAAAGTCCTCAGAGTGCTAGAATTTCTCCTCTAGTTCCTATTCTCTTGCCATATCCCATTAAAATCTTGAAGAACTATGAATCACTGAATTTCAATAGCATACCCGCTCCACACCTAGCACAATCATCTTGTGAAGCCCCATCAAAGAATCCAATTAGCATATGGAAGATAAAACAAGGAGTTGTTGCTACTCTTGCATTTATGTTTCCCTTCTCTTTATGATATTCATTAAAAGAACCAATGGCATTTAATGTGACTCGTAACTTTTTTTCTTTTATCTTCAAACGAAATCTCATTCTTGTGTTTCCATATTTCCTAGGTAATAAAGCAAGGAAGCTCTTTCCAATAATTTGCATCCATTATCCATGTATAAAAGCTTAATCCAAAGGAATTAGATACCCATTGATATGTGATATTTAGTTCTTTCTCACCTCCAAATAAACAAGTTTTGTAAATTTACATTGGACCAATAAGTGATCAACTATTTCAGCCTCATTGATACACAAAATACAAATATTTGGTCATTGACCTCCTCCCTTCATCAAATTTTACCAAGTTAGTGTATTGTTCTCTAGAGCAAGCCAACTAAAGAATTTAATTTTTAATGGAAAATGCCACTTCTAGAGAGAGGTAAACCACCATTTAGTTTAATATTGAACAAAAGAAAACATAGCATCTTCATAAGCAAGTTTGGAAATTACTTGCCAATTTTTTTTACTCCACAACGAAACAATGTTGTCAACTTCATTTGTTAGATGAATTGTAGCATGTTGAAGGCCAAGAATATACCCATTCTATTATTCTTCATACCACCCCTATAGCTCCAATTCTCCAACTTGCTTCCATCTTTGGCATCCATACTTTCTCAAATCAATATCACCCACCTGAGCTAAGTCCAGAATCCCTTTACTTCTTAATGCATTTACCAAATCCTAGGATAATATATAGCTATAATATCCACCAATAAAAGGGTCCTCCCTACATTAATACACTGACCATTCTCAGGTCTTCAGGCTAACCATTTCCACAAAATATGAAAGGAAATTATTAGACAACTCTTCCTTAATCTATGTATAGGAGATCAAGAAGGCTAGAAAGCAATAATAAGTCAACAAATAAACATACAAAAAATTTTGGATGGCAACAAGATAATGTTGAGAAAATGTTGAGTACCTCAATGATGAAAAAATAAACATCCCAATATGAACAATATTGGCAACAAATACCATAGCACTAGAACGTGGCATGCAAAGGTTTCCATTCCATTCTTTCAAGCAGACCACTCCTTAAAGGCAACCACCGTATCCATATGTGCGTGTGTATGCTTAAGCTATAGAAAAAATTTAATGGAGCTGAACATTAAAACACAACACATTTTTTTGCTTCAATTTGTTAAAATTTAGTTATTTTACAAGATAATAATGAATGGTCATCGTGATGAATGATTAACATTAAATGTAAAGGGATTTGTAGAGGGAGGCTATGAACAAACCCTCGTAATTTTGTTGTTCTAAGATTTCATAAAAGATTAGAGTTCCAATATCAAGCCATAAATAATCATAAATACTTTCTTTGAACCTCATGTATGAAGTTATTTTAATATAGATCATAGTTTAAAAAGTTTATTTCACCAAAGTTTAACATTAGGAAAATGATTACTATAATCTTACCACAAATATTGTACAATGAAATTATATTAATTTATATATACATAACATCGTGATACTTATGTTTCGAAGAGGTTAAATGTAGTTCACAGTAAATTTGTCTTCATTTTAAATATAGTTAATATTACATTGATAAGATCGAGATCTTAATGTATCAATGTATTAACATAACATTCACGAACATGTGATCACTTGGTTATTTATTTTCATTTCCTTCTTTCAAAGATGACAAAATCCATCATAACTCAGTTGTCAAGTGACTCTAAGGATAGTAATTTATGGGTACTATTAGTGAATTGTTATCATTATTAAAGGAATAATCACACCACTTGAAACAAGAGCCACGAGGTGGCAATTTCCCGACATTTCCACATGCTCTTAAGCAATTAATGGAGAGACAAAAACCATGAGATTTATTTTATGGTTGGTTTCTTTTAAGTAAATATTCTTCATTACAAGTCACTTGTCATGATATTTGGAGCTTGATTTGGAATATCGAGGTATCGCTTCGAACCTTAAAATATCATCAACAAAATTCAGTTAAAATTTTGAGATATAATACTTTAGAATGAACTTTTTTTATTTCATCTTTGTGGTACATCTTAGAAAATTATCATTTATAATGTGTTTATTAGTCAGTAAAATGAACTAAAGATTGCTTTAGCTAACTTTCTTGTTTACATATATAATATGTGAAATGCAATGGGTATAGTCATAGCCTGCCCATCTACAAATCTCAAAATAAATAACTTTTAAATCTTAGTTTCTTATATTAAATTATTGAACTTTACAAAATAAAGATTCTTGAAATCTTTTTACCCAACTCTTATGACATTCTATATTTTGTTTTGTTAAATTAAATTATGTTTTATTTTTCTCAAATTTTAATTTAAATACAATGTTCTCCTGAGTTTTATAAATATAATAAGTACTATTTTAAAACAAACATATGACTTCATGAGAATCCATAATTATCTAATTTTAACCATATGTATATAAACCCCTCTCGTCACTTTTATAAATTATAAATATAATACATGCAACTTTAACAAAAACATATGATTTAATGAAAATCCATAATAATACACTTATGTAATTTAAGCCTTTTATTTTTTAATAAAAAAAATTTAAAATCTTTATAATGATTGGTAGGATGTCATATTTATATTAAAACAAAAATAATTAAATTTTTTAATTATATTATAACTTTTCTAATTTTTCATTTTCTTTCAAAATATTAATACTAAATTTTACGAAACTATTTTAAATATTTTTCATATTTTATATCTTAATTGTATTATTGATAAATAAATAATTTATTACAAACTTAAATGTGAATTTTTTTTTTAAATTCATTCATAAGAATTTGAATTTTATTTTATTTTTCAATTACATACTTCAAATTACAATTTAGAAAACACATCAATTTTAAATAATTATATCAAAAATATTAAAATAATACAAAGCATTAAATGTTTAGAATACTTACAATATTATGACAGTTTTTTAAATAATTGTAATAAAAGTATTTTAAATAAAAGAATGCATTAAATGTTTAGATACTTCTACAATGTTATGGCAGTTTTTCCTTCTAGTATTACATTAAAATTGATGATGGAAATTTTCATTAGTGTCAACAACATTGTTAAATTTTGGAAGAATGAATGGCACTTATGTAAAGAAGTAAAAACATCCTAATAAACATGACAATATTTTATAAATGTAAATATACATGATAGTACTTTCCATATGTAAAACTAAAAACTAAGTGTTAAGGAATTTTTTATTTCATGAGTAAAAAATTTATTTGGAGTATTTGAACATCTTCGTATAATTTTCTTAAAATTTTCATCATATTTACATATCTTAAATATATCATTTTTTCTTATCAAATAATTACATATCCTAAATATATCCTTTGTTCTTACTAAATAAAGATATAATTATCCCTATCCCACCAAGAATTGTTGTAATCTTGTAAATTAAATTATGTTCCCTCTGTGTAATTGATATATAATAACCCCACTATTCATAATCTATGATACTTGTTATGTGAACAATGAACCAATTCATAATCCATGATACTTTCTCTGTGAACAATGACCAGTATTCAGAGAATAAATATTATAAAATTCCTCCCCAATAGTGTTATCATGGAATATAATTTTTGGGACTAATTGCATGGAATATGTAAGTGATATCTAATAACCCTGATATTCATAATCCATGATACTTTTTCTGTGAAAAATGAACCAAAATTCCAGTATTCAGAGAATGAATACTATAAAATGCCTTTGCTATATTGTTATCATGAAATATCATTTTCAGGACTAACTTCCTGGAATATACTCAATTGTCAATTGATCCCCCCCAAAATATAAAAAATAACCCTCTTACCCTATGAAAAATGCACAACAAAATCTTCCATTCGCATGTTTGCACATAGTTAAAGATGTTAAACACTAATTTCAAAGGGTTGTGGGAATAATAAAATGTTTCATTTGCATGTTTGTACATACTTAAAGATGTGAAATAGTAATTTCAAAGGGTTTTGTGAAAATATGATAAAATTGGAAGAAGATACATAACATATTAACTCACGCCACCAATTGTCTGCGGTAAATTTGGCAAAATGCATTTACGAGCTTGATGGTCACTTCTTCATTACTTTGGGTGTTGGTACTTGAAACAAGATCGATGGATGCAAAAGCCCTTTCTTGAGCGAATAATTAAAAACTAATTATAAACATTGACGACAGTCAAACCAGTGATCTAAGTAGGTCTCACCGAATGATATGCTTCCTATTTTTCGGCCTGTTAATGAGATACCATCACTACAAATGAAGTAATAAAAGATCTAAAACATGTTCATAAATTTCACAACATTGGAACACCCATTAAGGCAGCCAGAGACATCACATTAAGACCAAGGGGAGAAGACAATATCAACTGGGGTCTAAAATTCTAAAATTTGGGGGTCTAAATTAATGATGAAGACTATTTCAGATTGAAGATGAACAGTGAGATGGGTTCAAATACTAAACGAGAACTAATGGAACTATGTTTCCTAGTAAGCTTTGTCTCCTCTCTTGATATTGATGCTTTGAGAATTTATGAGGACTATATGGTAATTGTGAACTCCACAAAAAAACTATGTTCTCTTTAGGTTTTCTCTCTTTATCACTAGTGCGGGAGGACTGAGTTTTTTTCGGCATCTTTTCATGATCTGAATATTGATCATATCTTCTAGGAGAAGAATTTTGTAGTTAATTCTCTTTCAAAGGAGGCTCTTGTTGAGGGTGAAGGTCTTCTCCATTGGGAGGAATTTGTGGAAGGATCTCTGGAACAAAAAGGCTTTGTTTTCTATCTAATTTTGTATCTAAATTGATACTAATGATGGTAATTGATAACTTTTCAATACATTATTTTTCCGTCATTTTAACTTTTGGATAGTAGTAGAGATTTAATTAAATTGCCAATATGTTATGTTTATAATGAGTATATCTTAGTGATCATGTTTATGTTGAAATATGCTAGTGGACTCCTTACAATAGGGCGATACGAAGTTCTTTTGGGATGTTTTTTTCCTGATCCATATTCTAATGAATATTATAAAAAAAAAAATTCTGCTTGAATTTTTTTTCGAGTTGCAAAAAAAATATAAGTATTTCAAATCAGTTGCAACAAATAAATTTCATTCTTATTAAAAATATGTTATATAGGAAACATAAAGAATTTGTAAAATTACCCGATATTTTACATTTCATATCATATTCCAATATGTTTTATGTATTTAAAAACTAGAAAAACTAATTCAAGAAATAGGTAAATAAGATGAAAAAGGTGAAGAAATAAATTTGTTTCATTCACATAAGTTGTAGTAGAGAGCTCTGAGTAAGGATTTGTTTTAATAGGAGGAAACCTAATAAGTTTGATAGGAATGCAAACAAAAAAATAATTCATAAGCTTCCCCAACACAACACTTCTATGTTTGCAACTAAGAATATTACATGAATGCACATAAATTTAATGGAGATCCTAGATCGATATTGATATCAATTGTAGTTGCAAGCAAGTGAGGTCATTGATGGTATACTGAGGCCACTTTATCCATAACAATAAAAGAATAAAGTCCTCCACAACACTTCAATGCTTGCTACTGACATGATTACAACACATATATATCAAATAACTACATATTAATGGAAATCAAGAGTCGATATTGATGCTTGCAAGACAATGAGGTTGTTGAGAAGAATGGGGGTGTCGTGCTTTTAACAATGTTGGAATTTGTCAATGACCATGTCTCCCTTTCCTGCATCTGAGTACGCCTGAGTTCCGAGTGATCACTTCTACAAGGGTCCTAGGCATCGCTTTTACACTCTACTGTGCACTTAAAGTTTGAGAAACTGATCTCGACTATTTGAATACTGCACCATTGAGCAACACATCATGTTTTGATATCCAGCTCCATTCCATCACTTCATTGTTGTTGACATTTACCTTCCTTGTTACCTGCAATTTTCTCTTGTTAAAACATAATTGTTGAAGTATTGTAACTTCGGAAGATATTCCAGATGTATTGATTGTGTTTCTCCTTCAGGAGATGAGTTTGGTCTTGTAAGAGTCATCAAAAGAATCAATGTAAACCTCCGAATGTATGTCGGGTCAATAGTACACAAGTGTCAATATAATAAATTTTATTTGTGGTGTCCTTATAGACAAGTCGGCCCTGTTAAGTTATAGGTCAAGTCAATTGAAGAATATAAATAGGAAGGCGCTCCCTTTCATTTCTATGCATTACTCACTCAAGTATTGTGTTGGAGAGAGAGAGAGAGAGAAAGAGTATATTGTGGAAGATGAGCAACTATTCTTGTTTCTTGGATTTTATAATGTACTTGGTCGAATTCTATACTAAGGAATTTTTGCAGGGTTTTCTCCCTTGTGGTTTCCCTGAGGAAAATATTTGTGTTCTCTTGTGTTGTTGTACTTGTCTTTCTTTAAGTGATCCTTTGCTTATGGTTATTATGTTATGATGCTAAATATTTTAGAACTTGTATAACTTTTAAAAACTTAACATTGTATCAGAGCCACTTTGAAATAAGTCTTTGTGCAGTCGAAACACTGCTACAGCTACAACTACTGAAGATTAGGGTTTCATGCTTGAAAACCCTAGAAGACAAAAACTAGTCATGTTGGGACTTTCGCTATAACTCGAGATTGGGGAAGGATAAAAAGATGAAACTTTGACAGGTCGAATATAAAACCTTTTTGTACCCTGTGTAAAAGTTTCAGCCTTAGATTTTATATAATATAGGAGATATGATTCCTCCAACTCAAGGTTCCAGCCTCTCCCAGAATTCAGCCTTAAACAAGTGACCTAGGGAGAATCGCTATATCTCGGGCTATGAAGGTCCAAATGAAATTTCGCAAGAATGTTGCAGATATGTAACAGACTATAGTTTACGTGGTAAATGTTTCAGACCCCGAAGGTGAAACAGTAACATGTGGAAGTACGTACAAGTTATTTATGCTGAAAAGTCCTGAAATAAGTCACCTTGGGAAACTTTGCATAAGTCCCACCTGGTGAATCCAATTCTGCTCTAACCTTATGGAGTTAGAAATTAGACAAACCAGGATAACTTGGGATGAATTTTCATACATTTAGGATCTATAGCAAAAACAAGATCAGTCAATTATGTAGAAGAAACTAGAGAAAAATTAGGGCTTCCTGTTCCGGGTAGTTCCCTCCACTAATTAGTTGAAGAAGGAGGACCATAAAATTCTAATTAGGAGGGAACATATATCTATGTAATAAGTTTCTCATTTTGTGGACTTTCAAATTTTGACCTAACACTGCTGCCGAAGAAAACTAGGGAATCGGATATTTTGCAGTCATGTCCATAGTTTTGGGAAAATAAGTATGTTGTTCAGCTCGCCTTAAGGAGGCACATCTTTCTATCCAATCAGATATGAAAAGATACCTAAGTTGAAAAAATTAGGGTTTCTTTGTCAAACCCTAGGTCCACCAGAAGCAGTCTTATAAAAGATCCTTCAAGCAAGCATCAAGTAGAAGCAATCTCACTGGTAAATTCCATCCTCTCTATTTCCACTTGAGGTTCTCATTTTTATCATGATGACAAATAGTACCAAGCTTGATGAAAACCTTGAAAGAGTCAAGAACTTTTAAGCATGGGATTATAGACTGCTTATCATACTTGAAGAAGCATTCCGTGAAGAACTATGTCAAAGAAGAAGTTGCAGATCCAGATGGAGGTGAAGTCGAAGCAAAGCAAAATAAGGAACTAGTGAAAACAAAGATGAGTACTTTCGTCTCCATTAATATCACATGTATCATTCTTGAAGACTCCTAAGAATATTTTCGATGCGATGAACAACATGTATGAAGATGACCTTGAGAACTCAACTCAAGGATGTGAAGGTGCAACGGTTTGAAAACATTCAAAGATTACTTTACAAAGAAGATCTCATATCAAGGAACAATTAAAAGCCATTGAAGACAATGTCAAAAAAAAGAAGCATAAATTACAATTTTGAATGATCTTCCAAATTTAGTCAAGAGAGTTGTTCTAGTTGGAAGATCACATACGGAGGAATGCACGATTGATTGACGACAAAACAAGAAGAGATGACAATCAAGCCCTAAAAACTCATGCCAAGAAGAGAAAGAACAAGAAGGAATAACATTCCCACAAAGAATAGAAGAACATCTCACAACTCAATAGTTCATTTGTGATGAATGGAAGGATGATATGATCTAGAACTACCAGTCGATAATACATAATGATGTTTGGATATGAGTTCAAGACATGAAGGGAATTTTTGTAAATTCTTCCAAATAGATCTACAAGATCAAGTATACCACCGGTCGAAGTATCAAAAGATACGAAACAAGGTCTGTGTTTTCTATCAAAAGAGAGAGTCGATTATGAAAAGACACTGCTCTAGGGGATAGACACACCTCTTCAGTAGTGGATATTACACTATACAAGTGGTGTATTCAAAGTAGAAGAACAGATTGAGCAACCTATATGGTTTGAGACTCTACAGAGAACCACCTATGTACAAAAGGATTTGTACAAGCTCAATAGGCACCCATGGGATAGCACATACAATTACATGAGGAATCTTGAGGATCAACTAGTGTGATGGAGATCCCTACCTTTACTGCAAGGTTGAAGATAGAATCTCATAAAAGATGAGAAGATCATAGATGGGTACAAGAGAAAAACTTCAACAAAATTCGAGATGAAGGATCTTGATATCTAGTGACTTCAACAGGTGACATAGATGAATACAAAGAAGACTAGTAGCAAAGAAGGCTACATGTCACCCCAATGTCCTAATACATATGCAGAGGGAGGATGGTGCTCCACCTCAGATGGAGTGACTATAGTAGATCTCAAAGTTCAAGAATCTTGACATGATTCTTGAGATTAGAGGTATGATGAAATCCAGAGGAAATCTTACTTATCCAAGTAAATATGCAGAGAAAATGGTGTGGTACCTAAAGGGTACTGTAGTGATATGATGACTTTGATTGAGTTGGTAGTACTACGAACTCCAACATATTGCAAGAAGCAGAGTGTTTCTCTCAATGCAAGCAAGGATGAATATATTGTTGCTGAGAAGAAATCAAGTAAGATTCCTCAAGTAATGAGGAATATGATTCAGAATCATTATACCGATGAAGATGAAGATTATAGTCTTATCCATTTCATCATTGGATAAGAAGGGATGCACTGGTAGGACACACATACATAGTTCTATGTGATTTTTTGTATAAGAAGACTTGCTCAGTATTTCCAATCATGAGCAAGATAGGAACAGGTCCTCAGAATCAGACAATGAAGTTGAACACATTGGCAGAGACTCCAGTAATTCAAGAAGATAGATATCAAGATGGAGTCTACCAAACAAACAAAGATAAGTATTTGAATTGTCATTTCCTATATATCTAGATGTTCAAGATGTGTACATAGATATGTTTCTAGATTCAGGAAATGTATTATGCATAGTATAATATTTGTAATTTATTACTAATATGCAGGTGATGGGTAAGTGGCTTATGTTGTTGTACAATGTTCCATTGCTACTTATGAATTAATGTCTTGGCAATATGGAAGGCATATAGAAAGTTACCGTATGTATACGAGATATAGATGATTGTTGCATTAGTAGAAATAGTTGCATGATTATATGAAATATATCTTTATGTATGAGAATTTGTCATTATGAATATGTTACGAAATGTTTCTAATCATACAATTGTATTTGACTTGTAGGAAGGATTGCATGCAACCACCTACAAGAGAAGAAATGATGAAGTTGCAGATGTACGATACAGTTGCGGATAAGAATAATGTAGTTATAGATGCATAAAAGAAGAATGATGCAGTTACATATGCACAAAAGAAGAATGATGCAAGTTGTGAATGTATGATGTAGTTGTGGATGTACAAGAAAAGAATGTTAAACAACAAGTTGTAGAGGGGAGCTATAAAGATCAAGTATGTTCCTATAGAGGAACAAGTGACAGATATGTTAACTAAACCTCTGGCTCGTGTAAAGTTTGAATACTTTCGATACAAGCTTGGTATAGTCCGAAAGGACCTCTTTCGAAAGAGGGAATGACAGTAGATGGAAGATGGATGTAGTGGTGACTAGCTCAGTCTATAGGAGGATAAGTTTGGCTAGGTGTAACATACCCATATAAAGTTCTCATAAATGCAAAAAAAAATCAAAATTTTTCATCTCATAAATATGCAACCATAAAAAGTCCCTATATTCCTTCTCTATCATTCATACAATGAGGACACAAGGAAACTCTTTGAAATAAATCTTTTGGGTTCATCCTAAACCCTAACTGGTTTAAATCCCAAGACTTAGTCTTTCTACCAACTTTTCCATAACAGTCCTTCCGCAACGGTCCTTCCATTCTGCAACTCTGCTTTCGCAGACAGATTGCAGAAGCGTACATAAAACAATAAAGGCCTTTCCTTATGCAACTTTGTTTCAACATGCTGATTGCGGTTGCAAAATTAATTAGACCTCTCACCGAATTTCCTTCCGCAATCTAATCACCTGTGCCTCTTATGAGTCATTGATCCATTGTGGCATCAATTCTCAAAAATTGATCTTTGTTTGGATCAACGCTTAACCTTTATCAAATCACATGATTTCCTTCTAAATCGCATAGGCTCGTAGCTCTTACGATCCGTCGATCATTTGCTGCATCAATCCCCAACCATTGATCTCTATGTGGATCAACGCTTAACCCTTTTATATTACCGGAATACTTTCCGCTTTCTGCATTCCCCAATGCGGATCGCGGGTGGCGGAAAACCTTATACTTTAACAATTTTTCATTTCCACTTTCGACATTCCACAATGCGGATTGCAAATTGCAGAAACCCTCAACTCTTTACAAAAAATCAACTCCTACTTTCTGCTTTCTGCAATGCGGATTGCGGGTTGCGAAAAACCCTTAAATCTTCATAATATTAACTTATGCTTTCTCTTTCTGCCATGCAGACTACGGGTTGCGGAAACACCCTTAAGTCTTTGAAATATTAACTTATGCCTTCCTCTTTCCATAATGCGGATTTCGGAAGACACTTAAATTTCCATAATATTAACTTTTGGTTTCCGCTTTCCGCAATGCAGATTGTGGAAGACACTTAAGTTCTTTATATTTTTAACCTGTTTTCCGTTTCCACAATGTGGATTGCGGGTTGTAGAAACACTCCCATTCCTTACAAATTTAGATGTTTTTTTCGCTTTCGTAATGCAGATTGCGGGTTGTAGAAAACGCTCAATTATTAGTAAATTTTACTATGTTCCTGTGTGATTTTTCTTAGGTGAAACCCATGGGTTATCCACCTTCTGTGGCCTCACAGCCTTAGGCCTGAGCTTGCTTCTTAGGTCAGTTTCAAGCTTGGGTAAAATCATAGCAAGATTTAGTAGTTAACTGCCACATTTTCCTTGACATATTTATCTTCATCTAAGGAATAAGAGTATTATACATGAACTTCAATAAGCAGGGAAGGATTAATCCCGTAACCATACTCAAGCTTCTTTATAGGGGTCTGTTAGCACTGGTCTTTGAGAGTGTGGTCTTGAGGCATAGAAGTGACTCTTTGAAGGAGTAATAATGCACCAAAGAAATGACCACGTAACTAAATCCTAGAACCAGTATTTCATAACAGAGCATGAGGATTACCTTCTTAGGAATCCATATAGCCCATGCAAGTTGTAGTCAAATAGAACAGAGAAGGGGAATTACACCACTAGTAGACCATACAACAAAAGAAATCATCGTTCACTAAAACAGAGCAGGGCCTCCACTCTTGGTAAACCATATATCAAATGCACTCATAATTAACTAAAAATAGTAGGGAATTCACCCTTGGTAAACCATATATCAAATGCAGTCATAGTTAACTAAAACAGAGCAGGGTGATTTCCCCATTAGTAAACTTCATAACCCATGCAGTCATAGCCATTTAAAATAGATCATGAGTGTTACACCATTATCAATCCATAAAATCAATGCAAGCTAAAGTCCCTTAAACCAGTGCAGGGGCATTACGCCGCCTCAAAAGCAACACATTCATCTAGCGTAAGAACTGGCATTATCATTTTATAGACATTGAAACACACATTTATACACATACATATATATCTTGAGCTCAAAATATTTGCGAAAACATAAACACAATAATGGAACATATTTGTAAGGTGAGCCGAATGAAGAGGGAACAACCACATTCCACCCAACCGTAGATCAAGCACAGATGTTCTCTACCCTCAATCACCCCCGAGCTAAACTATACATTCCAAGAGCGGTGGCATTCATCCTTAGGTATAGTTCTCCAGTGAGAATTCACTTGCCTAACACATAGTGCTCACACAAAAAGTATCACTTCCAGTCTTTCCTAACACAAAGTGCTCACACAGCAAGATTCACTCCTTTCCCCGCATGCTAAGAAGCCTCCTGCTTCCTCACATATGCTTCCTTTTTATAGATTTGGTTTTTTTCCTAGGTATTTTGTAGCTAACGACCAATTCCTTATAGAATTTCCGCTGCCCACTACACCCTTGATTCCTTAGGGAGTGTCCTATGCCATACTGAAATTCTCACGCGCTGTGTAACCTCCCTGAAGTTGACTCTTCACGTCCCCCACTTTTGCATGCATAGTTTCATCTTCAACATGGTTGTCCCCATCGTTCATATTTTTATTAAAAGCATAATGTTTCAGTTACATCTGCCCTCCAAGGACCAGTTGGCGATTTCCAGAACCAGCGAATCTTAGTAACAAAAATTAAAATAAAACAGTAATTAAAATATTACAAGAAGTTTTTATCTGTTGGGGGATATTACATCCTCTCCCCTTTATGGAAACATTGTCCACAGTGTTCTTAGTCTTCTTCCATATCTTCTGGAAATAAACCCGGGTACTTCTTTCGCAAAACTTCCTCTAATTCCCAGGCCGCCTCCTCTAGGCTAAAGTGCTTCCATTACACCTTAACCCGAGCGACAACTCGATTCCGAAGTGTTGTTTCTTTCCTGTCCAGAATGCGCAAAGGTTCCACTTGAAATTTGCCTTCTAATTCCACCTGCACCACATTCCAATCAATAATATGGGTAATATCATGTATATATTTCTTCAGTAATGAAATATGAAAAACATTATGTATTCTCAATTGAGTAGGAAGAGCAAGTTTGTATGCCACGGGTCCAATCCTTTCCAATATTTGAAAGGGTTCGCAAAACTGTGGTGCTAATTTGGTACAACTTCCCAATTTAAGGAAGCCCTTTTTGTGTTTGACTCAGAGGTAGATGTGGTCTCCGACATAAAACTCTTTGTGTTGTCTTTTTAAGTTAGCGTAACTCTTTTGGTGATCCTGTGCCACTTTAAGGTTCTTGTGTACCTCTTGAACAATTTGTTCTATGTATTGTAACATTTCAGGACCAACCATTAGACGATCCACGAGGCTATCCTAGCTAATATGGGTAGTGCACTTTTTCCAATACATGATCTCGAACAAGCTCATTTTTGTTGAGGCCTGATAACCATTGTTGTAGGAAAACTCCACTAGATGCAAATAGTCCTCCCACTTAGTGGTTTTTTCCATGACATACATTCTTAGCATGTCTTCGATGAATTGATTTGTTCGTTCTGTTTGTCCATCTGTTTCAGAGTGATAACTAGTGTTGGAATTTATCTTGGTTTCTAACCCTACAAACAATGATTTCCAAAATTTTGATGTTAACTTAACATCTCGGTCAGAAATTACCATCTTCGGTACTCCATGAAGTCGTAATATTTCCTTCAAGAATATATCTGCAATATTGACAGCTTTGTAAGTTAACTTCACAGGAATAAAATGAGCGGACTTGCTTAACTTATCTACTACAACCATAATTGAATCATGCTGGTTTTTTGTTGAAGGAAAACCTGTGATTAGATCCAAGGATATTACCTCCCATTTCCATTCAGGAATTTGCAAAGGTTGTAACAAACCTGTTGGATGTTAATGTCCAGCTTTCACATGTTGACATTCCAAACATTTAGATAAATAATCAACTAAATCTTCCTTTAATCCAGGCCAAAAGAATTGCTTCCTCAGGGTTGTTATCATATTTTCGTAACTAGGGTGTCTGCATAAGGAGGTTTGTGCATCTCATTTAGAATAAATAAATTTAAATCTGCAACATCGGGCATGTAAATTCTCTCCTTAAACTGAACTAACCCTTTCTGGTCTACCCTGAATTCTGTCCTATTTAAATTTACCTCATCTTTTTGTAGCTTGTTCAGTAAATTTATATATTCAACATCATGTATGCTAGTTGTTTTTATTCTTCTCAACCGATCACTTTTTGGTTGGATCATAGCGGTCTCATACACTTCATCAGTTCTTTGACTGAGTGCATCAACCACCCTATTTTCCTTACCTTTGATATGATTTACTTCAAAATCAAATTCACTTAGGAAGGTCATCCATCTTGGTTTCCTAATATTAAGTCCAGGCTGAGTAAAAAAATTCTTAACATAGGTGTTATTTGTCAATAAGAGGAATTTCTTTCCTAACGGGTAGTGACGTCACATTTTTAAGGCATGCACTACCATTTCCAATTCTAGATCATGGATTGCATAATTTCGTTCATGTTCTTTCAATTTACGAGATATGTAACATACAACATGACCTTCTTGAGATAATACTCTCCCCAATCTCTCCTTACTAGCATCTGTACAAACTGTGTAGTCTTTATAGGGGTCATCCACCTTTAATATTGGGGCCATGGTTAATAATATTTTTAAATTTTTAAAGCTCTTCCGACACTTCAAGGACCATATGAATTTTACTCCTTTCTTTTGTAAGGAAGTAATTGTAAGGTTTGTCGTTACACCAAAACCTGCAGATGTTGATGAACATTTGAAACCTAGCACAAGGTCCTATCAGTAGGAAATTCTGAGAGGTGCAGCGGTTATACCAAGTGGAGGTTGTACCGATACTCCAACACCCCGCCTCTAGCGTAGCTCGAGGGAATTGAACCTCAGAATTGTGCTATGATACCATGTAAGGTTTGTCATTACACCAAAACCTGCAAATGTTGATGAACATTTGAAACCTAGCACAAGGCCCTATCAGCAAGAAATTCTGAGAGGTGCGGTGGTTATACCATGTGGAGGTTGTACCGATACTGCAACCGTAATGGGGTAGGCTATCTTTGAGAATATTTGGATGAACCTCCAGTAGTAGCCGATGAGTCCTATGAAAGATCGAATGTCAGAGACATCTTTAGGCACATGCCATTCTAAAATTGTATTTATCTTCTGCGGATCTACTACAATTCTTTTTTATGAGATGACATGTCCTAAGTATTGAACTTCTTTCTTAAAGAATTCACATTTATTGAATTTAGCATAAATCTGGTGGTCTCTTACGATCCGTAGTACGATTCTCAAGTGTTGTTGATGTTCTTCTTCTGCCTTGAGTAGATAAGGATATCATCAATGAAAATTAACACAAAGTGATCTAGATATTTGTTAAAAATACTATTCATTAGACATGTGAATGTACCAGGGGCATTGGTTAAGCCGAAAGGAATTAGTACAAATTCGTAGTGGCCACCTCGGGTCCTGAAGGCTGTTTTATTAACATCTTCTTCCTCAGAATCCTGATCTGGTGATAACCAAACCGCAAATATAACTTGGAGAAGATTTTAGCTCCCCCTACTTGATCAAACAGATCGTTAATCTGAGGCAGAGGGTACTTGTTCATGATGGTTACTTAATTTAGTTGTTTGTAGTCTATGCAAAGTCGTATAGTCTCATCCTTCTTCCTAACAAATAAAACTGGTGCTCCCTAGGGTGACACACTAGGTCTGATGTAACCCTTGTCTAGCAATTCTTGCAACTAGATTTTCAATTCGGTTAACTCAAGAATTCTCATCTGATAAGATATTTTTGATACCGGTGCAGATTCGGGTACAATTTCAATGGAGAAGTCTATTTCTCGTTTAGGAGGTAGCCCTGGTATTTATTTTGGGAACACATCCATAAATTCACTTAAGACTGGGTAGTTTTTTATCTGTGTTTGATCTTCATTAACGAGCAGGTCAGTGGCTCGCACCGCATATATCTTACACCCCTTTCTCAAACACTTATTTAATTGCATGGCAGAAATTTGTCTCAAGGAGACAGGTTTACTAATACCTTCTATCTTCCTAACAATTTGATCCTCAACCACATAAGTAAAGGTTTTATCAAAACAATTTAGTATTATTTTATACTTTTCTAACCAATCCATGCCAATAATCATATCATATGACCCTAGAGGCAAAATATTCAGATTCATCCTAGTGACATGATCTTGTATTTTAACTTCACAATTAGCAATGAAATCAGTTACGTTCCTTTTCGCTCCAGTGGCCAGTTGGATTGACCAAGGTTTTGCATGCCTTACCTTGGAGAGCTGGCAGTTCTCCATCATTTTAGGAGTGATGTAACTTAAAGTAGCCCCTGGATCAATTACTATACAAATATTTTCGTTAGAAATAGTACCTTCAATCTCCACAATTGCATATTTATGGTTTGTCTGTTGATCTTCAAGGGTTGCATTAATCCGGTGGAAGCTTTTGCTAACTTCTCCAACAGTGGAAGCTTCTTGCAAGTTGTCAAGGACCTTATTTGATTCGTTGAGGAGTGGAAATTTTCTTCGTAAATGTGGCTCTCCAAACTCCCAACACTTCGGGGGTTCTTTAGGGGTTACAACAGTCTTTTTGGGTCCAAGGTTCACAGGCTTATTACTCTTCTACTGACGTTGCTCGTTTATGTTGTAGGAATTTCCTTGTGGATTCCTTGGCATATTTCTGAAGGGAGGCCGTTGGAATCCCTTCTTCCGTTGGTTGAACTTTTCTTGCTTCTTATCCTTCCATGTCTTGGATATGTCATTCATTTTCTTATATTGTTCAAAACATAATTTGACCTTCCTTAGCACTTCATCTAAGGACTTTGGGTTATCAAAATCGGTCCAGTCTTTGTAAGATTGTGCCAAACAAGTTAAGAATCGCCAAACCTTCACCTTTTCTTCCATAATATAAGGCATGAACCATAGCAAGTCTATAAATTTATTGATGAGGTATTCCATAGTCATTTGGTCGAGTTTCAATTCATAAAATTCCTTTGTCTTTCTCTCATAATAGCTTTCTGACAAATATTGCTTCTTGAATAATTTCTTAAACTCTGGCCATTCTAGGTTCTTCTCTTTTAATCCATGGGAAATATTTAGGTCCTGCCACCAAATACTGGTCTTTCCCCTCAGGTTGTAGACTGTCATCCTTACCTTCATGTTACTGGAATAATTGTAAATATGGAAATACTTTTTAATGTCTAAAAGCCAGGCTTCTACTTCTTCTCCGATCTTGGATTCCCCATCAAAGCTGGTTGGTTTGATCTTTTTAAATCCCCCCTCTAGGTGGTCAATCTTTCTTTTACCGACAGGTTTGACCTGATTTTCCGACCCTTGGGTGTCATTCGATGAGCTAACATCTCCTTCAGCATCCCCTCCATTCTCTTGGTTCTTCTTTGTCTCGGTTCATTGCTCCTTCCCATTGTTTTTCTCATGTAGGCTTTGTAGAAAAATCTCGTTGATTTCTTGTTGTTTTTCCTGGGCCTTTTTCAGCTGCTCATTTTCTGCTTTAAAGCTCTACATTTCTACGATCAAATTCTTCATTTTCTCCAATACTTGACTAGCTTCCAAATGTTCTCGTTCTGGTTGCGTTGTGTGTGGTGTTGGCTCACTTTCTTCAGGTGGATCCTCGTTTTCATTTCCGGAAGCCATTGTTGTACCCTAGTTACAGGACAATTTTGCATGTATACAAAACATTCCATACAAACATTTTTTGTTAGAATAATGTTTCTATGTTTCGGCGGAACTAGATGTTCCCAATAGGCGACAGGGCTTAACCTGTGGCTCTGATACCATAAGTAACATACCCATATAATCTGTTCATAAATGCCAAAAAAAATTCAAAATTTTTCATCTCATAAATATACAACCATAAATCAAAGTCCCTATATTCCTTCTCTATCATTCATACAGCGAGGACACAAGGTAACTCTTTGAAATAAATCTTCTAGGTTCATCCTAAACCCTAACTGGTTTAAATCACAAGACTTAGTCTTTCTAACAAGTTTTCCATAACAGTCCTTCCACACATAGCCTTCCGCAATGCGCCTTCCATTCTGCAAATCTGCTTTCGCAGGCTGATTGCGGGTTACAGAAACATACATAAAACAATACAGACCTTTCCTTCTGCAATTCTGCCTCTGCATGTGGATTACGGGTTGTGGAAGTACTTAGACCCCTCACCGAATTCCCTTCCACAATCTCATCACTTGCGTCTCTTATGAGTCGTTGATCCATTGCGGCGTCAATTCTCAACTGTTGATCTCTGTTCGGATCAACGCTTAACCTTTATCAACTTGCAGGATTTCCTTGCGCAATCGTGTCTCCTGCGGCTCTTATGAGTCGTCAATCATTTGCAGTGTCAATCCCCAACCATTGATCTCTGTGTGCATCAACACCTAACCCTTTTATATTACGGGAATATGTTTCTCTTTCTGCATTCCGCAATGCAAATGGCGGAAACCCTTATATTTTAATGATTTTTCATTTCCGCTTTGCGCATTCCGTAATGTGGATTGCGGAAACCCTCAACTCTTTACAAAAAATCAACTCCCGCTTTCCGCTTTCCACAATGCGGATCGCAGGTTGCAGAAAATCCCTAAATATTCATAATATTAACTTTCTCTTTCCACTTTCCGCCATGCGGGTTGCGGAAAAACCCTTAAGTCTTCGAAATATTAACTTCCGCCTTCCACTTTCCGCAATGCGAATTGCGGATTACGGAAGACACTTAAATCTCCATAATGTTAACTTTCATTTTCCGCTTTCCACAATGCGGATTGCGGATAGCGAAAGACCCTTAAGTTCTTTATATTTTTAACTTGTTTACCGCTTCTATAATGTGGATTGTGGGTTGCGGAAACACTCCCATTCCTTACAAATTTTAAACGGTTTTCTACTTCCGCAATGTAGATTGCGAATTGCGGAAAACACTCAGTTCTTAATAAATTTTACTCTGTTCCTGTGTGATTTTTCTTAGGTGGGTTGTCCACCTTCTTTGGCCTCACAGCCTTAGGCTTGAGCTTCCTTCTTAGGTCAGTTTCAAGCTTGGGGAAAATCATAGCGTGATTTAGTAGCTGGCTGCCACACTTTCCTTCATAGATTTAACTTCATCTAAGGACTAAGAGTATTATACATGAACTTCAATAAGCAGTGAAGGATTAAACCCAGAAACACATTCAAACTTCTCTACAAGGTTCTGTTAGCACTAGTCTTTGAGAGTGGGGTTCGGAGGCATAGAAGTGACTCTTTGCAAGAGTAATAATGCACCAAAGAAATGACCATGTAACTAAATCCTAGACTCGGTCTTTCATAACAGAGCATGAGGATTACCTTCTCAGGAAGCCATCTAGCCCAGGCAAGTTACAGTAAAATAGAACAGAGCAAGGGCATTACACCACTAGTAGACCATACAACAAAAGCAGTCAGTGTTAACTAAAATAGAGCAAGGCATTCACCCTTGGTAAACCATATATCAAATGCAGTCATAGTTAACTAAAACAGAGCAGGGAATTCACCCTTGGTAAACCATATATCAAATGCAATCATAATTAACTAAAACAGAGCAGGGGCATTTCCCCATTAGTAAACTTTATAACCCATGCAGTCATAGCCATTTAAAATAGAGCATGAGTGTTACACAAGTAGCAAGCCATAAAACCAATGCAAATCAAAGTCCTTAAAACCAGTGCAGGGGCATCACACCGCCTCAAAAGCAACACATTCATCTAGCCTAAGAACTGGCATTATCATTTTATGGACATTGAAACACACATTTATACACACATAGATATATCCTGAGCTCAATAGATTTGCGGAAACATAAACACAAAAATGGAACCTATTTGTAAGGTGTGCCGAATAAAGAGGGAACAACTACGTTCCACCCAACCGTAGATCAAGGACAGATGTTCTCTTCCCTCAATCACCCCCGAGCTAAACTATGCATGCCAAGAGCGGTGACATTCATCCTCAGGTACAGTTCTCCAGTGAGAATTCACTTTCCTAACATAGAGTGCTCACGCAACAAGTATCTCTTCCAGTGTTTCCTAACACAGAGTGCTCACACAATAAGAGTTGATTCCTTTCCCTGCATACTAAGCAGCATCCAACCTCCTCCCATATGCTTCCTTTCTATAGTTTTGGTTTTTTGCCTAGGTCTTTTGCAGCTAACGACCAATTCCTCATGGAATTTTCGCCACCCACTACACCCCTAATTCCTCAAGGAGTGTCCTGCGCCATACTGACATTCTCACTCCTGGTGTAACCTCCCTGAGGTTGACTCTTCATGTCCCCCACTCTCGCATGCATAGTTTCCTCTTCAACATGGTTGTCCCCATCATTCACGTTTTTATTAAAAGCATAATGTTTCAGTTACATATGTCCTCCAAGGATCGGTTGGCAGTTTCCAGAACCAGCCAATCTAATTAACAAAAATTAAAATAAAACAGTAATTAAAATATCACAAGAAATGTTTATCTGTTGGGAGATATTACACTACGCTTTTTTGGCCCAAAGGGGTTAGTAAGTCAAACAAGGCAGTTGATCCTAGGGGGATTAGTATGTCTGGCTAGGCTTGTTTGGCCCGAAAGGGTTAGTAAGCCAAACAAGGCTTGTTTGGTTCCAAGGGAGATCCATTTATCTAACTAGGCTTGTTTGGCTCGAAAGGGTTGGTAAGTTAGACAAAATGCTTGGATGGATCTACCAGGGAACTCACCACGATGTTGCTCCGAGATAGTTAAAGAGCAAGAAGTGGTTAGTATGTTTGGATAGTAGTATAGCAAGAAGGGCTGATGATTGCTGAGATGTTTTCTTTAGTATTGTTATAATGATGTTCGTTGAGATGTTTGATTCAGTATTGTTATGTTGATGATTGCTAAGATGTGTGCTTCAGTATTACTATACTGATGATTGTTGAGATAGTTTCAATGTTGTTACACTGATGATTGTTGATTGTTGAGATGTTTGCTGAGATAGTTTCAGTATCCCTATACGGATGTAGCAAGATCAGTATTTTCATACTAATGTTGTTTAGATGACTATTGAGATAGTTTAGTATTCTCATACTGATATGACAGATTCAGTATTTTCATATTGATATTGATGTGGCAAGCTCAGTATTTTCATACTGATGTTGATGTGGCAGTTTCAATATTTCTATACTGATGTTGATAAGATAGTTTCAGTATTTCTATATTGATGATGGTGAGGTAATTTCAATATTTCTATATTGGTATTGATGATGATGTTGCTTCAACATTTGTATTCTGATGTTGATGATGTTGTTATGGTCCCAACACCTTGTGTTGATGATGTTGATATGGTTGTGGTCCCAACACCATGTGCTGATAATGTTAATGTGGTTGAAGTCACAACACATTGTGTTGATGATGATGATGTTGTTTCAACATTTTTATGTTAATGATGATGTTCCAGCATCTCTATGCTGATAATGCAGATGATGATATGATATTTATTGATGATGTTGCTAATGATGTTGTTGTTTCAGTATTCACAGACTGACGATGCATATAATGATGTTTCGGTATTTACATATTGATGATGCAGATGTTGATGTTTCAGTATTTACAAACTAATGTTGCAGATGATGTTTTAGCATTCACATACTGATTTTGTAAAAGAAGATTCAGTATTCACATACTGATGTTACAGAAGAAGGTTCAGAAGATGATTCAATATTCACATATTGATATTACAAAAGAAGGTTAAGTATTCAAAAGATGATTCAGTGTTCACATACTGATGTGGCAGAAGATGATTCAGTATCCACATATTGATATCCCAAAAGATGATTCAATATTCATATACTGACATGACAAAAAATGATTCAATATTCACATACTGATGTTATAGAAGATGATCCAGAAGATGATTCAGATAATTCAGTATCCACATATTGATACTACAGAAGATGATCTAGAAGATAATTCAGTATTTATATACTGATAGAAGATGATTCAGTATTTACATACTGAGATTGCAGAAGATGATCCAGCTGAGATCGATGATGAAGACGTATGATGATGTTCCAAAAATTCCTATGACATATAGAGATTCACCAGTCAGTTGTACAGATGTGGTAGCAGTTGCTACTGTGGTTGAATACCTTCCTAGTTAAGAGGGAGTGTTGAAATATTGTAACTTCGGAAGATATTTCAGATGTATTGATTGTGTTCCTCATTCAAGAGATGAGTTTGGTCTTGTAAGAGTCATTGAAAAAATCAATGTAAACCTCTGAATGTAAGTCAGGTCAATAGTACCCAAGTGTCAATATAATAAATGTTATTTTTGGTGTCTTGATAGACAAGTCGGCCCAGACAGTTAGACAAGTCGACCCTGTTAGGTTATAGGTTAAGTCGACTAAAGAATATAAATAGAAAGGTGATCCCCTTCATTTATACACATTACACACTCAAGGATTGCACTGGAGAGAGAGAGAGAGAGAGTCTACTGTGAAAGATGAGCAACTATTCTTGTTGCTAGGGTTTTACACTATACTTGGTCGAATTCTATACTGAAGAAGTTTTGCGGGGTTTTCTCCCTTGTGGTTTCCCCGAGGAAATCTTTGTGTTCTCGTGTTGTTGCACTTGTCTTTCTTTTAGTGATCATTTGCTTATGGTTATGATGTTATGATGCTAAATGTTTTAGATCTTGTATAACTTTTAAAAACTTAACAATAATTCCAATCAAATTGACGATCACACATATATCAATTTTATGAATTTTATGGTCGTCAAATTGATTTAAAAAGCTACAAATGACCATTTAGAAAATTAATATGAGTATGCGTTGATGTGTTTATGAATATATGAATATTTTTTTTAGGTTAGAGAAATCAGTGACTCGTCGGGATTACCTGGGCGAAGCCCAGGTTCAAAGCCGCCGGCTGCCACTATACACCCAGGTATATCCAACAGCGCGCAAGCCAGATATACCAGAAACTTGTGACTCAGCAAGGGCCAAGACGTCCCGAACTCCAATCCTGTCCAGGGGCGGTAGTCTATCCAGGGGGCGTCTACCCTTCGAGCCTTATCACAGCGGGCCATGTCTCGGTGGGACTTGATCCCTGGGCTGGGTGAAAACCACCTTCCCCCATCGTACGGGATCCCACGTCATTGACTATATATGAATATTACCTCTTTAGCGAAGGGATTTGTTGGTGCTAGGAACCTATTTCCTTCACTCAAAATAGTAGGGTTTGCACTTCCACCGATGGCGTAACTTTGCCAATGCGTATAGTCATTGTTAACTACATGGAACTGTCCAAATCGACATCGACACACATTCATTCAAATTATAAATAACGATATTAATCTGCTTTTCATCAAAACGGTAATCAAGACAGTAATCACCAAATTCTTGAGATTCAATCTGTGGTACGATTACTGTTTTGGAAGTCAAAATCTAAAACTGTTTACCTTGGCATGCGTTCTCCGAGACCTTCTCCGAAGTGGTTAAAAGCTATTGTCACTCGCATAATTTTGTCTTGAATGTTATTGTCATTGTGACCTAAAGGCTAACATTACCTCCAGTGCCAAAGTACATACAAAAGAACAGAGCCACCACCATTAAAGTTATTCAACAACAAGAAAATAAACCCTCAAAATTAGAATGAAGGAAATGCAACATGTATAACGAAGGCAGGAAGACACGGGATGGGATGGATTATGGCACCTCGCCAATGCAGGCAAGGCAGGATTAACTAGGGATTCTAAGACTTCCATGAATTCTTATCTATTTAATTTGTAATTGATCATAATGGTAAGGGCGCCATCACTCGTGATTTGCAGTCTCATTGCTTGAAGCTCTACTCAGCCAGTGCAACTAGTCAGTGCTTCAAGAACAGTGCCACTCATAGCCAGTTCTCTTTGAAAGGTGGTCATTGCGGAGGATAGCCAATCATTATCGTTAGTACTTTCTTTAAGATCATTGCCACTCATAGCTAGTCCTCTTTGGCGCTAGTCCTTGCTGAAAGTGATAGATCAGGAGTCTCATATTGTCATTGTCATACCCAAGTGCAATAGACGTTATCTTGTGTATGGGACCATTTCACAATACTGACATAAAACTTAAGGGGTGGGCTCTGCCTAAATAAAACGAATATAAAGTTATTTTAATGGCATGATGGAAAAAAGCAAGAACTGTACCATAAATGTGGTTGATCCCAGAGAACAAACAGTAAAGCTAATCCCATAAAACAACAAGGAAAGAGCTAGGCAGTTCGCATATAACCAAATAACAACTATTGGAGTAAGAGCCACTTTTACGAAGGAAGATCTCTCTATTGAAGTAATATGCCACTTTTAATAGATGATCAAGCTGAGCGCTAAGAAAAGAAATGCACCGGTGGATCATACTTATTATTAAATATCCCGAGAACTTAATTGCCTCCTGAAGAAGAAACCTAGTGCTTCTCAAAGAAGACAAGCTACATGGATATATTATAATCACATAATTGGATATGCAGCCAACTAGCTTTACACAGGCCTGTCGTCGAGCAATGTTCGAATACACTGAGCTCGAATAGAAGGCTATTGTGAGAATGCAGACATAATGCTTGCACGATAAACTAAATTTGTTTCGAATACATTGAGCTCGAATTGAAGGCAATTGTGAGCGTGCAGACATAATGCTTGCATGATAAACTAAATTTGTTTCGTTCTTTACAGTTGGAGGACATGCAGGACCAAGTGTTCCCTTTAACTACAGGACAAGACATCGATTGCCATATGGACTGCAAAGCGCCATGCATGACAGGCCGACTGTAGTGAAAGACAAGCCATCGACTGACATATTTATTGATGGAGCAAGGAATCTGCAATCATACAAGTTTAATAAATTCATAGCAGTACAAAGAAAACGATATCGATAATAAATTCAGAGGTAACAGTAACTGACAAGCATTTAAAGAGGCTTACGTCCGCCTGCCGCCGCGTGGGGTGTGCAACACATAAAGAGGCACGCGCCAACCTCAAATAACCAATCACATACTAATAAATTGTTTTCTAAATAAAATTTTCTACTGAAAATTTGACAATTACAACTGAACTAATGTCCTCAACCTAAAACTATATGTCTAAGACCTAATAACTCAGACATAATAACTCACTAGTAAAATATCTTAAGTTCTTAAGTTCTTGGGTTATTAACCTATTTCCTTACATCCAAAGAAAACAAATTCTTAACCAATAAAAACCAATTTAACATCTTACTCCCAAAACTTAAAAAATGATTTAACCAAAATATTATCCCAAAAAACCTAAAATCCCTTATCCTATCCATAAGACGAGACACCACTCTGAATTGCAATTTAACATTGCTTACATAATATCCCCCTCTAAGATTTTGACTTTTTCTAAATCACCCTATGTCCAAATATCTATTCTTTACATTTCTCGTTATATCTATATATATACAAAATCTAACGTTTCCACCGTTAATTGCAATGTACCTCTGCGTACACAAAAATCTATTGTCTATTAATAGTGGACGATCTTGTCAAGAATTGGTGCGCACTTCAACAATCTTGTTGGCCTTGACAACTTTGGCGCGCACTGCAACAATCTCGTTGGGTAATGGGGTTGATGGGGTCACTCCAGGCCTGGCTCCGAGAAGCAAAATGCGATTCTTCCTATTGATCCATCGTCGTCAAGATCGACTGCGCAGCACTTTTATGTTTATAATTTTCTCTAAAAATTCGGAAATTTTCCCGTAGTGCCATGGATTTTTCGAAACAACTTATTTTTCCACACAAGTGTGCTTTCTAACCTGCTGTATTAATTGTAATAATAAACATCATGCTGAGAAAATGTACTAGTCATCCACCGATACTTTCCCGACGTCCATGGTTTTCTTTGTACATTTTTTTATATCTTATTTTCTCTTTGCAATATATACTTCCACACAAGTGTGCTTTCTAACCTGGTGTATTAATTGTAATAATAAACATCATGCTGAGAAAATGTTACTAGTCATCCACCGATACTTTCCCGACGTTCATGGTTTTCTTTGTACATTTTTTTATATCTTATTTTCTCTTTGCAATATATACCACACCAGCCCCTAGTGAACGTAAAAAAAGCCTCACCCATACTGTTCCTACACCTGAGACGAACCAAGCCAACTCCAAAAACATGTTGCACCTGCACACAGACCTGAAACCATCCCTGCATCTGTACTTTGATACCCTAATAACTTGCTAACAAATGCCCAAGTATTGGGTTGTTTCCTATGCAATGGTTGTTATTATTGTATTAGTTTCTAAGTATATGGTGTTTAGATGCATGTCAATATACGCAATAATGGCTACATGACTTGCTAAAGGAAAATAATTGTAACGATCTTAAGCATGTTTCAAAGGTTAATATATTTATGTTTCCATCAAAAGTATGAAACGGGACTTGTTAGAGAGTATAATATTCATTGTCGTATTTAAGACATTTACCCAGTTTTAAAGCATAAAAGAAGCAACTTTTAATCCCATTTTCAATAAAGGGGATTCTTGAAAGTACATTTTCTCACTAATAATACATCATCTTTACAATTTCAATACAATACAATACAATGGCAGTTTAGCTGTTGCCATGAAAAAGAGAGATACACTGAAAGTTAAGCTGTTTTGGGAAGCAAAGGGACTTATTCCTTGAATTGCATAGCCATGCATCAAGCAAACTCTTGTAGAAGATGTTGCTACTGAGCATGTTGACTAAGCTGATAAAAGATATATACTGCAAAAATTGAGAGGAAAGTATTGTTCCCCCCTGCACCATCACGACTTTGAAGCCTTCGGAAACTTGTGGTGTCTCTTAAGGAACTTTAAAGCTTCACGATCTGTTTTATGAAAAAGTACCCGCAGAAGTATGTCCACATCTCTAGAAGCTCGTTTTGCTGTTCTTTGAGGAGTATATGGAGTCCCTAATTGTTCGCTGGCATGCTTAAAATTCTGAATGACAACCGTGGTCTGCCAAAAAAAAAAACATATATCTGAAGTTCAACTCATTAAAGAAGACTTGCATAAAACTGTACGAGTTATATTCATGTAAAAGAAAATAACGAACATTTACTAATCACAAATAAACATAATCTCAAAATCATCTTTCTTTGTTCCTCCTGTGAGGAGAGAAATTTTAAGTATTTCGGCATAAGAAGCACTTTGTTTATTTCAATTGCGAAGTATGAAATTGAGTTGGTAGCTTTGAAATTGTCTTTAGATCATAACTCTTCTCTCCTTGATCACAGTTTCTTCCTTCATTTTAGACATCTGTGATGGTGCACATAAAAACTTTTCATTATGGGAAGTCACCTCAGATCGGTAGAGTTCCAAAACTTGTTTAACCGAGTCTGCAGCATTTTCCACTAAAGCTGCAGGAAGCCCATCCCCATCTGCTATAAAAAAATCCTGCAAATAAAACGGTATCAGTGTAATCCAGATTAGGACATTTGCAGTTGTGCAAGCTGTATTCTGACTATATTTATCATCCCAATTCAAGATTACATTGCAAGATGAGAAAAACATAATTAAAACCATGAAGTTTAGATGATGACAATCAAAGGAGAAATTTTCTGTCTGTCAGTCTTGGAGACTTATTAAAATTGAGGAAAATGTGCATGCAGTGACTGTAGATCGAACTTTAACAAGTTTAAGAATTGTAACGGATGTTTTGACTTCAATGGTAAACCTGCTCCTAAAAGGCCCAATGACTTCAGTGTAGGAGGATGCAAGGAAAATGAACTTCAGAGAAAAGATAAGAGCTCCAATCCAGTAAGAGAATTGAAGGTAAAGGTAACTGTATTTAATAATCTACAACACCAATATTTCATGATCTTCTGTTTTGTATACCAAAAGATTTATCAAAGTCTTTATTGCTTTGTATTACCTTCAGCGTTTGCAAGTCTTCTTCAAGCACATCAGCATCGGATTGGGAAAATGCCCGAGAAGGACCTCCATCCAACAGCACTCGGAGCAATCCATTCTGCAGCATTCATCTTTTCCAGCTTGTAACTTTTATACCACAAAACCATTAAACTGGCAATCCAAATATTTACAGACGCATTTAGAACAATAGGCAACCAGTAAGCATACATACCAGAGAAGCTTGCAATAGGCCCATGACAATTTGATCTCTTAAAGGTTCTACAATGGTTTCAACAAGCTCTCCTAGAACCTGATAGCATTAAATTACATTCAAAGCTTCATAAATAGTGGTATCTGAATCATTTTACATGATCACTTCCAAATTTGATTTTATAAGACAAAAATACTGAATAATGAGGTCCAAAATGATGATGATGATAATGTTTACTGCCCAATGTATAACAGAGACGATATGCTATAAGTTTATCATGTATTTGTAAAAAATATCAAATCTTGCAAACTTTTGAACTGTCATAAATTAATAGGACTATTTATATAGTTTTAGTAGATTCACTAAAGATATCAAATACTAATCTTTGAGGACTTTTATTTGAAATTGGATTCACCTGAACCTAGATTTCAGAAATGAGGTCCCCATACCATCGGCACGCATGCACCTTGGAAACATGCTTTTGTGGTGATAAGGAGACACCAGATGTAGTTAAAAAGTGTGGGAACAAGCTAAGTTTATGGTAATCTTTTGATTATTTGTTTTGATTTGTTGATTGTCTTTCTTGATATGATGCTGATGAAAATCATATACCAGGGAGAGAGTCTTGGGTAGGACAAAGGATCATGAAAGTATAGGGTTAAGGCTTTCTACACCAACTGTAGCTCGTCATAAGCAGTCACAATCCCTCCCCTCCCCGCAGGAGATGAACTGGTGCTAGAGAATGTTTTGGCAATTTGTGTAATAACCAATCAGAGAACTTGGCAACAGATTTGTGCCTCTAATTAGACCTCAACACATATGGACGAAGAGTGTGGCAAGAGGTGATTTCCTCTCCAGAGTGAGAAACTGGAAAAGGAGCAAGGGTCAGGTACCTCTATTTGGCCAACCATATCGTGTTAAACTTTACATCATAGTTCAGATCTGCACTCAAAGAATTAAGCCTACAGATCCCAAAACTTGGAACTTAATTTAGGCCTACCAAACCCTAGATCTGGATATACTAAAACTTTTCTAAATTAAGTTCACGAGTGCAAAGTTCAAACCCTGCATTTTATGTGTTAATCCAAAACAGCAGATAGAAGGAAGCTAAATGCATATGCGTCCAATCTGGAAACAATGAACAGTAATAAAAAGTATCTTGGTAAAAACAAGGAAAACCCCTCGGTCACAGATCTGGTATATAAGCTCGCAGATCTGAACCCTGATCTCACAGATCTAATAGATCTGTTGTGTGCGTCCCAGATCTGGTATGAATACTTGCAGATCTGGTATGTGTATGCTATGATCTTTAACTTCACTCTGATACCATGTAAAGTTTCAACCTCAACACAATTTCAAGTCTATCTAAATCACATGCAAATGCTAAACCCCGATTTTCAATCCCAGAGAATGTATATCAGCACATACAATTATTTATAACACAAAACACATGAGACCTAATTACTTCTTTTCCTCAATAGCAATCACACACATAAAAATGGACACGGAAGTTTTTGGTCAATGTGACCCTAGAAAAACCCTTGCGGGAAACCAGTGAGAGAGAGTAGCTTTTATTATCTTCAAGCAGTTACAATGAGGTACAATAGAATGGATCCAACATAGACTTATCTCTGGGCCAAAGGCTCTGATGCACAACCCTGATCTCTTCTGGATAGCTGGGAAATACGCCCCTACCTCAGAATGCACCCCTCTCTAAAGCTTCTCTCTGACGTGGGCCTCATGCCCCTCTGCTCTTGAATCACTGTCTTGGTGATATACCTCTCTCAAGCTGATGAGCTCAATCACTGAGCTCGCATTCCTCCAGTGAAGTGTGCCCTCTCCTCTCAAGAATGTGTCCCTACTGTTAACTGAATCAATGAATACTCTGTAGTTGGATTCAATCTCTCATAGAAGCAATCTCTGCCTTCAATGTATCCTCCCTCTGCCACAGATCAAGTGTGCTAGATCTCTACTCAGATCTGCACCCTCACCACAAAAAACTGTGCCCTCTCTTCTCAAGAATGCGCCCCTATTCTATTGCAGGCATTCACCCCTCTCATGAACTAATTTACTGTCCTAGTGTCTGTGTTACCAGATCCACCACCCCAGTGTGTAGGATCCGCGGATCCACCATGGAAACGTATCCCCTGTAGAAGGAAACGTATCCTGGTCCCATGAAACGGATCCTGTGAAAAATATTAAAAAAATCTTGAAATTTTCAAACAGATCCTGTGAAAAATCAAACAATTCCTGAAATTTTCAAATGGATCTTGCAACTTCCAGTGCTTCTATAACCCATTGATCCCCCCCAAAAAAATATTTTTTAATAAAAAACTTAAAAAGCCCTAAACACCTAATGGCTAAAAGCATAAACCCCATTCCTGCTCAAGGTCTGATCTATCCTTATGTCAAGATATGCTCTTGAACTCTGATATATCAATATCAAGGTCTGCTCTCAACGTTTTTATTTGATATATCTTTATGGTCAAGGTCTGTTGTCAAGGGCTGATCTATCTTTATGTACTATGTTGTTGCTCACTTCACCTACATTGTTCCGTAGTCTTGCCATAGCGTTCAAGAAAACCACTTTATTCCCTGTTAATACGGACATGTGGATGTAGCTTACAAAAATACTATTATGACCTGCTTCAAGTTCATGCTGAAATGGTTTTTAAAATTATCAATATCACAACTTATCAAATTATCAGTTATGGTACATGAACTCTCTTTTTTGGCAATAACTTATAGTTCTACTCTTGTGTTTCCTAAATACTTTTGTTTCTTCATTCTATTCTTTTATGTATTATAAAAATATTTTTATATTTGTTTGTACTTGTCGTCTACCTGCAGTATCCGGATCTTGGGTTTTAAAAAATCTAGCGAATCCGGATCCGAATCCGTATTCGTATCCTAGTAACTTAGCCTAGTGTAGATGAACTCACTACACACATTAGTGCACCCCTTTTTCCTTCACAACTCCTTTTAAGGTTTCGTGGCCTTTTAGGTTTAAAACACCTAATTTATTTTTCATGCAAAATAACACTTCTGCATTAAAAAATGTGAATACATGCATTCCTCGCATGCAACTTAAAAAAAAAAAGAGTTTTGCTTCTGCATGAAGCAAGGTTAGGGGTCAGACCACTTTCCTAGTTAACTCTTCAACATCTTGTATTGTTATCCTTTTCTTTTTGTATGAAAATGTCAAAAACTTTTCCTGCGTGTTTAAAATGAATGTCATTAGTGCTTCCATCCAAGATGCACCCAAAATTATGTCACCATCATTGTTCCAAAAAGATTTAACACTGAATTGCGAGACGGCAATATAATATCCAATGTTCAGTTGTAAATTGCTTACGCTATATTGTTTTTCATTCCACGAATCTACTTTTTTAATTATATTTGACTCAGGAATCGCTAACTGGTTAGCGAATTTAATTCTAATATAATTAGTACATCCGGTGGGATTGATAGAGATAATGATATTTTTCTCTCCAAGTGTTCCTTTGACTCTAAATAGCACTGAAGCAAGAACCCTTGAAGTTTTTGAGAACCTTCCTTTCTATTCATTATTGGACTCCATTTGCTTTTTGTCGAAACTTTTTGTCACAAAAGTCTGAGTATGAAACCTATATCTTCCTTAATATAAATTCTTTGATATTTTAAATTATACTTAAGTAAAGGTATTAAATAACTAAATAGCTTAAAATAATCTCCTTTTACCTAGAAATTGGGGTCTTAGCTATTTTCTATAATACCATTTTAAAGTTAACCTTAAAACTTAACTGTTTAAATTTTAAAAAAAAAAATTAAGTTTTCGATGTTACTCCTTAGGTAACTCATGACTCATGGGCTATGATGTATCTGTACATTTTAAAAATCAATTTCCCAAATGAATGCCACATAATACTTTGTTAATATGGGCTTAGGTTAGATGATCGACCCTGTTGCCGCCTTTCACACACCTGGGTCGCGTGGCAGAAATCTTCAAGCCACTCGGTGTGTCCTTGGGGGCAAGTCTCGAGTCAAGGCTGTCACCTTGTTCTTGACTCCTTCGTTTAGGCTCAACTCCTAACGAAGCCAAGGGGGGTAGACCCTATTAAGTTACTAAGGAAAAATTATTTAGTATGGTGATGTTAAACTGAATGAGTTACTTAAGAGTTTGAAATTTAACCATAAACAACCATATATGACAAGATACAAAAAGAGCGCACAAAAGCACAATGTTGAGACACAATATATATATATATAGCAAGAAGATAACCAGTGCCTTAAAATGGAGTCAAAAGATAATCAATGTACTTGCATGTGCTTGGAGTGAATGTTTTGTGATTGCCTCTTGGTACGTTTTAAGTTAATGGGAAATATGAGTTGATTAAAATTAAGCGAAGGGGAGGGGGGGGGGACTCCAGATATACCCGAGAGTACTTGGAGTATGTCCAAAACTAAACCGTCACGGCTACCCGCAAGGAATATGTGGGCTGAATGGAGTCTCTGAGGCTATTGTTCATAATGCACCCGCAGGTGTAATAGAGATCGACGCCCCGATGTCACTTTTCAGGAGTTCCTGCTTCCTTTGGGTATTTTGCCACCGTAATGGTTTGATCGAAGTGTTGGATTTTCACCTGATGGTTTGTCAATTTGGGAGAGTGAATCCTAATTATTCTAGTCACTCAAGTGCTTTTGATGCAGTTTGACTGATCGGACGAACCGCAGCCAAGTGCAGAGCATACACACCGAAGTCGTCAATTTTAGTAAATTTTGCGATGGGTTTTCTTGTTAAAAAATAAAACCCTCTAGGAACCTCTTTCAATCCAAGTGGATCTCAATCGGGGAATCAAGGAGGGGTTAATTTTATTAAAACTGAAGAAACAGTTGAAAAAGAAAACCAAGATACACAATGCCGGTTCTCTAATTAGTCCTACCACGCATCTCTTTCCCCTTTCGGGTCAATCGGGAAGTCGTGGGGTAAGTATTAAATTACTTTGAAACCTTATATATGGAGTATGGAATTGATAATAAATCAAAGTATACTACCCTGCAGATTAGAACTACCCTAGATCCCAAAAAAAAAGGAACGAAAAGCAAAAAAAGACACGGACGCAAATCCCCCCAGGGGGGATGGTGAATAGGCTCGAAAGAGCCTATTCGAAAGGACCTTTTCTTTTTATTAGCAGCGATTTACAATATCAACAAATTGAAATTGATGCACTTTGGTCCTTGTTACCTAGGATCCAAAGGCTTACAACAAGCTTGCAACAAGCTAGAATTAAAACACAGCGGTGGGGGAAGCTTCCGGAAAGCTCTAATTCGTCCAAGAGTCGGAAATTGGGCAGAGTCTCCTTCTCTTTTTTGTTAGACCTGCTAAAAAACAGCAAGCAATTAAAATCAAATGTGCCCAAACACACTTTAAAAGTGTTTTGGGTCACCACACTAGTTACCAAAAAAAAACTAAGTAAAAAATTGTTAAGTTGGGGTAATCTAGTTTTGCAAAAAAATGAAACAAGGAAAGCAAGCTTTCCTTGGGATCTTGGCTTGCTGTTTGGGCAGCCAATGAGATGTGCACTTTTATTGCATAATATGAAACTTTAAAGTACAGCAAAGGAATCTACCTTAAAAGCAAGCTACAAATTTTATTTAAAATGCTTGCAAAAAAGAGAATAATTTCAGCTAGATCTCTTAAAATATGACTTTATATGCAAAACAGAACTGAGATCTAAACTTAAGAAATGATCTTACTAACTAGATCTATATGTAATTTTCTATGTGAGACAGATCTAAACAATAAGATTCTTTAAAAGTAACCAATTTGAAGAGAAATTAAGATTTTGAAGGAGGAAGAGAGAGAAAGAGTGTTGGAAGCCTGGGAATGTTGGGCTTTGGAGTCTGCTTTGGTGGAACACCGAGGGACTATGTCACTCAGAAGATCTTGAAGATGAGGAAAATGCAAACCAGCTCAACCTCTTCTACAAGCGATATCACCTGCAACTTAGAAATCCTTGCACAAACAATCGGTTAAAACATAGGTGTTGTTGGAAGAGATAATTGGAAAGCATGCAATTTTACTTAAAATACATACAACTCCAATAGATCTGAAACAAGCAGCAGTAAGAGCA
The DNA here is from genome assembly GCA_001517045.1 of Pseudotsuga menziesii. Classification (NCBI taxonomy): domain Eukaryota; kingdom Viridiplantae; phylum Streptophyta; class Pinopsida; order Pinales; family Pinaceae; genus Pseudotsuga; species Pseudotsuga menziesii. The sequence goes on from LPNX010685414.1 coordinate 430,155, forward strand.
TAAATCAAACTAAAATAAACTTTTACCCTAACAAGAGGGAACTCTCTCCTTCAAGGCCAACAATTAACTAGCAAAAGCAGTGATAAATAACACAGATTATACCTCATAAGCATTTGACAATCACCATCCACACATGAAGAGCATTACACCATAAATCTTACCTCCAAAGCTTCTTTATTCCAGAATAGTAAACAATACAATACAAGAGCAACAGCACCTCAATCCCAGTTCTAACTAGCTTGGAAGAGGCTGCTTGTGCTTTGATTTATATAAAAACCAAGAGATCCAGCCCAAGGGGGGCGCAAATCCCAAGGAGATAGACCACTGTAGCTGAAGGAGAGTCCATCAATGCCTGATCTGTGTCTAACTAAGCCAGATCTGAGTCTCACTGAGTGCAACTGTCAATCGGAGAGCTGATCTGACTGACACCTCAACCTGTTGACTGAAGCATCCACCAAAACTCATCCAGATGAGCCCAAATGTGTGGAGGAGAGAGGGAGGGCGAAATTCCCCATAAAGGATGTTGAAGTTCAACTCTGGATCTGTCCAGATCACCTCCTTCAGTCAAAGATTTGTTAGATCTAGTCAATCTAGTTCAGATCTGACTGATTTCAATCAAATCGATTGAGAATCCACTTATCTATGATTTTGGATTTGCTCCATTATTCATCAATTTATTAATTAAAATAATCAATAAATGATTTTTTGGGGCTTTCTGACCTGAGTGATGGAAAATCACTCAAAAAGGAAATAGTGGGTCCATGGATTTACATGGTGCTCTTAGATTGAAAATGAGCACCTACATGACTGAAACTGATTATTTGGCCCACTTTTATTACAAAACCAATTTTTCCAATTAAACTATTAAAAAATAGGCTATGTTTTGGAAAAATTAAATTTTAATAAAAAACACTGAAAAAATTAAAAAAATAAAAAAGTTGAAAAAACCTAGGGGGACTTAGACATGTTCATATGACTCGACCATGATGCCTAGCATGTTCATACATTGACACATAGACTCTAATAACCTCAATAGGCCTAAATGCCAAGCCAACCACCCCAACTTCGGAGGTATGGAGTGAAAAACTCAGAAATTATCAGTCGTTTATTCAACAACCAATAATAACCAAGGGAAAAAACACCCTAGGCTGATCGGATTGACAAATGAAGTCTAAGAGACCGAGTCTTTTACAGACACTATCATGCTAGAACATTTATTACAATTCCCCCAAGGGGGTATGAACATGTGATATAGTACAACAAGCACTTCCCAGAAGCACTTCTAAAGGTCTTCTAAAGTCCGAACAAAAAATCTTTGTCCGGTTCACCAGGATCACTTGATAAAAAACCACTAAGTACAACTTAGGTGGTAATAGACCCTTTTATAAAAAAAATTAACCATGGGAACTTATTAAATTCCCAAGGGTATATCCATTGTCCAACAACCTGCAAGCCAAATATACCAATAACTTGTGACTCAACAGGGGTCGATACATCTCGAATTCCATCGAGGTGAGGCTTTATCCTGGGGATCGCCTACCCTTCGATCCTTATCACAACGAGCCAATGAGCAACCCTAGCCCCATCGGTTTTGAACCTGTGACCTCCACGGAGATAACACATGTTCTTAACCATCAACAATCAAATGTCATAATGGCAAGAGGACTTGTCTTTTCCCTTCACCGCAATATGGCAACTTCCCTAAGTAGCGTCTGGGCACATGTTCTCTAAATTATCGTAGCTCGGTTTTAATTACACCAATGACCCTGTGTCTAGATATACATGTGTCTGGAAGACCATGGTAGCATCTATGGTAAGTGATTAATAAAGTAAGATCAACAATCGCGACTTTGACCTTGGCTTTCTAAGTATGGAATTCTTCGAACACATGGTGAGTAATCATGCAGCACCAAGCGTCTTGATAAGTCTCGATGCTTTTAAGGTTTTGCATTCGGTTAGCCCTGATGTTGTGTGGTGGAAACGGTGGCCTTAGCCTACGAATCTGTGTAGTGGTGTAAACCTTCACATTGGTTTATTTTTTAAGTTGGGGTTTAGCCACACACTTACTTCTCAGATGTTGTACAGCTTGTATAGACGACTCTTGGTTCCGAATTGTTTTTATCTCTTCGATGACAACCGAAATTTCCTTTTTTTCTTTCTGTATATTTATATTCTTTCTCGTAATTAATCTTCTTGATTTTTAATACTTCCTTGAATTTTCAGCAAATGATGGTTTTATCATAATTTCTAAATTGTGAAGGACAAGGCCCTGATATGGTCAAAAGACTAGCAACAAAGAACTCTGATAGAATGGATAGCCAAGGGAAGATTCTTCCGAGCATAGTGAGTTCAGGCATGGCCAACAATAGTTATGCCCTAAATGAACCCACCTATCAGTCAAATCCCTTTGGAAAGTAATGATCCTAAGTCGAATGAGAAAGGATTTCCATAAAATGTGGGACTTGTTTGACACAATATTTGTGAAGAGGTAATCTTCTCACAAAAAGCAAGGAATACCCATCTTTTTGTATGGCCAAAAGACAAATCGGATGAAGTCCGATAAGAGGTGTAACAAATAGCTCATTCAGTTAAGGTGTGGGTCTCATCAGCGAGACAACCAGGATTCAATTCCCCTTAGGGGTGAACTAGTTGGGAGGAGACACCCTAAAATCCAACCAAGTTGATGGTTTGTATGGTTCAAGCCAAGTGCGATCCCTGGGTGATTTTGATGAATAGATGCCCATGGGTCATGGTTTCTCAAACCAATGGCCACTTCCGCTAAATAAGGGAGTTCAAGCAAACAAAAAAAAGAAATGAATGAGATGATAGATTACAACTGAAGGCCCATTATATATATCTAGACGAAGTGCCTTTTCATTGATAGTCATGTTTTTTTGATAAGACACATCTTTTCATTAATTTATTATTATTATTATTATTTATTATTGATATTATCTTAATCTTATGTATATTATGTTCATAACATAAGACCCTTTTTATGCATAACAAAGTGAGCCACAATAGGAAAACGCCTCTCACTTGAGACTATCTACCCACCAACAACCCCCTTTGGGTTCTCACAACCATAAACAACCCTCCATAAATAATAACACGTGGAATCGTTTTCCTAAAGTGGATCTGAACAAGCTTGATGGTTCTAACCAATGTTCCCCCAAGGCTCTGAGACGACGAGACGCGGGAGCAAGATGCACATTCGGGACGCATGGAGACCACCCCCAAATTTTAGGGAAATTCGGGGGGATGAGGGGGCGTCGGGGTCATAAAATTCTAAAAATATAAAAAATAAGAAAAATATAATTCCCAACAATAACAATTCATCCAATGCAAATTAGTAAATTGCTAAATACTACATTCATCATTGTGCAATCATGCAATGTAAATTAGAATCTAATAAATTAATAATGCAAACACATTACACAATTCATCATGATTTGGAGGTTTGTCGGAGTTTCGAAGTTTTGTGCAAGACGCCTAGAAGGTTCACCAGAGTTTTGGAGTTCCGTCTGAGACGCCCAAAAGTTTCGGAGTTTCCTCTGAGACACCCAGAAGTTTCAGAATTTCGTGTGGGACGCCTAGAAGGTTCGCTGCAGACTGAAACATTTCGCCATGCATTTCAACGAGTTGCACCCAAAGCAAGACGTTCCACAACATTTCGCTTGGAGTTTTGCCATCCCCAGGATGCAGGAACGCCAAAACCTGTCCCCGACCCTGCGGGACGTGTCCCCGTGGAACACTAGTTCTAACCGATCAGGATGGATCACCCAGATGGATCATTCCTACACCTTCGATGACATCACTGATGAAATGATGAAATTTAGGGTGGGGGTCTAACATCTAGATCAGGAACAATTACAAGGGTGTGAGAGGGATGAAAAAGTCTATGTAAGCTACATTTCTTGTTGTATGTTTGTTAAATCTTTCCATGCCCATTACAAGCGAGATACTATTTAGGGCAGCTTACCAAGTTACACCAAAAAAACTCAGTCGCAGAATTTATCTCAACCTTTGAGCAATTAGCCATCCATATAGAGAACTCAACAAATTTTTTCTATAAAGAATGTTTCATTAGTGACCTTAAGGAGGCGATTAGAGCACAAGTTAGAATGCAACATCCTGCCAACTAGTTGGAGGCATCTCAGCATGTTCTAGAAGCATAGACGATGATCTATGCACAAACCAACAAACCCTCTTACATTCTCGGTTCACACCCTACACAGGTCTATTCCCAAGCACAATGCCTTCTCCTCCACTGAAAGTACAAAGGTTGTCTCCAACAAAAATAGCATTCTAACAAAGACACAAACTCTGTTATAATTGTGATGAAATGTATGCTCCTGGTCATAAATGTAAAGAACAAAAATATTTGCAAATTGATGTGATTACTCCTACCCATTCCAAAGAAATCATTATGGAAGATACCCCCAAGTTAAAGGCTACTTAGTACTAACTACCTCCCATGCAAGAAGTGAAATTCGGAGTCCATCAAGAAAAACCATTCATCCCTCTTCATGTTTTATTCAGTATTTCATCCCTACAAACCTTGAAACTTCTAGGTTACATCAAGCACCGAAAGTGGTAGTCTTAGTTGACAGTGGCAACACCCACAATTTAACTCACCAACAGGTGGATGAAGAAATCCATTGTTATGTCCACCCGGTGTCCAACTTTCAAATTATGATAACTAATGGCAGGATGATGAAAAGTCAGGGGTGTTGTGAATATGTGAGACTTCAATTGGATGACTATCATCTCAAAACTCAATTGTTGGCCATAGATATGAGTGGTTGTGAAATAGTCTTAGGGATCGAGTGGCTATGCATATTTGGGCCAGTCACCATGGACTTCAAGGAATTATACTTGATTTTTACTCAAGAGTCTCATACTCACACCCTTACAGGGCTCTAGGTGGGCTCCCCTGAAATCTTAAGTACACATCAGATGGAAAAGTTGTGAAAGAAAGGCCATATAAGAGTTATTGCTCATTTCCATGCCATACATGTCCTAGAAAGCATTGCACCAGAAATCCATCCTAACTAGCAAACAATTTTTGACAAACACTACTAGGTATTTGAGATGCCAAAGGGTTTACCCCCATCCATAGGTGAGCCTAATCATGGTAAATCACAATTTTATTTTAGAATACTTACTTGAAAGCCTTGGAACATGTCTGCAAAGTATGCCTTTCAGCTCATGTTTTGAATCATGCTACAGGTCTGGTAGTATGGATAGGATAAGTCTCAAATTCCCTTTGACCATGAGCTTCTAATACCTACCATGATAGTAGACATGGCTGTTGACTGCTAAAACAGAGATCTATAAAATAGTACAATTACCACCCTATCACAATGAACCTATTTGTCTTTTGACTATGTAAAAGGGCTTTACAACCTCCACATTTCCTAGAAGCAGCCTGTGAGGCCTAATGGCCACTATAAGAACAACCCTAATGCCTCTCAAAATTCCTCTGTAATACAAGGCATGGATGGATGTAGTATTCTGAAAGACATCGACAAGCATAGCTTGTGCATAAACGAGAAGTGAAGAATCCCCTGCTACCAAGTCAAATCACCATAATAAGAACCTTAACAATATCAAGATCCTTTGGAATAAAGTGACACCATTTTATTGCCATAGCAAGCTTTCCTTCCCAATTAGCTGTTACAAGTATGTATTAGCGCATTTAGTGTCGCATCGTTCCATATAGCACCACTAATTACACCTAAAGGAATATTTAGTACATTTAGGGTGGCATCTTTGCCCCAATCAAAGACAGTAATTTTATGCAATTATCACAATGATCCAAAAATGGATCTGAACAAACAATGGTTGTAATAATAATAAAAAATGTAATGCATTTCGGCAATGTATAAAGGATGTACATTACTTTAAATACAATGCAAATTTTGTAAATGCGAATAAGAAAAGAGAGAAAACAAAAATTAGGAGGAAAAAAATGAAAGATGGAATGGGAAATGAATAGCGATGGTTGTTGGCTTTCCCATTACCTCCCAACTCTCCTATATGTTCTCTTAGTCATACTATCAAATCTTGATTTTCTGAGCAGCATCGAGAGCCATTCTCTACGGAGAATGGGGACACCTGGTCCGGGACCACAGTGTAGTCTCAACCTAGTGTTGAGTGACCATTCTATTGAATGGTAGATATCTGGTCTAGGACCATGATATAGACCCAGCTCTGCCTTGGGTAGACTCAACCCAGTGTTGAGTGACCATTCTATTGAATGGTAGATATCTGGTCTAGGACCATGATATAGACCCAGCTCTGCCTTGGGTAGACTCAACCCAGTGTTGAGTGACCATTCTGTTGAATGGTAGACATTTGGTCTAGGACCACGATGTGTACCAGTCTAGTACTGGTAGACTCAGCTTAGTTTTGAGTAGCCATTCTCTTGGAGAATGGAGGCGCTTGGCCTGTTACCAAGTATTTGACCTGGGGTCAAATTATGCAGCCCATGGCTGAGGCACCAGGTCTGTTACTAGGAAGGCACTGTAAGCCCTAGACTTGGTTTAGGCATGTATGACACTCTGACCCTTGATCTATGGGCTTCGTGTACTTCCCCAAGGCTTAGCTACCCTTGGTTAAGTTACCCTAGTACCTGATCTTGGTGTCACACAAAGTGTGAGATAAAAGCATTACTAACTCTCTTGGTTTATAATGATGTACTTTGAATGGAATTAAAAGACCACAGGTAATGACCACAGGGGGCACTTGGAAAAAGGCTAAAAGATAAAGTTAAAAATACATGAGTATCTTTGGACCACAGGTAAAGTCAAAAATACATAAGTATTTTTGGATCACAGGAAAAGGACCACAGGTGAAAGTCAAAATACATAAGTATTTTTGGATCATAGGAAAAGGACCACAGGTAAAGTAAAAAATACATAAGTATTTTTGGACCACAGGAAAAGGACCACAGGTGAAAGTCAAGAATACATAAAGGACCTTTTTGGAGAAAAAGGTAAAAGTGAAAATTAGAAAAGAATAAAATAATGTTATTTTATTTTTTCTAATTTGGTCCACTTACAGGTGACTCAAGGTTATAAAAGAAGATCAAGTCTTTCATTATGACAAACACTTGCTCTCACAGGTACTGCTGCAAATGAGAAGATCTCACAGGTGAAGAAGAAAGTTCATGATTGTGCTCTAGCATGGATGAGTCTAGCTAGGGCATCATCATACATTGAAGACAAAACCCTAAGCTAAGGGTCTCCACCAGTTTTTCTATCTTAAGGGTTTTTTCCAAACCCTTACCTTTTCAGCAGTTAACTTCACCTTCAGATCTCGAGCAGCCATTTATCAGATCCAGGCAACAGCAATTGTTTTGGGCAACCCTCCTCTTCACGGGCTGCCTTTGCTTTCTTCACGTGCAGCTGGGGTTTTGGCAAAGCAACCTCCCTTCTACCTCACAGGAAGCTTCTTTTTTATCTTGGTAGCCAGATCGGTTCTTGGGCAGGGCGCCCACTCTACTGGCAGCCCTCGGCAGGCCACGGGCTGCTATAGCAGCAAGCCCGAGCTGCTTTGCAGGCTATGGGCTGCTACATCAGCAAGCCTGGGCTACTTGCCAGGCCATGGGCTGCTACAGCAGCAAGCCCGGGCTGCTTTGCAGGCCACGAGCTGCTCAGCAGCAGACCCAAAAGACCTTTGTGGGCTGGCCCAAGGGTCTCAGGCAAACCCTGACCGCTCACAAGCAGTGGATCTTCCCTTTGGGCAAATAACCCAATTTTGGGCGGCCTAAATAGTGAGCAAGAAGATACGTACGGATCTGTACGAACGGGCAGCTGGGCAATTTTCTTGGGCAGGAGATAGACAGTGAGCAGATCGAGCAGATCTATGAGAAATTTGTGCAGGCTGAAGAGATCCGGGCAGAATGATAAATACAATCATCATATCTGACAGTTTTCAGTCTTTCCTGGCAGAAGAGAGAAAAGGGCTATAAGCCCTAGTTTCTGAAAAGCCCTAGTTGGGCATTGTTGATGTAATTCTGGAAATTGTTTTTCTTGTTTATGTGGTTAACCCTATTTGGGTTTGTGGAACTTTTTGAAGAATTTCTAAGTCATCTCATTTACGAGATGAGCTACTAATGCTTTTGGGGGATTTTGTCCTTTCAAGGTTTCCCCAGTAAAAAAAAACTCGTGTGTCCATTGTGCTGATGTGATGAATGTTGTTTTACTGCACTTATCATTTGTTTAAGTTAATCTGCAAACTTTTGAAGTATTTATGCTAATGCTAAAATTCAACATGGTATTAGAGCTTAGCATGTGAAAACACAGTAAAGGGACACTGTTATTGTTTTCCTAGATCTTGGGATAAGATTTGCAGATCTAACATTTGACTAAGTGGCAGAGATGGCCACCAATGGTTTCAAACCGGAAGAGAAGCTCTATGGTTCAGCCAACTTCAACTCCTGGAAGGCCAGGCTAACAACCATTCTAGATGAAACTAACTTAGATGACATTGTTTTTAATGTCATTAAAGAGCCAACAACAAATGCTAGTAGGCTTGCTTACAAGAGGAAGCAAGGTAAGGCTAGAAGAATCATCTATGATTCTGTCAGAGAGTCAGTGATGCCCGAACATCACATCTCTGAAGACTACTAAAGAATGCTTTGATACTTTGGTCAATTTATATGAAAAAAAGGCTCCCAGTCAGAAGAGAGTCTTGAAGAAGAGGCTACGAACTTTGAAGCTGAACAAAGATGAAAGCGTTGGTTCCTTCTTCACGAAGATTGCACAGGTAAGAGATCAAATCATTTCTATTGGTATTACTATTGATGATGATGACCTTATGCAAACAGTGGTTGATGGTTCCCAAGCTCTTGGGAAACTTTCATGGAATCTGTCAGTGGATGAGAGAATTAGCCAACCTTTGAAAGGCTTTGGCATGATTGCATACAAGAAGAAGGAAGGACCTCTGGCAAGGTAGTCAAGGAGGACAACCTTGCACTTGCAGCAAAGACAAAGAAGTTCAAGAAGCCTTTCCCTCAGAAAAAGAAGGAAAAGAAGCCTCAGGGTAAGTTTTTTGACATGTCAAAAGTGGAATGTTATAGTTGCCACAAGTTTGCACATTTTGCTAGAGACTGAACGCAGAACAAGAAGAAACCCAAGAGAAGGTTTCAAGCATATGCTACAAAAGCAGAGGAAGAAAAAGAAGAAAACTAAGGCGAACAAAACTGAAGAACCTAAAAGAGAGTACTACTTGATTTCTACTCTAGCTGGTTCTTTCTCAGCTTGTTCCACTTCTTGGTTGGTGGACAGTGGTGCCTCCAAGAACATGACAGGTAACCATGGAACTCTCACCAGTTACAGAAAGAAGAAGTTCACCACTCAGGTAGAACTTGGAGATGACTCCACTTACAAGATTGAAGGAGTTGGCTCAACTTCACTTCAACTTGACTCAAGTACGGTTCTTCATATTGATGATATTCTTTATGTCCCTGGTTTAAAGAAGAATCTTTTATCTGTTGTTGGTTTAGAAGACAAGGGCTATAGAGTCCTCTTCATGGACAAGAAGGTCTTTTTATGGGCAAAAGATATAGATCTAAAATCAACTGTAATATCCTAAATACTGATATTTTCTATTTCTATGCAATTTTACTAAAATAGCCGGGCATGCAAACTGCCATGCAAAATTTCCCTATTTTATAGCTGAAATTAGGGTTACGGTTTGCAGGATAGAATGAACACTTACCACTGATAAGCCGGCTGAAAATGCTCCAGAGAGAATACGCATGCAAGATGAGCTGAGCTGATGAAGAAATGACCTGGTTTTCTGCTGCAATACCCCGGTTGGCTGAATCAAACAAGTGTGACGTTTTTGCTGAAGGGATGGTCAGTTTCAACTGGAAATAAGTCGGAAGGAAGGTGTGCCCGTGCCGAAGAGGATGACTGGAGCATGCAAGAGTTTTGACCTCTCCAGATGCCCTAGTGAATGGATCTCCCAGTTTGCTGCTCACGCCCCCACAACCCTGTAAACTATTGCTAGCTGCCCCGGATGGACAATCTGATAGCTGATAATTACCCAATGCAGTAGAGTGATCCTATCAGTGAGGATGCAGGCTACATGCGAAAGAAATATGGTTATCCAGAGTCCTGGTGAATGACTTAGGGTTTCCCAACTAAATGCCCCCAGCTGTACGGATGAATCTGCAATAACCTTCGGACTTATACTGGAATACTGGAAAATGATGAATGCAATAGATACGGGGACAAACCTGGATGGTTTATCCTAAAGGAGACTAGGGCAGATGTCTCACTGCCGAAATCCCGTTAGCTGAAGACGCCGTCTCCAACCCCAACTGCTGTGGCCGCACGCTGTGTTGCTTCTCAAGAGCTCCAAACTAATAATAATCCAAAAGTAAAGTCTCCATTCACTTTATCTTTCTTTTATAACTTTCAACTACGAAAACCCTAACTTTGACCTAATTAGGTCACTTTAACTTCTAATTTGCAGTTGACTTGCATGCATGCGCATGGAGACTTAAATGGGTGCATGCATCATTAAATAATGCTTAGATGTCATGCATGTCGGTGGCCTTTGGCTCTGGTGGCCCTCTTTGACCTAATGGTGATAACATATTGATGCCCTAGATTTTCAGAAGATGGCATCAGTCTTCAGTTGATTCCCTAACTGTCAGTACCCGCTCGAACCTATGGGAATCAGATAGGTTAACGGGTGTTCTCAGGGTGGCTTAGTTGGAAGGGGACATTACAGTCCTCCCTTCTCGAAATTGCTTGTCCTCAAGCAATCTCCAACCAATATACCGAATCATTTGTCCCTATCTCTTCGTGTCCATTTTAATCAACCAGTTTATCCCGTTGTTGGGTGGCCCTTCTTTTCCTTCAAATTGGTGTTTCCTTTCACCCCTGCTCTGTATTCCCTCCTTGTATCGTCTGTGATACCGGTGAGGATCGAACATGCTAGTTTTGGCTCCTTGTCCAAATCCCTTAGGACTCATCCTACCTTTGTCTCGAGGTCTACCCAGAAATCCCTTCGCACACCACTGTTCCTTCCTTGACTTCTTATGTGTTGGAGCTGGCCATTTCCTTGTGCGAGTTTTGTCCTCATGTTTGAATATGGTGGTCATCCCCTTTGTTGTGGTTGACCCTGAAGCTTCATTTTGGGCATTCCCCTTAAGACTACCCTCTTCCCATCTGGTGCCAAAAACTCCATCTCTAATGTTTGGTAGTTGGTTGAGTATTTCCCAATTGAGTACAACCATTGTACTCCTAAAACAATGCTCGTGTCTGGCACATCCACCAATTAAAAGTCGTCTACCAATGTATAATTCTCAAGCTGTACCTGTAGCTGAGGTATCCTCTATGTGCATTTCATCCTGTGATTACCAGCCATGACAACGGTAAATCCCTCAAAGTCCTCAGTGGGAAATCTTTTCCTCTCTACCCAAGAGGCATCTACAAAGTTGTGGGTGGCCCCACCATCAATCAAAGCAATGGCACGCTATCCCTGGATACTTCCCCTGATCCTGATAGTATGGAAGGTGGGGACTCCTGTCAGGGTAGCAATAGTGGCTCTCTGCGGCAATTGTTCCAATTCTGCACTATGTAGTTCTCCCTTCGGTTTCTACTCCGACTCGTCTTCCTCACTTCCTCAATGAGGTGTACTTTCCCTTTACCCATACATCTGTGGGCTTGTACCCAAGGTTCTTTGCAAGCAAAACATAAGTTCTTCCTTTTCAAGTCTCGTCATGTGTCCTCATTCAACCATTCCCTCTGTGGGATTATCCTTTCCCTATTTTCTGAAAGAGGGGTAGGTTTTTTCTTGTTTTCCAGGAGACTATTAGTTTTTTGTGGCTGCTTGTTCTTTGGTACGGAATCTTGTAGGTCCAGAGTCCTACTGATAGCATCTTGCAAAGCAATTGGCCTATAGGCCTTCACCCATCCGCAGAGTGGCTCGGATAGTGCCTCCATAAATAGCATAATCAACCAACTCTCTGATATGTTAGATACCATAACTGAAATTCTCTGGAATTCGGATATAAATGTCTTAGCACTGCCTGTCTACTTGAGCTATGCAAGATCCTTGAAATGAATCTCTGGGTCCTTCTTATCAAAGCGCTCCATGAGCCTTTGAGTGAAGTCACTGTAGGAAGTAATAGTGTTGTGACCCAATGTCACCAGTCCGTGGTACCACCACTCATGTGCTTCCCCGTCTAAATGTAAAGTAGCCAACTTGATTGCATTTGTCTCTGTCATGGGGTTAAGTTGGAAGTAGGTGTCTAACTTCTGTACCCAAATCCTGGCTGAACAATTGGATGTCCCATCAAAGTTGGGGATAATCAGTCTTCCCAATGTGCATTGCAACTCAAAATTATGATTGAGTGCTCTATTGAACCCTCTTGGCCTGTTCCTGCTTTTCATGTTGCAAAAATCTGAGAAAGTCATGGCTGAATGGAATTCATCTCCTAAGTCCCTGTATTCCTGTAAGTAAGTCTCAAAGGGTTCACTAGGCTCTACCTGCATGACTGGACCTCCTACTGCATCTGCTAAGAAGTGAGGCATAGTAGGCCTATTGGAAGGTCTAGTATATATGTGGGGTATATTATGTATATTGGTGTATGCAACCTTCCCACTGTTGCTTGTAGACCCTCTATCTACCGGTGAAGGAGGTGTACTGCTATTACCTGGTTCTGGTTTCGCCAATAATTTGTTGATTGTATTAAGTACATCCTTTTGCCCTTTGGCTAAGTCTTGTAATGCAGATACTAGGTTGCGAAACTCCATCCTGTCTTCATCTTCTCTTGTTCCTTTTCCCCTGTCAGAGTGTATACCTGTTGGGTCCATGTCTGAGTTGGTATCTTCTAGTTGGATATCCTCGAATTCTTCTATGTACCTACTCCTTCTTTTCCTATAGGTTACAAAAGTGTCCTCTTCTGTATTCATTTACTTCTCATTCCTTAAGCCCACAGCTGGCCAAGAAGATAGCTCTAATACCACTGTAATATCCCAAATATTGATATTTTTTATTTCTAAGCAAAGTTACTGAAATAGCTGGGCATGCAAAATTTCCCTATTTTATTGTTGAAATTAGGGTTAGGGTTTGCAGGATAGAATGAACACTTACCACTGATAAGCCGACTAAAAATGCTCCAGAGAGAATACGCATGCAAGATGAGCTGAGCTGGTGAAGAAATGACCTGGTTTTCTGCTGCAATACCTCAGTTGGCTGAATCAAACAAGTGTGACGTTTTTGCTGAAGGGATGGTCAGTTTCAGCTGGAAATAAGTCGGAAGGAAGGTGTGCCCGTGCCAAAGAGGATGACCAGAGCATGCAAGAGTTTTGACCTCTCCAGATGCCCTAGCGAATTGATCTCCCAGTCTGCTGCTCACGCCCCCACAACCCTGTAAACTGCTGCTAGCTGCCCCGGATGGAAAATATGACAGCTGATAATCACCCAATGCAGTAGAGTGATCCTATCAGTGAGGATGCAAGTTGCATGCGAAAGAAATATGGTGATCCAGAGTCCTGGTGAATGACGTAGGGTTTCCCAGCTAAATGCCCCCAGCTGTACAGATGAATCTGCAATAACCTTCGGACTTATACTGGAATACTGGAAAATGATGAATGCAATAGATACAGTGACTAACCTGGATGGTTTATCCTGAAGGAGACTAAGGCAGATGTCTCACTGCCGAAATCCTGTTAGCTGAAGACGTCGTCTCCAACCCCAACTACTGTGGCCACATGCTGTGCTGCTTCTCAAGAGCTCCAAAATAATAATAATCCAAAAGTAAAGTCTCCATTCACTTTATCTTTCTTTTATAACTTTCAACTGCGAAAACCCTAACTTTGACCTAATTAGGTCACTTTAACTTCTAATTTGCAGTTGACTTGCATGCATGCGCATGGAGACTTAAATGGGTGCATGCATCATTAAATAATGCTTAGATGTCATGCATGTCGGTGGCCTTTGGCTCTGGTGGCCCTCTTGGACCTAATGGTGATAACATATTGATGCCCTAGATTTTTTGTAGATGGCATCAGTGTTCAGTTGATTCCCTTCCTGTCAGTACCCGCTCGAACCTATGGGAATCAAATAGATTAACGGGTGTTCTCAAGGTGGTTTAGTTGGAAGGGGACATTACATTCCACTTCTTGGTTGGTGGACTGTGGTGCCTCCAAGAACATGACAGGTAACCGTGGAACTCTCACCAATTACAGAAAAAAGAAGTTCGCCACTCAGGTAGAACTTGGAGATGACTCCACTTACAAGATTGAAGGAGTTGGCTCAACTTCACTTCAACTTGACTCAGGTACGGTTCTTCATATTGATGATATTCTTTATGTTCTTGGTTTAAAGAAGAATCTTTTATCTGTTGTTGGTTTAGAAGACAAGGGCTACAGAGTCCTCTTCATGGACAAGAAGGTCTTTTTATGGGCAAAAGACACAGATCTAAAATCAACAGTACAAATTGGGGTTCAAGAGGGAGGCCTTTACAGGGCTTCTGAGGATTCCACTCTTGTAGTTAATCCATGTGAGTTGTGGCATAGAAGGTTTGAACACCTTCACTGCACAGCACTTCCATGAGAAAGCTATGTATCAAACACAAGAGCTTTCGAAAGAAGATGAAGTATCTCCACTAGAACTTCCAGTTTCAGAAACTCAGAGGGAGGAAGAGGAATTTGAGGATCAAATTCCAGATGTTCCTGAGAACACTGAAAGTCCACTAGAAGAACTACTTGAAGTTCCTCCTTCCAAAAGGAGACCAGCTCAGTACCAAGAAATGGTACAAGAAGGCGAGAAGCTTAAAGCTCCTTCCGGGACTTTCATAGAAAGACCACAAAAGTACTCAGGTCTTATGAGTGAGCTTGACAGTATAAAACCTCCATCATACAAAGAAGCAACAAGTCAATAGGTATGGGTTGATGCCATGATTGAAGAGTACAGTTCAATCTTGAAGAATGATGGGTGGGAAGTTATTCCCAGACCAACAGGAAAGTCAATAATGACAATTGCTCCTGTTGCCTGGTATACTACCTTTAGAACCATCATTTCACTTGTTGCATTATTCAGATGGAAGTTACATCAGACAGATGTAAAGAAAGTCTTCCTCAAAGGTAAGACTAAGGTGGAAGCTTATGTTGAACAACCTGGAGGCTTTGTGAAGAAAGCCTTGTATGCTCCGAGAATTCGGTATGCGAGGATGGATGGATTGCTCCATAACTTGGGGTTTTCCAAAAGTACAGATAAGTCCAACTTGTACTTTGAGGTTGTTCATAATCATGTCTTGATACTTGTTATACATATGGATGACTTGTTTCTTACAGGTGATGAACATTTGATAGAGCAGTGTAAGAGGGAGCTTACCTCTGAATTCAAGATGAGGAATCTCGGGTTGATGCATTATTTCCTTGGCTTTGAGGTCCGGCAAAAGCCAGGAAAGATCTTTCTGACACAAGGAAAGTATGTAGTGGACATCTTGCAGATATTTGGGATGCAGGATTGCAAGTCTATGGGCATACCCATGACTACCAACTTGACAAAGTTGGATGACTCAGCTACCAGTTCACAGAGTACAGACTCTACTCTGTATAGACAGTTTTTTGGATCCTGGATGTATCTCGAGCATATGAGACCAAACACAGAGAATGCTCTGCATCAGTTCATGTCCAACTCTTATGGGCTTAGGATTACTTCTAGCAGTGTTGTAATGTTATCTGGATATACTGATTCAGATTAGTTTGGCAGTGCAATAAACTGGAAAAGTACCTCTGGTTACTGCTTCAGTATGAGATCTACAATGATCTCATGGGCCAGCAAGAAGCAGGATTCCATAGCTCAAAGTACAACTGAGGCAGAGCATATTGCTGCAAGTGATGCCTGCAAGGAAGCAGTTTGGCTCAAAAAACTGATATCTGATCTATTTGGGGGAAAGATTGACTCAACGATCATCCATTGCGATAATCAGAGTTACAAAAAGCTTTCAGAGAGCCTAGTGTTTCATGATAGATCGAAACACGGTGAAATGAGGTATCATTTCATCAGAGACCTGGTGCAAAGAGGCGCTCTGAAGTTGCAATACATTCATATGGATGAACAGATTGTAGATAGCTTGACCAAGCCTCTTGTTATCCACTTATCTGTACCATAGTTGGATTAGTTGAGGAGCCGCCAGTTGACAAACATGATAAATGTTTGATTCCAGTGTATCAGATGATCCGCCTTTGTGTCTAGCCAGTTTTTGTTTTGAATAATTTTGACCATGGCCCCGCGGGGTTTGTAATTAAATGTGCTAGTAGGGTATTTTGAGTGGTTCGGTCTCCTAAGACGTAGAATCTCAATTAAGGTATTCCAGGGAGTTTTTTGCCCTTGACAATTATGCTTTGCCTATAGCCGAGTATAATTGACGAGGTTTTCTCCCACTTCCTCCAAAGCTGGAATGCCCGATTTTGAATTCTGGGCCTTGGGGGTTATTAGAGCCCAACTAAGTATATATAAACATACTAGACATTGTTAGAATAGAGCATGGTCATGTCCTAAGTCACTAAGACCCTCAGAAAAAATTTGAAAAAAAATTTACCAGACGCGTCAAATTTTTAATTTTTAAATTTTTCATAAGTTTTTAATTAAATTTTTCCATAATTTAAATCGAAAAATTCAATTTTTAATAAGTCAACCATCCGGGGTCTGTTTGCAGTGATTGAAGGCTCTAACCTTAAGCCAAAAATTATTCATGATCAGCCAGCCAGCTAGCACCAAGTTTCAGAAGTTCATTCAGCCTCATAATTAATAATTTCTCAAAAAAGGCATTTACGGAGAAATTATTAAATTAAAATATTAAAAATGAATATTTTGGAGAAAATAAAAAACTCTCCAAAATAAACCAAATTGAATAAAATAAAAGGCTAAATGACATGGCACGGAGCATTTATGATGATTCCAATCAATATCGGTCAGTTTCAAATCAAGTATCGGAGTGTAGCAGTTGAACTATCAGTCAAAAATTTGCCCTCTTTGGTCAACACCAAGCTTCTCCCTGAAGTACTCAAACTTCACTCTGGCCATTACTAGCATAGAATCACATCAGAGCTGATTACGTCCAAGGATAACCTGCGAGCTTCGCCAGGACCGATTACATCCGAGGAAAACCTACAAGACTGATTACGTCTGAGCAACCTACGAGCTTCGCCAGGATTTATGCTCAAAAAACCCGTTTCACCAGCTATGCTAGAACTCCCTCTTTCGAGAGATCTCGAGCTGGACCACATACGGGAGCTTCACTGCTCCTCTCTGCATCATACAAAAATGCAAATCAAATCAATAAAATCAAATAGTAGTTTTCAAAAGAAACATACTACCTCCCAAATAGCAAGTGGCAACATCTTTTGCATCGGCTATACTCAGTGCCATGCAGGACTGCTTCCTGCTACACCAAGAAGTGCTCTTCCTATCAATGGCACTGCCTGCCCAATCCGAATCCACATAACCCTATAGGTTAATCTTCAGATTTGTATCATACTTGAGCCCATACTCAACTGTACCCTTCAGGTACCTCACTGCATGCTTTGCAACCATCAGGTGAACATGTCTCAATGTGTTTACAGCAAATAAAATAGCTGATCTCGTATTCGTCAGAAACATCAAGGAACAAATCATCTGACGATACATCGTGGCATCAACCGTCTCTGATGAAGAAACACTCAATAGCTTCAGGTTCGATGCCATAGGTGTCGTCATGGCCTTGCGGTCCATCATCCTAAACCTCTTAAGGATCTCTATTGCATACTTCCCTTGTCCCAGGGAGATTCCATCCGCATTCTGCCACACCTCCATGCCTAGCAATTAGTGCATCATATCCAAGTCCTTCATCTCGAACTCAGAAGCAAGTCTCCTTCTTGCAACTTTAATGAGTTCCTCTTTTCTGTCAGGAACAAGTCATTAACATATAACAAAAGCATCACTAGTCTTCCGCCTTCAACCTTGAAGCAAAGGTTGGAATCCACTTTACTCTCAGTAAAGCCTAGAGTCATCAGTAAGCTGTCCATCCTGTTGTATCATGTCAAACCTCAGGATCTTCTGCAATCACTCCCTCTGATGCGAAGCATCATTCTTGGATTATTTCTCGAACTGTCATCACTTGTTCTTCGGAACAAGTCTCGTCCTTCTTTTCTTGTAGGTGATTGTATGTGACTTTTCCCATCACATGCATATTAGTAGTATACTGTCATTAATGCAAACATTCTATCATGCATAATACATCAACTGAATATAAACAAATGCATAACAATATCATAAAATGACAATTGAATACTTATCTTTATTTGTTTCGTGGATAGACTCCTTGAGCCTTCAGCTTCATCATCTTCTTCATTCATCATTTCTTATCCAAATGATAAGAATTTCTTCAAGAGTTGAGTCCTTTGTATTCCTCATCGCTTGAGGGATCTTCCTTGGATGGTGAGAGCTTGATCTTCAGTTGCTCCCATCTCCTCTTCTCTTATTATGAGTCGAGCTTCTTCTTCTTCCCAGAGTATGTTGAAAGTAATCACTTCCTTCTGGCACACATTCCTTGCATGAATAAATCTCATGATCCTGGGAGCGTTTCAAGGTAGCTATCACCATTTCTGCATTCTCCACTTCTTCTTCTACTGCTACAAGTTGTTCTTTGATTTGAAAGACCCTCGTAAAGTATGACTGTATGGTCTCTGCATTCTAGATCTTCACATTCTTCCACTATTTTCTCAAAGTCATATTCCGATTTATGTTCTTCCCTTCAAATAGCTTGGTCAAGGAATCAAACATCTCTTTCGGTGTCTTTAGGGAAGACACTTGTGGTATAAGGTGATCCGTGATTGAATCAACAATGATCTTCTTGGCCTTGACCAAGTTCTTCTGGTGTAAGGCTTTAAGCCTCATCTCCCTCTAGAACTGAAACCTCTCCACTCATGCAGGTGTCCAATTCATTTTCTTCAGAGAGATCATATACTTCTATGCTTGGAAGTTGTCAACTTCACCAAGCTTATCATCAAGCTGATATGATAGATCATTTTGAAATGAGAACCTCAAATGAAAATAGCAAAAGATTAGATCTTACCGATTTGAGGTGTACGTCCTGGTTCTGGAGCTGGCTAATCTAGGGTTTGTCAGGGAAACCTTAATTTTCAAAACTTGGAATCTTTCAGATCTGATTGGATAGAAAGATAGAACTCTTCAAGGTGAGCTATCCAATGTACTTCTTTTCTGAAAACAGTGGAGGGAAGCTCCCGAAACAAGAAGCCCTGGTTTTCCAATTTTTTTTGCAAAAATGCCTGATATTGTTTCTGCGGTATCTCCGAAATTACTGCTCCTCTGTGTCTGAAAATTTGCACTGAGGTAGCCTCGCCTGTCCTTGTTACAACACCATAGGTTTCATCAGAATTGGTTTCACTCATTGGGACTTATGATCAATTTCCCAAGCTGACCTGTTTCAGGATTGTTCAACATAGCGAAGTTGTACAGACTGCCACGTGTCACTGTTTCATCTTCTGGGTCTGAAACTTCTACCACAGAAAGTACAGTCCATGCCCTTTCTGGAACATCTTGAGAAATTTCATTAGGACCTTTGTAGCCCGAGATATAGCAATTCTCCCCAGGTGTCCTGTTTAGGGATGAATCTTGGAAGAGGCTGGAACCTTAACTTGGAGGAATCATATCTCCTAGAATATAGCGAATCTGAAGCTGAAACTTGGACACAGTGTACATCAGGATTTTATCTTCGACCTGCGAAAGTTTCGGCCCCTAAGACTTCTGCAATCCCGAGATATAGTGAATTTACCAAAACTTATCAGTTTTAGTATTTAGGGTTTTTCCAGCTCGAGGTCAAACTAGGGTTTGACTTTCCTGAAGTTATACCCAACCAAAAATCTCGACCCAGGTCTCTAAACTTCGATTTTGATGAGGAAAGCAATCCTATGCCGGGCTCACTCAAAAATTCTTCCTTTGTAAAAGCCCTAATTTCCCGCACCAAAAACTGAAAATGCCTGGAATCGAATTCCGCTTCGACAGAAAGATGCGCCCTTCAATGGAGAGTCAGCCTAGCATACTTTTGCTGATGGATTGTGGAGAGAGACCCAAAAAGTAAGAAGCCCTAGCTTCTGCAGTTGCACAGTGTCTTCTTCTCAAGTTAGCTTTGATACCATGTTAGATTTTTATCATTTAAGCAATATGATCTAGGATCTTATCTGAGAGAATAACATGCACAGCAATAAACACAAGAGACAAGAAACACAAATAATTTTCCTCGGGGAAACCATAAAGGAGAAAACCCCGCAACTTCCTCAGAGATAGAATGAGCACCAATAGCAAAAGTAAAACCCGAAAACATAAAGATGATCTCCGACAACAGTTTTCTCTTTCTCTGATCCCAACGTCTTCTCTCTCACTCATGCGCCCCAATGAGTGAGTGTGTGTGTGATAAATAGAGAGTCTCACTCTCTATTTATATTCTTTTGTTCACTTAACCTTTAACTCTGTTATGTAGCCTCGAGTAATCCTAACTCAGTTATGTAGGCTCGAGTAACCACAACTGGGGTACTAATGACCTAACTTACATTAACTCACATAGGGCTGACTTCTCTAGCAGAGTCTCATAACCCTAGTGCCCCACAACTATGGGGACTTTAACCCTTGATCAGTAGGAGGGTTACCCGCAATGACTTTACATGACTTGTTTACGTTATTGAATCTCCCAATAGGAACATCGGGGCATGACATGACTCAATTACATTACAGATACTTCCCAGAATAAACATCGGGGTACAACACATAAGATATACAAGTCAATACATTCCAAAGTTACAAATACGTCAACAAAGCCATCTTGTGAGTCTAGCGACACAAGCACATTCGCTAGTCAGATTGTGGACAAGACGTGTGATGAGTTGGAGTTGGTACACTCATCATAACCTACAGCAGGAGTCCAAACAGTTATGACAAGTGGAATATATGAGGTGCAAGGCAATGAGCACAGCAGTCGAGACAATGAGCAGTCACACATGGAAGTTAGAGAGAGTTTATCTATACATAAGATAGAGCTTCCAGATGATAGTCACCGAAAGAAGATTGAATGTGTTAAAGAAAGCATTCTAGCAATGAAAGAGAGGACCAAGATACTCCGAGACACCATAGTACAACGAGGTGTTGAGCTTACTGTTCTTCGAGTTGTATGTACCGAGTCAGTGGTCAGGCTTTCTAGTATTGAAGAGCAGTTAGATTTCTTGATGGGGCAGCAGAAGAAACATACTATTGCATTTCAAAGCAGTCCTCTTCAGGAGTACATAGACAAGGCTTGCAGTAGCTTGAGTCCACATTTGCGTAATGGCGGATGGTTTTTACAGGTTGGCCAGGATCGAGAAATTGACCCGCAGTATATGAGCATTCCAGTTGAAATAAGAAGGGCAGAATGTCAACTTGGTAGGATTATTCCTTGTGATGGTGCTTATGGACAAGGTATTTTTCGGGGGTTGGATTGGAGAGAGATTAAGAGTTGGTGTCCTATTGAGTGGGCAACTCTTGGGAAGACATTCCTAGCCAAGGGTATAGTCCCATAAGAGCCTTCAGATATTTGGGATGAAATATGCACAAGTTTGTATTGGGATCCAGATAGAAGACCTTATGAGGGATGGATACAGTGTTTACTGATGGCGTTACTTGGGAGTCTACATGATGCTCCTTGTGTCGATACTATGCAGGGTAGCGGTGGATGCATTTTGGCCTCTGCAATTCTCAGATTGATTTGGGAACCTGGGATTACAGTGACTAACAATTTAGTGATTGCTAGAGGATGCTTTCAGGAGGTCTATTGTGATGGTACCTCTTTTACAACCTAGTTAGTTACTCTACTTATAGGAGGCTTCCATGGGATATCTTGTGATGGTATCGTGCAGTGCAGTGCTTTGAGCAGAGAGTGCTACAAATCTCCTAGGATAATTTGGGACCCTGGGATCATCCCTAGATTCAGTTGGTTCAGTTTGATTGATTATGGAGTTGTGTTGGCATTGCTTGAGGACAAGCAATCTTTGGCAAGGGAGGACTGTAATGTTCCGTTTTTGATAAAAAAGAAATAACTGAGCACTGATAGCACTAGGAGAAGAAAGGTACATCAATTCAGTATTATTAAGTCATCAGTGTAGAAAGAAGGCCATCAGAGTTCATATCCTAAAGCATGCGGAGCATGCAGGCCTTATTTATTCAGTATTAAAGTCAACTTGAAATTAGAATTGCATGCATGCAAAAGTGGGCATAAACCCTAAAAGTGACATGCAAACCCTAAAACTGCATAAGGATCTATTTAAGAAGGGTTATGGAACTAAAGGAGATATCTATTGTTATTGTTGATTGATTTTGGAGTTTCGGGCAGCAGCACAGCGTGCAGCCGCGGCAGTTCGGGTTGGAGACGGTGTCTTTAGCTAGTGAGGGTTCGGCAATGAGATATCTACCCTAGTCTCTTATTGGGATAGATCATCTAGGTTTATCCATTGCATCCATCATATACTACAACATTCGGAGATCCAACAGATTCTGAAGGGTTATTAGCAGATCCACGTTTTGAAGCCGGAAGTAGCAGGGAAAACACAGAAGGATTCACTGGGACCACAAAACCTAGTATTTCCTCCGCATGTCAGCTTCATCTTTCTCAGCAAGCCTATCCTACGGTATGCAGTGATTATCAGCCATCAGTTTGCTCACCTAGAGCAGCCATTAGCCAAACAAATCAGTTGGGGGCGTGGGCAGCAGAACTACTAATCAATTCGCTAGGGCACTTAGAGGCAGCCAAACCTCTGCATGTGCCAAGCCATCTCTCCGGCATCAACAGACGAACAAGCTCAAAAATTTTTAGCCCAAACGAACCTCTCCTCCTACAAAAACGTCACCTTCAGTCTGGAGGGTTTTTACAGTACTGCGAGGCGGTAACACCGGAGAAAAAGAGCATTATTAGACACCCATCCGGATCCTTATGCATGCAGCTATCTCTGGAGTCAATATCAGCCAGAATATCAGTGGTAACTGTAATTTCTCTCTGCAAAACCCTAACCCTAATTTAGCTATATTTTAGGGCATTTTTGCATGGCGAGTTTGCATGCACAGTTATTTTGCAAATTTGTATGAGATTGAGTGTGCGAGTCAACACTATCATAGAACATTAGAGAATATCAGTATTTGGGATAATACAATCCCAGAGATGCATTGTCAAACAAAGACTGTCGAAATGAAATACAAAACAACCATTGAATGTTGGTTTTCTCATTTGGGTTTCTAGGGTAAATAATGTCTTACGCTCAAATTTAATGCGTGTTTGATTGTGTTACCAACTATTTTGTACCAGAACCTCATGTTGAGCTGCCATTTGATGAACATGGTCAATGTTCATGTCCAGTGCAGCAGGTGTTCAGAATGTTTTTCCTAGCCAATTTTGGCTAGTCATTTTTACTTTATGCTGAAATGACCATGCCCCATGGGGTTTTTGTAATAAAGTGTGCTAGTAGGGGTTTTGAGAGGCTCGGTCCCCTAAGACGTAGATTTCAACTAAGGTATTCCAAGGAGTTTTTTCCCTTGTCGATAATGCTTTGCCTATAGCCCAGTATAATCAATGAGTTTTTCTCTCGCTTCCTCCAAAGCTGGATTGCCCGATTTTGAAATTTGGACTTTGGGGGGTTATTAGAGTCCAACTAGTAAATATGAACCTACTAGACACTATTGGTATGTTCTATGGTCATTTCCTAAGCCCTGGGATGCTTTAAAAAATTGTCCAAAATTTTTTTACCGGCGGCGTTGAGTTTTTTAATTTTTATTTTTGTACTATAAAGAATTAATTAAAATTTTCAATTAATTAAACCATTTTGACCGTAGTTTAATTGAAATTTTTCAATTTGTAATAATTAAGTGGTCCGGGTGGGTTTTTGGAAGATAAACACTTATTTTCTAAGCCAAAACACTCATTTAACCCCTGGACACACTTATCCTAAGTTTCAGACTCTTAGTTGGCCTTAGAATTAATATTTTCTCAAAAAACCCAAAAAATGAGAAATATTAATTAAAATAATAAAAAATAATAGATTGGAAAAAAATCAAAATATCTCCAAAAAATGCCAAATAGAATAAAATAAAGGGCTAATTAGCTTAGCTTAATTTATCGGAGATGATTCCAATCAGTATCAATCAGTTTCAGATCAAGTATTGGAGTGCAGTAGTTAAACTCTCAATCAAACATTCGGACTCCTTTAGCTAACAGTTCAATTTGTTAAGTATTGTTCATCTATTTGCTGGGTGGTAAGACCGAGGGGGATTGAGCCACCTCATCCCCCCTCATTACTCTAGCACTTAGTTACAACTCAGTTCAACTCCGAATTAGTGTGCCAAGCCCATTCAATCACCGTAGTGTGCTCTTCTGATGCCAAGTCTTGATTTAGGGTTTCAAGCCCTATCTTTCTCTATTTTTTGTATAAATAAGGGTATCTTCTTCCCATTTGCATATAGAGAATTTGCAAGAGAAGTCTACCAAGATTGTAACCGATATTTGATAATGGAATAAAGTGACTTTGGAGGTCTATGCGTGGCCTTTTTGCATGTGATTTTCATCTTGCGAGGTGATCTGATTTTCATCTTGTGAGGTGATCTCGTTCTTACCCTGCTATCTCTATTTTAGTAAATATTTGATCAATGTTAGCTCATGAGGGCTATAAATCTAGCTAGGTAGAGTAGCCATTTAAGTCTTAACTTGGTTATCTGTGCAATATTCATTATACATTTGAAGCGGGCAGGAAGTAGTCAGTTATACCAATGCCTTTCAAATATTTATTTTGATTATTACATCCTAGCATTTAATCTCGTTTGCTTGTATTGAGTTGTTTTGGTTTCAGGAATCGCCAAAGGAGGAGGGGTTGAAGCTCAACCGATTTCTCATCAAGAGTTATTAATATAATGCTTTCACCATGCAGGTTCTTCAGAGCACTTAATCCAGCTTCAAAAAACACACGGCTAAAAAGGGGCTCTTTCTTACCTCTCTTAATCAGAACTTAAAGTCTTTTCCTTGGTTATAAGATCCACCCTTCCTTCTTCTTCTTCTCTCTCTTTGTCCTCTTTATCCATCTCTTCTTTCCTCTTTTCAGCTTACTTCTTTTGCCCTCACTCTTTTACCTTTTTTACTCATCTTTTTCCTTCTTTGTTTTATCTGTTTTCCCTTGCTTTTTTGCTTTCTTTTTCTCCACTCTTCACTACCTTCTTTCTCCTTCTATTCGCAGCCATACTTCCCTTTGTTTCGCTGTCCTATTTGCCGAAATTTTTTAGCCAACTTTCCTCTTAGTTGGCTGCCCTCTTTCACGCCAATTTCAGCTCTTTTGGGCACTTTTTCAACCACTTTTTGTCTTTTTTCGAGCCTTATTTCTTCCCCTTTTTGCAGCCATCCTTCTTCATACTTGGCTGCCCCTTTTTTTCATCTTTTGCAGCCATCTTTCACTTCTTATTGGCTGCCCCATTTCTTATTTTTTCCAAGCCTCTTTTCCCTCTTTTTTGCATTATAAAGTTTTCCTAGTTTTGCTTCAAAAAACACTAAATTTTTGTATTAAAAAAGATTTATTTTTGCACTTATATTAGTTTATTTTTGTCTAACAAATAATGGGTGCATGAGTAGTTGTTTGTTTTTTGCAGACATCGAAGAGAAAAAGTGAACCAAGAAGAACTTGAAGATTGAGGAAATCGCAAAATTCCAAGAAGACAAATATCAAGCATAATCTGCATCCTTGTAAAAGCCATTAAGGCTTCTTTCTTTAGTTTCTTTCTTGCTTTCTTTTCAAGGGTTAAAATCTCTCTTATTGTAATCATTAATAAAAAAGGACTAGTGGGGTTAAGCCTCCCACACTTTTTCTACTTCCCCTATTTGGGGAAAGTGTGTCTTGTCTTTTCCTTACTTAGATTAGAATGCATGCTAGATTTAGTTTGTTTTCCACTAATTGCTAGTTCAATCTTCACTTGCATGTTTTTTGTTTTATGTGCTTTTCTAATTATTCATAAAAAGAACCCAAACACTCTTGAACTTATCATAAGACAAGTCAAGAGCACTCTCTATCGAAGAGCACTTGCATTGCATTATCATAGTAGGTTAGATAAGCCTCTTGAATCTCACCATAAAGTGGATCAAGAGCACTCTCTATCGAAGAGTTGTGACTGTTAATAAACTTTGCAACTCACATTCACTCTTTAAAATCGGAACTTACCATTCTATAGTGTGTATGCTCTACACGTACGGGATACCCAGAAGCACTGTAACTTATTAATTCTCACGCTCAACTCCAAATAGAACCATAATAAAATTTACCACTTTCCCCAGGCGAAAATCCAACACCTAGATTTAAGCCGTTGCGGTGGCAAAATACCCAAAGGAAGTAGGAACACCTGGTCAGTGACCTCAAGGCGCCAGTTAGGCTACACCCTTGCGGTGTAGTGTTGAACATAGCTTCAGAGACACCAGACCAACCTACATATTCCTTGCGGGTAGTCGCATCGGTTAAGGGTTTTGGACATATCTCCCGTACCGAAAGGTATATCTTGGAGATCCCCCTCCCATTTAATAATCAACCTCATCTTAAAAACATACCCTAAAATCTACCAAGAGGCATTTGCAAAACAATCTCACAAACATCAGAAACTTATATTTTCAGCATCCCTAGCACTTTGACTCCATTTAAGGCACTGATCTGTTTATTCTTGCATCGTCTTGTTTGGACCATTTGTCCATTAATTTTTAAGTTATTCATGCGTGGATGCCTTAATATCTATCTTATTATTCATATCGTGTTTTTGCAAATAGCAATGTGGATTGCGAAAATTGGTATTTTCTATGTGTATATCAAAAACTCCTAAACAACACTAATTCTCATCTTCCGTCTAAGAGTCTTTAAAACCCTTTTAAAGAGCCTTAGAAAACTTTTGAGGGACTACGCCCCTTGGCTTCGTTAGGAGTTAGCCTTGTTGTCTGCCGATTGCACACCAGCAGCAGAAATCTTCCGAAAGCTGTCTCCTCACTTAGGAAAGTGGGAGAGGTGTGACCTTGGGGGCAAGCACAGAGCTAGGTACTGTCACCCACTCCTAGCTCCTCCGTTTAGGCTAACTCCTAACGAAGCCAAGGGGGGTAGTCCCTAACAAAGAGTTTTCTATGGCTCAATGTTTAAGTTAAGTTTTAAATGTTTTGGATGCGGATGGGTGTTGTTTAGGAGTTACTTGTGTTTAGAAATGATTAAGTTTATGAATGTGACACGTAAATCAAAGCAATCCACGTTGCTAGCAAGAGACTGAAAGATAAGCAAATATTTCAGACTTGTAACTTAAGCATTCAGATATAATCAACAAAAATAGACCATAGACAGTTGATCAAGATAGAAGATTACTCAATTATCACGAAGGACCAGTGCCTTATGGAGTCAAATAAATGCGTGAAATAAAGTCTAGGAATTAAGCTAGTGAATATTAGGTTTTGCAAGTGCTCTTGGTAGATTTTAAGAATTTTAAAAAATGCTCTTGATTAGGGTGTCAACAAAAACGTTTGTCAAAGTCGGGAGACTCTTCTAAGTTTCCTTCGTTTAGGATATGTTGGGCCCGCCCAATATCCCAGGCTGATATTGTCAAGTGACCAGCTAGCCGGGAATCTAAGACAACGGGAGGTTTCAGCGCCTCTAATAGGAAGTACCTTGGAAGGATCCCTACAACGCCGGTGCGTTGGTTACGAGTGTTTAAGGGTTATTAAATTACTCTTGTAGGGTTTAAAGATCCAGTGTCATTTCTGGGTATTCCGATCTAGGATCGGTCAGAGCATACTCTGGCAAGGAGGGGAGGGAGTTAATTAATTAAAGGGGTATGTGTGTTGAAGATTTTATTAAAACAATTAATCAGACTCTCCGACAGAGAGTGCTCTTGACCCCATCTTATGACAGTGGTTCAAGAGACTTGGCTAATCTATATGAAGCTAATGCAGGGATTGTGCAAACCTAGGATGCTCTCCGATAGAGAGTGCTCTTGACTTGTGTTTTTGCAAGTTCAAGAGTCTTAAATAATTAATTGATTAAACAAGCACAACAATTAAGATGAAAGTGGTTTATTAAACTCTTCGACAGAGAGCACTCTTGATCCACCTTATGGTGAGATTCAAAAGATTTTGGTTCCTTTTATGATTTGACAATTATATAACAAGATACCAAAATGCAATAATAAATCTAGCAATTAGTGTTTATGCTAAGGAACAACTAGCAATTAGTAAAGAATGGAAACTAAGACTAAGCAAAGAACTAAACTAATTGCTTAAAAAAAACTACACTAAAAAAAATCATGAAAAATGACACAACACCCTTCCCCCAAATAGGGGAAGTATAAAAGAAATGAGACTTGCTCCTAGTAGCTCTTTTTATTAGTTTTTTCCAATGATGATGTGTTCTTTGCTTCTTGGAAGAACAGGTAAAGAAGGGGATTGAAAGAAGAGGGAGAGAGTCTTTTTGTTCTTTTGCACTCATTGCTTGCTTGTGGCCTTTGGGCTCTCTTTCACCTGCCTGAAACTAAGAGCTCTAGACATACACTTATTATAGGATTAGTTGATAAAAATAACTTGAAAATAAATCTACGAACTAGATAAAAACAACTACCCAAACTTACCGAAAAGAAGGGAGAGAAGAGGAAAGAGAAAGGTAAGGCAAGAGAGGGGGAAAGGGAGTGGAAAGAGGACAAAAGGCAAGTCAAAAAAGGCTGGAAACTAAGGGAGAAAGAGGGCTACAAATCAGAGAAATAAGGCTGCAAATGAAGGTGAAAAAGGATGAAAGTACATCCCAAAAGATGGCCCAAAAAGAGGATGGAAAGGGGCTGCAAAAAGTGGAAAAAAGAGGCAAAAGAGGGCTGTCCAAAAGGGTAAAAAGTGGGGAAAAGTGGACAGCGAACTAATGGAAGGAATGGCTGCAAAAAGAAGGCCTAAAAGGCTGCAAAAAATAAACAAGGCAGCCAACCGGGGCAAAGGCTAAGTGAATGAATGTTCACTTTAGCCAAAACGTGCCCTAATCCCAAGAAAGTAAGGATTTTATAAAAATTTTAGAGATGAATAATAAGAAAGAAACACTCAAACCTGTGGTACTTTGATGGCGTTTGGATTCTTTTGGATCTTGAAAATTTGGAAGTTTCTTTGGCTTTGAGAGGAGAGGATGCAACTGAGCTCGAACTCCTACTCGTTTCAATGAGATGGCCTGCACAATTTCAACTCAATACTTGCAAACAATGGATTAGATCATGTATATTTGGTAAATAAAAATATAAAGAGCATGTCATACAACTGAATAATCGATGCTACTTTAATTCACAGAAACAAAACCATAAAAGATCAAATTGTAACATCAAATGATCAATCTTATGTGCTTATAGAAGCCTTCTAAAGCATGAGCTATTATCCAATCCTAAGCAATAAAAGACAAAAATTGAAACATTTCACTTCATTTGCCAATTGTTCATCTAGATTCACACACCATGTATGCCTCCAAAGCCTTAAAATTTTATTCCACGGTTGCAAAAGCAACAAGCATTACAGTATTTTACCAAAGGTTCTTTGCATAAAGATCCATCCAAATAGAGTTGAAAGAGCCTCTATTTAACAAATGAGAGAGTGCTAAAACCCTAAAACCAATCCTCATAACCTAACCAGCCTGGCCACCTAAACAGTAGAGCCAGACCTAAATCGGAGAACCGGGAGTGAGGGGAGGCCTCCACCCAGGCAAGGCGCCCCCACTTCAACCCTGAACCATCAAATCCAGCCACAGATGAAGCCACACGTGTGGAAGGCGCAACCTGGACAAAGAGGGGCATGAGCTGTTGAAGGAGCCATCTGAAATGTTGGTAAACCCACCTTTTAGGTCTAGAAGGAGCCTCAGCTAGGTTTGGGAAGCCTACTGATGGTGTAAGCTTTAGTGTTCACCTCGATCAAATCACCGGACCAATGAATGCTCTCCATCTCATCTTTAGCTGGAGATGACATGTCTGCTAACTGATAATAAATTAATTGCTCTCTTAATGATGACTGAAGCTAAGTTATGATAACTCCAATCATCATAAGTGCTCCATGAGATGTCATTTAGCCTTTTATTTTACTGAATTTGGATTAATTTAGAGAATTTTAATTTTCTCCAAAATAATCATTTTTTTATTCAAAACTGGCTTTTTTGAGAAAAAATGCATTATGTGTCCGATTATTGATCTGAAAGTTGGTTCTAACTGGCTGGCTGATCAAGAATGATTTTTAGCTTAAGGTTAGAGCCTTCAATCACTGAATTCGGAGCCCGGATGACTTATTTACAATGAACGGGTTTTTTCCATTTAATTTATGGAAAAATTAACCCAAAAAACTTAGGAAAAGTAATTAAAATTTAAAAAATAATTTTTTCCCCGATCGAAAAAGATTTTTTTCGGAAAAAATTATATGACCAGATGACTCAGGACATGACCATGATCTATCTAAAAAATGTCTAGTAGGTTTATAACACTCAGCTAGGCTCTAATAACCCCCCAAGGCCCAGAATTCAGCATCGGGCATTCCAGCTTTGGAGGAAGCGGGAGAAAACCTCGTCAATTATACTTGGCTGAAGGCAAAGCATAATTGTTAGGGGCAAAAAACTCCCTGGAATACCTTATTTGAGATTCTACGTCTCAGGAGACCAAACCACTCAAAAATACCCTACTAGCACATTTTATTACAAACCCCGCGAGGCCATGGTCAAAATTATTCA
Organism: Pseudotsuga menziesii; assembly: GCA_001517045.1. Taxonomy (NCBI): domain Eukaryota; kingdom Viridiplantae; phylum Streptophyta; class Pinopsida; order Pinales; family Pinaceae; genus Pseudotsuga; species Pseudotsuga menziesii. Next base: position 460,937 of record LPNX010685414.1, read on the forward strand.
AATAAAAAAGTGGCTAGCCCATACTGGCTAGACAAGCAGACGGATCAACTGATACACTAGAATCAGACTTTGAACAAGTCTGTCAACCGGCGGCTCCTCAGGTAACCCAACTATGGTACAAAAAGGTTGGTAACAAGCCTAAACGGAGAAGCTAGGATCAAGTGACAGCACCTGGCTCTTTGCATGCCTCCAAGGCCACATCTTTCCTACTTAGGGAAACAACAGTCCAAAAGATTTATGCTAACGATGTGCATTCGACGGACAACATCTTTGGCCCCGTTGCCGAGTACAAATCTTTTTGTTCCTCGATGACTTTAACCTTAGTTTTTTCTTAGTTTTTACCTTTTTGATAGATTTTTAGTCCAATCAACTCACTGAAATTAGACTTGAATCCATCTGGCGACTCCACTGTCAAGTAACTTACCAAGGTATTCAACTAGAAGAAACTCTGAGGGCTTACTCAATTTCATTCCCGAACCTAAACAGGTTTATAGGAGGAGATTGAATAAGTTAGTTTCTCGTAGGATCCTCGAGAATCTTGGATCTGAGTCTGTTTTAGACATCCGTAACTTGTTTGAAGAAAATAATAATCAAAATTGTTTTTCTGACATAATGGGTGAGTATTTTACTCAACTCGACTTTTCAAAGATAGCAAGTCAACCCCATCGTCTTCCAGGCAAAGCCGTCAAGAAGCTCCCTATGTTCACTGGCACTGATGCCACCACTTCCGCTATGCATCTCAGAAGTTTCTCCAGATGTGTTAATGCCTTCATCAGTGATCCTGCACATCAACATGATGATGTTTACATGAAACTCTTCGCTCTTTCCTTGGATGGAAGCGCTGGTGACTGGTACAGCAATTTACTAGACAACTCCTTTGCTACACTTGAAGCTTTCAAAACTACCTTCAATAGCAAATTTGGTGAAAAGAAGGAACCTAGGCATCAGCTCGCTTCTTTGACAAACATAAAGAAGAAGGAGAATGAGACTATGAATGAGTTCAACCAAAGATTCACAGAACTATCCAATGCCATTCCTGCCACTTATAAACCACCGGCACTATCCATCTTGGTTTATTACATTGAAGCACTTAGTGGGAAGATACAATATCAGATCAGAGATAAGGAACCCACTACTGTTCTACAAGCACAGGAATTAGCAATAAAGATAGATAGAAACATGCAGTCTTCAAGAGAGTCTAACCTTCCTGGTTCTTCAAGGTCCTCAACTCCTTTGAAATCAACTGAGCATAAGGAAGAGGATCCTTATAAAAAACAAATAATGGAAATGAGGGAGAGACTTGAAAAAATGGAAGGCAAACATCTAGCCCAAATTGAAAGAATGGAAGATAAACATCTAGCCCAAATAAAATAAATACAGAACAAAGTTATCAATATGGAGAGGGCACAATCACAACCTGCCCCTAGAACTTTCCCTCCAAAAGTAAATTGGCAAAGAAAAGCACCCAACCATGAACAGAGGCCTCCTCATCAACTAGAGTCTGCTAACATGGTTGAAACTTACACACCTTTTTGTAGGGCATGTGAAGACTTTCATGAGGACTCTACTTACCATTATGCATGCTATGTTCAAGAGCATGGTTTTCCAGAGGGTTATGGTCCTAAAGCATCATCAGGTGAGCCTGAGTATGTTAACACAGTAGGACAACTCTATCCTGTCGCCACAGAAACCTGGATTCAAGCAAGAGAGTACAGTCATGGGCATGATACAAGTTATGAAGAGTCCCTTACATTTGACATGGATGATGACTACGAGACTTTACTAGAAGATCAAATTTTTGAAGTTTTGTGTGATGACAATCCTCCGTGCTCATCACCTAATGACAAATATTTGGAAAGTTGGGACCCTTGTGATATCTTTGAAACCCAGATTTTTGAAGAGGATTGTTACAATCATAAGGAGGATGAGGATAGCCAGGGACTTGGTACTAGTGATGAACACTCTCCCATATCTGACATAGATGGAGATGATCTTTTGAGAATCCCATCCATGATATGTTCAACGAAGGGAGTGTTTGTTTGGAAATTTGTGAAAGTACAATCAATGATGCATCCAACAAGGGGAGTGTTTATTTTGAGACTTCTAAAGAAGAGCAGTCGAAGTTTTCATATGATCAGTCAGAGTTGTATTTGAGTATCTGTAATGAGGACTTGGAGAAGCAATGCAGTGACAAATCAGATGGGGTGCAACTAGTTGAAGTTTCTTCTCAGCCATCATCTTCACACATAGGTGTTCCTTATAATTTGAAGCAGTTTGGGGCTTACACACAGAGTTATCAGCCGATAAGCCCTTTTGATGAGTATGATGATCTACCTCATCATACGGATTTGTACATCAATCCTATCCAATCTTGGACAGAAGCATCCTGCGTGAGCAATTACCATTTTGAGAAGAAGTTTGACAACGTTATTCATGCCTATGATTTCCCATCCAACCAACCCATGCCGGATCATCACGCAAGTTAGCATTTTCTGAATAAAATATTCTTGCTTTGGCTGGTAACCAAAGACAAGGAAGAACCTTTTTACATTAATAAAATGCTTAGGTGGTTTAGAGAAATCACATGGCTTGCATAGATCATCCATCGGTGAGGGTCGGTTGTTTTGGGCAAACAATAAACAGATATTAGAGATAGCCTCTTCTCCAAGAATTGCAAGGAGTCTACAGGGAGCAAGTCTATTCAACCTCCTTCTGTACACCCTTTCAGGCTCGGTGGGGGAGTTGAGTAGACCACCTGAATGGTTCAAGGTAGAATATCTCACTATATTTTGAAGTGGAGTCACCACTTGGAGAAAAAGATAGCTCTAATATTTAATTAAAGAAATTTATTAACAGTTTAAAGAATTAAAGAATTCAAAAACCATAAATTAATTAATTAAGTCAGACCAAGGACAAATGACTTGTCCCCAGCAACAGCACCAAAGATGTTGCCGCCTAATACACGCTTTATGACACGGGGAAGTCTCCAACCCGCTTTGTGTGTCCTTGGAGGCAAGTTAGAGCTAGGGACTACTGTCACCACAGTCTACCAACTCCTCTGTTTAGGACAAATCTCAACAGAGCCAAGGGGGGTAGTCCCTACAGGAAGTTATTCCCAAGTTTATTAACTATTAGTTAAAGGGATCTTTTATTAAGGTTGTAAGGCTAAGACTTTACACTATCCCAAGAATGACAATCAGCATGCAATGCAGATATTTCTTTCAATGACAATCAAATCCTGAGATATAGAAAGACTAGTAGCCTGTTAACAAATGGAGTCAAAATAAATGAGTTACAGCTTCACAGAAATTAAACTAGATTGATTTATCCACAATTTAAGTGTTGTCTGAACTAAACAAGATAACAATATAAGTAGTCAAATGGAGTGTGCAATCTGAACCATATTTCACAGTTAAATCAAATGCTTATAGACAGACGAATAAATGGAACAACTATTAACAACTACCCAAAATGCTTGAAGAAAAAGAATCAACTTATGTATGCAAGATCTACAAGTTATTCACAGTGTGATTGTTACCCAATAGATTTAAAAATGCCACCCAACGAGATTAGATGCTTGAAAGAAGATGCTTGCAGTAAACTGAAATGTGAAAGTGCTTGTAAAAAAAAGCCTTGAACAAAAGGCAAGTATTTGAAAATTGCTTAGAATAAGAAAACCTTGAACAGCAAGGCAACTTGAACTAAAAAGAAAAACAATAAGCAAATGTTCGTGGGATGTTTTGCAATGTCTCTTGGTTCCTTTTGGGTAAATTTTATTAAAGTTGAAGTCTTTGATTAAGTTTTAGATCCGGTGGTGTGACTACCCCAGCTTCGTATCCTTCAAATCAAATAGGAAGTGTTGGGCTCTCAACAAAGTGGAAACAAGTCCACCCATAGATCCACAGGTCAAACCCCAAGTGCCCAGTGCTCAACAAGGGAGGACGCGAACGCCGTGAAACCCCCAACGGTCTCTCACTCCCCATAGCTTCCAACGTCACTTGAGCTTGCTCTCCTCCAATAAGAAACAAGGGCGCCTCCCTTTGGTTGAGAAAGATAATTAAAAAAAGAAATTTAAGGTTGGGAACCTCCCTTTGGTTGACTTTTTAGGCTTGACGTTTTCCCTTTGGGAGTGGTTTCTTCCCACATGTGGGCCCCTTCACACTAGCACCGCCGCCCTTAAGTGGGTTTCCACCTTGTGTGGAACCCCTTTGACTAAAATTTTTATTTTTCCTAAGTAAACTTGGAAAAAATAAGAGGGGCGCCCCACTTGGGAGATCTTCAAAATTTTATTTTGACCATGGGGGAGGGAGGTTTACTCAAAAATAAAAAATAACTATGCTTAGCCAATCCCCAAATTTAATTACCATGGCCTAATTTGATTTTTTCCTTCAAAATCAAATAATTTAATTTTTCACCCTAGGAAAATTAAATTAATTTCCTAGGAAAAAATACCTTGTCTTAACCAAAATTGGTTTAACTTCCTAACCCCTTGTCAGAATGACATGGGACTTGAACCAATGGCTTAGGGGGTGTCATAGCATTTTTATTTGCATTCATAACCCCTATTACAAAATGCCAAGGATCAAGAAAATAAATTATTACATCAAAACTTAATTAATTAACCACCCAATGGTAAAGTTAATTAATTAGAAAAAAATTAAAATCTTAACGAAATTTCGCAAGACTACAAGATATGCTAGCATGGTCATGGACAACAACTTGAAACCTTAGCCACCCTATGGGCTTGATTATCAGAACACCAATTCACCACTATGGAGGATTGTTGAGTGAAAAACCCAACCAATTAAAATTGTTAAATAACAAAATTAACTGGAAGGGGAAAAAACACTCGATGAAGAGGACTTCCCTGATAATAAAGTCCATGGTGACATCCTTAGAGGAATGACCCATGCTAACATATAAAATTACATTAGTTATCCCATGCAGGGGAGCAAACAATTCATGTACAAAGGGGCAGAAATGCCCTGCTAAGTGAAAAATCCCTAGGATTTTTCCATGGTACAAATTGTACAATATGTACATCTGCAATGTACATGACGTTGCCACCTAGTCGATATAGGTGGGAAACAAGGTGGAGACTTGTGAGTCATGTAGTGATGCCTGGCTCCGATACTGGTAAGTTATATTATACATAGCTCAGATGTCGGTTAGTCATGGTACATGGCTCTGTAGCTCATTGGGTAAGTCATTATACATGACTCTGTATGCCCATGAGTAGAGACATGGTCAAGACATCTGAGGACTATCAGAGACTCATCTTAGAAATGAGGTAATAGTCAAGGTCTCCAAGGACTATGCGTGACTATCTGAGACTCATCCTAGGGATGGAGCAATAGTCGCAGTATTGGAGTTGATGCTTGTTGATAGCCCTTTCCATGTGTATAGAGATGTTCGAGATAGTCGTTGTGTACCGTTCATATCCAGATGCGTTCCAGTTGATGATGATGATGCCTCCTTGGCTAAGAGGGAGTGTTGGAGTATTAGCTATGTGAGGATCATCCTCAAGTCAGCCCTACAAAAGAGCAAAAGTCAGCCCAGGAAGAAATGCATCAAAATGAATTTTTAATATAATTTAATACAAGTCAGCCCCAGTGAAAAAGGACAAGTTGGACCCAAAGGAAAATTAATTTCCTAATGACTTACACTATAAATAAGAGGCACCTCACTTCATTTTCACATCAAGCAACTCAAGCAAGTTCGCCTAATTGAGGAGATAAGTTTGCTACTGCTAGAGGAAACTGATTTTGGGGTTCTCCAATCTTGGAGAAGTTTCTCTTTTTCTTTCTTGGGTTTGTGCTACTCTCATCTAGATGTACATCTATCTCTGAACGATTTATCTCTCTTGGAAGGGCGAGCTCGGAGGTGACATTGATTTGTCTATGATTAGAAGATGATCTTTGTGATCATCGTGGTGAAAAGAGCTCCACACTGTTTTTGTGCTTAGATATTGTTACCAACTATTTTGTACAATAGCTAAGCTTCCTATTGAGCCGCCAGTTATCGAGCATGATGAATGCTCATCTCCAGAGTTCAGAAGTTCAGTGTGCTCCAGAGTTAGCCAGTCTTTGACTAAACTTTTTATTTTTTTGTAAATATATGTTCATACCCCCATGGAGAAATTGTAAAAATGTCCTAGCATTTAATTTTTTATAAAAGGCTCGGCTTCCTGGACTTAAGCATCAAGCCGACTAGCCAAGAGTGTTTTTTCCTGTGTTGCATGGGTACGCGTACCGAGGGGTCGGGTACACGTACCGAGTACTTGGGTACGGCAATGGTACGTACCCAGACGTACCCTCACGTACCATGAACAGTGTTGCCGTACCGGGTACTTGGTTAAAAAAAATCGGGTACGTTTGCAGGAAATGGTACGGCGTACCCCGATTTTGGGTACGCCTGGGGTACGGCAATTTACAAATTTTATAAAATTTTACTAAATCGTGGCATAAATTTAACCTAAATCGTGGTAATAACCCAACTCCACGGCATTGCTATTTAAAACCCCCCAAACCGTAACTATATTGCAATATTCATTGATCAGTGAAGTAACAAGTTTGATTTTCATTGTCCTCGGCCCTGGGTATCGACAGATGGTCAGTGGGATATCGAAGCACAGGCTGCACAGTGTATCGGGCAGCACAGCGTATCGGCCCACAGGGTATAGCTCGTGCTCATCTTATATTTGACTCAAACTTTAATAAAATTATCTTATCTGGATAGCCTAACTTTGACTGATGCGATGTATACTACTCTCTGATTTCTTTGCTGTGATATCAATCCGAGTCAATGCGCCCCTTAACTGTCAGAAACCTGAACTTTCCACATATTATATGCTTGCTAAACTTTAAATTTTTTAATATACAGTTTTTTTAAACTAAAATTTTCATATTATATGTATATGTATATTATTTGGCATTTACCCACAGCGTAGGGAGGAAGAGCCGTTCTTACTTAAAGTAATTAAGAGACTCTATAGGGCAATGCAATGTTTTCATAATCTAACACTTTTTTCACTCAGTACTGTTGACATTTCATTGCTCTAGACTGTCAAACTTCAATTACAGTCTGCTGATATTTATCATTTTCTGCTACAAATGTTCTTAACATGTGTGTCTTGGCTTACTATTGCATGGAATGTGAGCATGTGATATGCTTTTTTTTTTTCCTATGACTGTAAAAGACCAAGATCATAGTATTGTTAAAGTGATTGATTGAGTTTTAAGTCAGTTTTAGTGAAATTTCAAATTTGTAACTATGTATTTGTGGACAGATTTCTTTCAGAGTCTAGAGAGATACTCTTTATTCTTTTCAAAAGATTAAAGATTATGACAGAATATTTTGGACATACATTTGTCATTAATATATTATAATTTATAACTTATTTTAATTTATGTTTGAACTTTGAACTTTGAATGTTTCAAATTTTCAATGTGAATTGTGAATTTTCATTGTTCAATGAATCAATGACGAAATCTGAAAGTGAATATGCAATGACAATGTGCATGTATGGTACTATGGATCATTGGATCATGATGTATCATGTGAGTCATGTGACTGTGACATGTTTCAGTTTTATTTTTAATATATATTATATATTATATATATATTATTAATAATTATATATATATATAGTACCCTCGACGTACCAAAGTACCATGTTTCAAAAAGTGCCGTACCCGTACCAGTACCCGTACCCGTACCCACGTTTCCTGGCAACATAGGTTTTTTCCCTTGGTTATTATTGGTTGTTGAACAAACAACTAATAATCTCCGAGTTTTTCACTTACACCTCCAAAGCTGGGGTAGTTGTCTTGGTGTTTCGACCTTGGGAGGTTATTAGAGCCTTTGTGTCAGTGTTTTTCAACATGCTAGACATTCCGATTGAATGGTATGAACATGTACTAGGTCCCCCTAGAGTTTCGTTGGATTCCGAGAAAAATAATTTTTTCTGTTTTTTAAGCCATTTTTTAATGGTTTAAATGGAAAAATTCAAAATGTAAAAAATATGTGTTTCGGAGTCTGTTTTCGGCATGGTTGGGCTCATTTTCAAGCTCGGAGTGGCATCTTTACCCCAGAGGCCACTTTCAATATGTTTCGGCCAGCTGAAGCATCCCAAAAGTAATCATTCGGCTAACAGAGCATCAAAGTAGCATTTAAATGCTAAGTTTGGATCAAATGCACTAAGTCCAAATATAAAAAAAAATTCAAATTTGAATATTTTATTAGTGGAGGTGACATAGCATGAGGTCACAATAACTCATGTGATCCTGGATGGTGACGTGAATATAAAGGCTCGAAGGTGATGCATGCGATTGGTATAAGGTGGACCCTTCTACACTTTTAAATATTAAATAAACCATGGCCTATCATGTTATATTTCCAATGCATGTGAATTGTTTAATGGAGAAGGTGACGTCAACATAAGATATAGTTACGATTTAAATTAAGTATTTGCCCACTCCAACTCACGTCTTATGGCCCACGCAAGGAGGATAGTGATGTGGTGTTGTTCCATTAGCGTGGAGTTAACATTGAAATCGTGGTGGTCTCTTCCTAAAATCAAGGCGTGATTTTTGTGTAATGTGGAAGCTCGTGTTTACGGGTGACGTCAGCCTCCTCTCATAGTCGTACACTCGCATGAAGGATGAGTATGACAAGCCACCTCATGGCTTGGCTCCCTTCAAATCACGAGTTAGCTTAGACTTGATCTCCCATGATTTACTTCAAATAATTATGGTGACGCCAATGTGTCGTACAATCGCATGAGATCAGGGAGACTCGTTTGTTTGGTAATGTTGTGTTTGCACTTGTTGGGTGAAGAGGGTCAGTTCCTCTTCACCTCAACTCTGTTTAACTCAATCTTCAATTCATTTCAACCTCAGTCACACTCAGTGTGATCTCTAGTTCATTAATTCCCCCCTGGGCTTGATTTTTGTATAAGTAGAGGTGCTTTGCACTCTCTTCAAGATGGAGAATCAGGCATAGAAACTCTGCTAAAATTGTAATCAGTCTTTCATTGAATAAAGCTTTTCAACTTTGGAGGTCTATGTGATTGTTTCTTCATTGGTGGATGTGTCTATTATGAGGTGATATCTTTCCTTGCTTTCAAATTGTTTCTCATGTGTTGGATCAAATAACTAGCTTTAGAAGTCTATTGTCAGAACATAAGATTTTCCATTTGCAGTTGTCAAGTTGGATTATTATGCAAAGCTTGTTGTAATCTAGATGAATACAAGTACTCAATTATATGAAGTATTGATCTTGATTTAATATTCCTAGCATACTAGTTATTTCGTTTGATCTCATTGGGTTTCAAGTTGATTGTCTCAACAGATCTTGCCATTTGGAGAAGGGTGTGAGCTCAATTGCATCGATCTCATCTCCATCATCATAAGAACCTTCTAACATTGTTGTCTTTTAGGATCTACAGAGTTGGGCTTGTTCCAAGAAGAAAAACACAAGGAGATCTTACTCCAAAGCTCCATCTTCAATTCGAATCTATCCTTCTTTCTGGTTACTTGGTTACTATTTTGAGTAGTGGATCTTCAATTTTATCATTCCCACACTCTTCTCTGCCTTCTTATAAGTAAGTTTTGCCTTGAGAAAGTAGCTTGGGATTTGATCCCAAGTGCCACATAATTTTGTGGCTACTTCTCCTTACCCACTAGCACCCTTGCGGACAGCCAGCTAGCTGGAAGGTTTTCGGGACTAGTGTTCTAGTGGTCTCCTTGTTCCAAGGTTTGGCCCTACCTTGTTTGTTTTGTGTTTTGATTTTTGCTTATTCCTCTTAAAAATATTTCACCTTCCTTTCGTTTTCCTTTACCTCACCTTCCTTTCGTTTCTCATCCAAAGCTCTCTTGTTCTTCTCCTTAAGCCTTCTACCCTAGCTCTCGTCTTGCCTTAAGTTTTCTCCCTTTCATCTTCCTCCAAGACCCCTTCTCTAGCCTCCTTTCGCTTTCCTTCTCCTAAGCTTCCATTCTCCCTCTCGTTTTGCCTTTGGACTTGTTCAAACCTTCTCCCTTTCGTCCCTCCTTGAGCACTTCAAAAGGTCACAAAAGCAACAAAAAGTTTGGTTAAGATTTGCACTTAACTTAGATCTTAGTTTTTATTTGACTAATGCTAATGGGTTATTGAGTTCATCATTGTGATAGGTATTTGGGAGAGAAAAACTCAAGAAATCTTGAAGCAAGAAGAAGAGAAAAAGGTCTAAACCAAGAAGAACGTAAAAAAACCAAAGGATGATCCAAACCAAGAAATCATTAATCATTATCCTTTGTAATAGCTCTTAAGAGCTTCTTTCAAGTATTTTCAAAGTTTATTTCTCTCAAAGTCCTTCCAAGGGTTTTAATCCCAAAGGCATTTGTACTCACATAATAAAGTTTGCAAGTGGGGTTTTTAAGCCCCCACATTCACTTCCCCCATTTGGGGAAGCCTTGTAGTCTTCTTTGCTTAGTTGAGTTGTTAGTTAGTTTCCTTCTTTGCTCTTAGATCACTAGTTGCTAGATTAGTCCTTTTTTTAGCATCTTTAGTTGCTAGTTGTTTACTATTTTATCAAAAGGATTCATTTTTCAAGTAATACAACTGCTTAAGTTAGAAAACTCTCGAATCTCACCAATAGTGGATCAAGAGTGCTCTCTGTCGGAGAGTTGCTTCTATTTCAATTTTTACTTAACCCCCGTGCTCTCCCGAGTATGGTCTCTGACCTAAAAGAGATTCTTGGGTAGATTAGACTTTATTTCCAGTACAGTTGTTTAATTCTGTGCATCATAAGCCTCTTGAACATTGTCATAAGACGAAGTCAAGAGCGCTCTCTGTCGAAAAGTTTTTTTTCTTGTGCTCTTAATAAAAACTTCAACCTCACATCCCCTTTTTTTTTAAATTTATTTCGTTGCTTTCCACCACCAAGTATGCTATGCCTTCCCTAAGGGGTTGGATTACTCAGAACGGTGACTAGATTTATTAATCTTACAAGTGATAACCATAATAAAATCTTCACCCCCATAAACCAACGAACCGGCGTTGTTTCAAGAAATACTCAGGTAGTGGAAAAATTCCTACTGGTGGCACCGGAAATTGCCGTTGTCATAGAGTTCTAGCTTGCTGGTTAAGTTCCTTGGACACCTAGCCTAGAATACTGGACGATTCGTCAAGTCACCAAGGGGAGCCACTGAAGGTATACTTTTTCCGGTTGGACTCATACCTTGATTTCTTAGCCTTAATAATCAAGATCACTAAAACTCATAAAATCAACCAAGATAATTTGCACAACTTTTTCACCAACAATATTCTGAGACTTGTATCTTCAACATCCCCAAGCACTCCGTATATTTGACTCCATTTGGCACTGGTCTTTTTTAACTTTTATGCATCACCATTAATCTGGACCATTTGTCCATTGCAATTTGTCTAAGTTATTTATCTATGGATGCTATCTTATCTCACAAATTTTCATTGTATTGTTTATCTCTAAATCTTGTGTCTTGTGATCGCAACGTGGATTGCTTTTTATCTTGTGTTTATCTCACTTTTATAAATTGTGATCTCATTATAAAAATCCTAAAAAACACCCATCCGCATCCACAACACCCAAAAACACTTAAAACACAAGAGCCATAGAAAAATATTTGTTAGGGACAACCCCCTTGGCTTCGTTAGGAGTTAGCCTAAACGGAGGAGCTGGGATTTAGGTGACAACGCCTGGCTCATTGCTTGCCCCCAAGGCCACACTTCTCCCACTCGTAGTGAGGAGACAGCTTTCGAAAGATTTCTGCTGCTGGTGTGCATCTCGGCAGACAACAGATATTCTTCTAGTGATCTTGGTTTTGCAGCTGTCAAGTACTAACAGATAGGAGGTAAATCTTGAAGCAATATCTCTATATAAGACTCAAGCCAGTATACAAGAGTAATTTTGTACACAGGGTCTGTGTTGGTGAGTTGACTGGGCTATAAGTCCCTCGATTACAGATCACACAATGACCTTTTTTATGGAAAATAGCAATGAAAAGCTTTGAAGATGACAATAACAAGCTGAAAAAAAATATCTCAAAATGGTGATGCATTTTGAGTGGTAACAAATTGCACAAGGATTGTGTGGTAAATATTATGCAGCTAGAACTACAGCACTACAACACAAGATTTTGAGCGCACGATATTATCAGTAGAGAAAATTTGCAAATGCCCACCATTTTGTTAGATCATGCAGCCTTGTCAGTTGTCTGCAAGTAGGCAACATTTGGCATCCCTACCCTTGCAGCCAGTGGTATTAGGGACATCATTCCAGTAATGGTGTTTAGATTTTATTGTAGAATTCAAAGAAAATTCAAGTAATGGTTTTTGAAGGATCATGACAACCACCAATTATTTCAAAAGGGGGTTGAGGCAATACCTACGAAGAGGGAAACAGACAAAGTGGTCATGGAATTTCTAGACGATAAGATAATCGTTGGTTTCAGTGTTCCTGCAAAGATCACTACTAATAATGTCGAAATAATTAGCTTAGCAGACTTGACAAACTTGTTGTTTCAAATATGGCATTATCCTATCCCATTCATCTAATTATTACACATAAGGAAATGCTTGGCTGAATCTAGCAATAAGAATTTAAAGACTATAATCAAAAAGATTGTTTGTGACAAGAAGAAGTCCTGGGATCAAGCATGTTGTGTGGACAAATTGGATTACAAAGAAAGAAGCATGTTTTGTGGGCCTATTTGAATTGGTATACAATATGGTATTTACCTTACCTATTCATTTGATGATTCTAGTGTATCAGTTATTGCATCTCTTCACAACAAACCAAGAAGCAGTTCAAGCGAGAGTGAGTCAACTTGTGGAGCTTGATGAGAACCAATGAAGGACTTTTGATCATTTGGTTAAGAATCAGGGGAAAGTTAAAGGTATATTTGACAAAGGAATCTACAAAAATGGGATCTAGTCCTAATGTGGGATAAGAAGAGAGAGAAACCAAGAAAGCATGGCAAGTTTTCCAGGTAAAGGCTAGGTCCCTATTGGATTCAAGACATCGTCTGGGCAATTTTTTTTTTACCTTGGTCACCTGGATGGAGAAAAGATGCAATTGCCAATGAGTGGGAAAATTCTGAAACATTATATTTCTAATGGCATCTAGTCTGGAGTGCCATAGACAGATTAGTAGAGTAGGAAAATAATAAGCTTCATGAGCAATAAAATAGGAGAATAAATCCTTCTAAACATTAGAGTAGGCTTTACTTTTATGTTTCCTTTGACAATTTAGCCCATGTCTTGCAGCTTGCTATAGAGTTGTTTCTAGATGTATTGGACATTTTAACATGAGTATTGATAATATTTGCTTATGTCGGGTTTTGAGATGAGTATTGCACCTATTCCGCCACATGTTCTCACATATTTCATGTTGAGTTGTATCAATTTACAAATTCTAGAGTTGCCATGCTCTTTCTTTCAAAGCACAAGTTCATGCTCTTTCTTTCAAAGCACAAGTCCCCATATGGAGCTAGTTGTTACCCCTCATCTTGTACAAGGATATGTTCTAATTTGAAGACCTTTCCCAAGCAAGCTGGTTATGGAATACACCAATTTCAACGCTACTTTGTGCATATATAGATGCATAGCTATTATTGATTATCACCATTAGGTAGGCTCATTCAATTGGTTATAGGCTAACGAGTTGATGTTGATGGACTAGGGGCAAGTTATTCGTGTGAACTTTCATAGAGTTGCTTCACTTTCATAAAGTTGCTTCCCTTGGTTATATGTGGCACACTTTCCTATCTATAGATTGATTATCATGTCATGTAGCTCATTTGGAGTTGTTCCCTTCATTTTGCACATTTTCATGGGTGAATTACCTTTCTAGTGACTATACATTAAATTACATGAGATATTCACCTTGGTTATAGAGCACCGTAGTTTGTATGGTCATTTTTATGATTATGATGGCATATTTAGCATGACTCATCACCAAGATAAGTAAGATAAGATAAGATAAGATAAGATAAATTTATTAATATCCAACAAATGACCACAAAAGTAGATCAATGGGAATATGTAGTACCATGAGAACAATACAAAGTGGGAGCGTAAAAGTGGCTCTTATAAAAGATAAAAAGTGGAACTCAAATCAAACCCTAGTTCTATAAATGGAGAGTCAAGGTCGAAGAAGAATTTATACAAGGAGAGAGATGAAGAGAGTTGATCCAAGGAAGGAGAGTGGATCCAAGAACAATGACGCAAAAATGGTGATGGTGAAACCGTCATGGGCCACTGAAAGCACTAGAAGCATTAGAAGTATCTCTCCTACCATCTGAGGCCAACCGAAGGAAGCTCAAAATAGTACTCTATCTAGAGGAAGAGATAGAAGAATAACTGCAATGAGTAGTGCATTGTTGCCTAAAGGAGGGTACTTGATGCTACAACCTGGAATAAGTCGTATGTCTCTTGCGATGGCGTCAAGATTGTCCCCATGCAATCCTCTTTTTGCAATCCTCGTTTTGCAATTATTCCTATGTGATCTAGCCTTACAACCAATGTTATTGGAACCGAACCGAAACCAGCAAAACCAACCGGTCCAACTGTTAATGTTGTAGCTGCATGAGCCATCTTCACCAAGTCGGCCCCAAAAGAAACATTACAATAGCATTTATTATGCCAATAAGAGAGAAGTCGCCTAGGCAAGGAAGACAAGTTGACCCATTCCAAAAGTTAAAAGTCAAACATGAAAAGCATAAAAAGAGGATGCATTCCTCATTCTCACCAAACAGGTTCACTCCAACAAGAAGGAAGTTCACTCAAGCTAGTAGAAGACAATTTTTCTAGGGTTTCTATCTTTGGAAGAGTTTTCTCTCTTGTTCTTGGGGTTTATCTTCAGCTCTATATGAGTGCTATGTATTTGGATGCATTCTATATCTTGAATAGATATCTCCATAAGAAGGTTGTTGGGTTTTCTCCCTTGTGGTTTCCCAAGGTAAATATTTGTGTCTATTGTTTTTGTTCATGGTTATTCTTTCAGTGATCTTATTTTGTATTCTGTTGTAAATAAGATTGAATTTATGCTGCTATCTTAAAATCTAACACCAACTAGTTTTGGTAGTTTTTCATTTTGGTTCAATGTTTCTAACCAGAAATGGCTGATTTCGTACTGAACCGAACTTAAATGCTTGAACCGGCTGATTTTCTACAAAACAGACAAGTTTTGTACACATCCGTATGCCATGGTTGTGAGCATGAATTTTTTATAGAATTAAAGGTAAACCCTAGACCCTAGTAATCATCGGTAATATTAAATGGCAATATTAAATTCTTAAAGTAAAAGAATAGAAATTGAAAGATAAGGAGAGGTAATATTAAATTCTTAAATTTCTAACATTACCATTAATTGTTTAGGATGTTTGAGTGTGGTTCCAATCTCATCGGACTTCAGATGCAAAAAGTAGATTTTTTATCCCATTCAAAATTCAACAAACTTAACAGTTTACAGGATTTCAAGATTGCAACATTTCCACTAGATTCTATCAAGTATGAAGATAGGGGATTGCCATTTAATCAAGCA
Source organism: Pseudotsuga menziesii (assembly GCA_001517045.1). Taxonomy (NCBI): domain Eukaryota; kingdom Viridiplantae; phylum Streptophyta; class Pinopsida; order Pinales; family Pinaceae; genus Pseudotsuga; species Pseudotsuga menziesii. The sequence goes on from LPNX010685414.1 coordinate 476,499, forward strand.
CATCAACCCCTCTATGTACCTTGACATTGGCGGTGTTGATTGTTGAACTCCTGCCATGACCTTAATAAAAATGTACCCTTCACTCAAGCAAAATCACCTTATGAAGCATGGGAAGCTTTTTCTACCTTCTTTTAACGCTTGGTTTGGAAGTTTCGTCAAAATTCTAGGTGTTGACTAATCTCCTTGGAGGATCAACTTCAACATTTGAGTTAGAGACAAGGGCTAGAGCCTAGAGGAGGGGGGCACAAGGTGTTATTGATGAATAGGATCCCAATATAGGCAATGTTTTTGATGATATGTAGTTATTTGTTGTAGCATGAAATTTTTTGGACCCTAGAGACCATTTAGAGCCTCTTTGTTTATGTATTTTGGGTCAGATATGGATTGCACTCAAAGCTATTTTAGTTATATGCACCCTTATTGCTATATACATGAGAAACTTTGAATATTTGTGTATAATGGTTTGAATTCATATAGAAGCACATGAATATTTTTATTTTTTTAATTTGATTATTTTATTTATTTTTTGGTCGACCAATTTTTTTATCTGATTTTTTCCTTTTTTTTTTGGTTCCAATTTGGTTCATATTTTTGGGCTTGACCAATCTGGTTCTCATAACATTGCTTCCAACGACTACATTGGTGGATATTCCATGCATTTGTGCATCGATGGATGTACACCCTAGCTTATGTGGACCTTTCCTACCTTGGGAGGTGTTCATAGATGGTTGACTATGCACTCGTGTGGAGAGCTCCCCTAATTCTTTCTCTATAGCACATCTATTGAGGTGACCACATATATTTGAGGTTTGACCACTGTATATTGCTTATCTAGAGGACCTTGCACATGGATCTATAATGGCACATATTCCCATGCATTCCTCATTCAAGGATCTAGCACGAGTTAGTTCAACAATGGAGGAGATGCCCAAGATACTTATTTTGGGCTTGCGGTTGGCATATTATATTATTTTATTCATGATCCTAGTAGAGCACTCCCTAATTCTAGGTTCCTTTACACATTTATTGAGATCTTGTTGGAGGACACACCCTAAGAAGAGGATTCCAACAGCTCCTTTGATAATTTACATGGGAAACTACCTTGCTAGAGGAGATTCCTTCTTGGAGGATGAGACATGTCATGGCCACTATTTATCCCTCTTTTATTTTATTCATATGTTGACTTGTCCATTAGGAGTTGGTTAGGAGAAGGTATTTTTTAATGTTTTCCTAGGAGAGAAATAGCATCTAAGACATGGATATTTTATTTGAGGAGGTTTTGAGCTTGGACCCTATATAAGAGAAGCTCCTAGTGTATTAGTTTTTGAAAGTTGTGGTAACACTAAAGATTATTTGTTGAAGCTTATTGAAGGTTATTTAGAGTTCAAGGAACATGGTTTTGGATCTTATATGCTGATGATTAATGCTGGAAATGGCTTGCATCAAACATGTTATCAAAGACCAAATTCCAGGTGACATGTTTCTTTTTAGAAGTAACTAACTGTGGGTTGTTTCAGTTCTAGTTATCTTTGTAGTTAACATGAGCTTGCTGCAAACCTGAATTCTCCATTTCATAGGCACACCCTCATGCATGTTTTTAGAGGTCTTCCTCTATTTGGGTACCTTAAATATCATCTGCACTAGTGGACATCAAAGTCAGGATAGTTGTTGCATGTTTTTCACAGCCATATACTGTCCTTATATCATAAGGAAACACAGCCCATGCAAATGCCTTTTGAGACTCCCACCCTAAGTGTGTGAAGGATTTACCATGGTGATAATGGGTAAACTTCTGTA
>LPNX010685414.1:478347-675078 GCA_001517045.1 Pseudotsuga menziesii
GTGCTCCAAGGGTCTTACTTGTTCTTTAGGACTTTATCACAGAAAGTAAGAGTTTGGATGATAACAGTCATCTGCACTAGTGGACATCAAAGTCAGGATAGTTGTTGCATGTTTTTCACAGCCATATACTGTCCTTATATCATAAGGAAACACAGCCCATGCAAATGCCTTTTGAGACTCCCATCCTAAGTGTGTGAAGGATTTAGCATGGTGATAATGGGTAAACTTCTGTAGTGCCCCAAGGGTCTTACTTGTTCTTTAGGACTTTATCACAGAAAGTAAGAGTTTGGATGATAACAGTCATCTGCACTAGTGGACATCAAAGTCAGGATAGTTGTTGCATGTTTTTCACAGCCATATGCTGTCCTTATATCATAAGGAAACACAGCCCATGCAAATGCCTTTTGAGACTCCCACCCTAAGTGTGTGAAGGATTTACCATGGTGATAATGGGTAAACTTCTGTAGTGCCCCAAGGGTCTTACTTGTTCTTTAGGACTTTATCACAGAAAGTAAGAGTTTGGATGATAACAGTCATAAAGTGAAATATAGAAGAAGAAAAAATCAAACGCTTTCAGGATAGTTGGGTGCCCCTAGGACATGGTGTTGCACCTAAATCTCTCAGCACATTTGCAAGAACCCTCAATACATAGGACCAACATGCTAGCGTCCTCATGGTCATGGGGAAAGCATATTGAGGACCATCCCTAATCCCCTACATCTTAAGGATCATATCTGAATAACCTTGACACATTGTTTTATTCAAGTTATCAAAATCGGACCAATAATCGGACCAACCAACCCCAAAAACTGGAACCGAATCGGAATGGATAAAAATTGGAAACGAAAACCAATCAACCAAAAATACGTAAGATATTCAAATTTTGATAAAAGTATATAACATTCGAGTCCAAACCATTAGACACAAATATGCAAGTGTTTTAGTGTATAAAGCAAGTTAGGATGCATATTGTTGGATGTGTCGTATTCCTTGCAAGTAGACTTAGTCTCATCCAAGTGCAAGGGGTCTTGACTCTTGTTTTGGTCTATTTAGTGCTTTTATGGTCTGTTTTTTGCTTGAGAAGGTTTAAAACATACAAATGTAACAGAAAAAAGCAACGTTATTAGGTTTAGGGTTTAAGTTTTTAGGTATTATTATTTTTTTCTTTTCTTAAATTGTTTTTGTGGGCACAAGTGCCCTCCTACACACTTGCACTAGTTGGTTTTGTACAGAACAAAAACGTTGGTTCTATATCATAGAAAACCTAAGTTACCAAGATCTGGATACGGATTCGGATCCGGATCTGGATACGGATTCGGATCCGGATCCGGATACGGATTCAGTAGATTTTTTAAAACACAGGATCCGGATACGGCGGGGAAACGACAAGTACAAACAAATATAAAAATATTTTTATAATAAATAGAAAAATAGAATGAAGAAACAAAACTATTTAGGAAACACGAGTAAAGCTATAAGTTATAAGTTATTGCCAAAAAAGAGAGTTCATGTACCATAAATGATAATTTGATAAGTTGTAATACTGATAATTTAAAAAACCATTTCAGCATGAACTTGAAGCAGGTCATAATAGTGTTTTTGTGAGCCACATCCACATGTCCCTGTCAGCAGGAAATAAAGTGGTTTTATTGAACGCTGTGGCTAGACTATAGAACAGTGTAGGTGAAGTGAGCAACAACATAGTACATCAAGATACTTCAGCCCTTGACAGCAGACCTTGACCATAAAGATATATCAAATAAAAACGTTGAGAGCAGACCGTGATATCAAAATTTCAGAGTTCAAGAGCATATCTTGACATAAGGATAGATCAGACCTCGAGAAAAAATGGGGTTTATGCTTTTAGCCATTAGGTGTTTAGGGGTTTTTAAGTTTTTCATTAAAAACTAATTTTTGGGGGGGATCAAGGGGTCATAGAAGCACTGGAAGTTGCAGGATCTGTTTGAAAATTTCAAAAATTGTTTGATTTTTCACAGGATCCGTTTGAAAATTTCAGGAATTTTTTTATTTTTCACAGGATACGTTTCCTTCTGCAGGGGATCCGTTTCCATGTTTGATCCGATCCGGATACGTATCGGATCCGTGGATCTGCGGATCCTACACACTAGGGTGATGGATCCGGTAACACAGTAGAAAACTGACCATTTTGCAATGGCAACCACGAGATCCGTACCGAACTGCCAATTTCTGGTGGGAACCACCGGTTTCATATAGATCCGGCCATTTCAGAGGGCATCCACCAATTTCATACAGAACCAGCCATTTTCATTGGGAACCATTGGTTCCACCCAGAAACCACCCAGAACTGGTCTGACAGATCGGTTCAGTCGGCTCTGAGTCGATTCTGATAACATTGTTTCATTCAATAAAGAAAATATCCAAATACAATTAAAAATACAACCCCAAACGAGTGAAATTAATCCTTATCCAAACAAATAACCCCACAAATTTGTTCCCACCCAATTGACACTTTGAGACCCTTTTAGTCTATCACCACTATTAAATATTACAACAATGAAATGTGTGCTCTACAAGAAGATAATAATAGAATGTAACTTCCCACAAAGTAGTTTTGAGTGTACTCAATCATTGACTTAGCTTCTTCAGTGATTAACTTCAGTTGTTAACTATATATAGAGTAAAAGTGCAAAACTAATGTCTAGTAAATGGAAATATGCTTCAACAATATTATTGACAATATGGGAGGTGCAAGAAAAATCTTTATGTTTACTAGGATTCCAATAAATTCTAGAAAACATGAAAGTTGAAAAACACCAACCTCTATACATACATAATTATAAATCTTCTTAGCCAACAATTTGTTCTTTACATGTGGAAAAATGAAAAATAAAATCTAGTAGAGCTTAACCTACCGAGTCTAATCCATGGACCACCTTATCAATCCTTGATGATGAAACATTGCCTTTGTAAAGGCTATCTATGAATGACTCTCTCATATCACTAAATATTATCTTAATTCCTGCATCCAACAAGCATAAAAATTATAAGGATTGTAACAACAATATGACTTTTTTCTAATGTTGTCTCATACAACAAATAACTACTGTTAAGATATATTACATAGCGTAATTATTAATTTTACATCAACATTGTTGAAGTTTTCAACATAATTGTTTTCATCAACGTGGTTGAATTCTTCAACTTGACAACTAGGTTCATATTGCATCTGTTCATTGATCTCATTTTCTAAATCTGTTCACTGATATCCAAAATAGTATCCTTCATTTCATTATGTTTTGTTTCATTGTATAAATCCTCATTCTTCTGTCTACTATCAGGGAACATACAGGGAAAATAATCTTCGATTTCCTCAAGCTCTAAAACGATGGGTCCCAAACAATTGAAACGGGCACTAAAAGAACTTTGTTCTAAGTTTATATATTGCATTTGCAATTGTTAAAGCAGGTATACAATAGTATTGTATTTCTGATTAAGATTTATGGATTGCATGTTAATATGTTCAATGTCATCATTCAATTTTTGGAAAGGTTGACCCACTTCTTTCTTAAATTCTTGAGGATCTTAATCCACTGAATCTCTTTGAAATAACTGACTCGGATCAAATTGAAATGAACATTTATTTCCAAAATATGTACATAGTTCAGTTACTGAATATCCAATTTAGAAATGACAACATGTCAAAACCCATAAAGGACAAGTATATATAATAAATTGTATGATGAATAAGAGATATACTTATATTGCCATGAGATGATATACTTATATACACATTGACTTCAATGGTCAGCATGATTAATGAGCATGTCTTTTCACTAGGTCGTGTTACTACATTAATTAATATTAATAATAATTATTATTATTATTATTAATTATTGATGCTTCATTATATATATTTATGTCTATTACACAAATCATATCATATAAACGCATATGGCTTATAAAATAGTTCTCTATTGAGTAAGTTCTCTTTTAACTCTCTTTCTGAAACTTTATCATTGCCACTCCCATCTTTTTAGCTGCTGCTTTGAAGAAATGTTTCCAGTAACTGTCTAAAGCCAAATTATTTTATCACTATTTTAAGCACTTATCATTTGGTCCATAATCAGCATATGGAGGGCACCTTTTTGTCACTATTTGGGACTGGTTTTCTCTGAAATCAGTCTTTATTTGTGCATCGTATCATCACTATTTTCCTTTATATCAAATCAGCATACAAACACTTTATATCAAATCAGCATACAAACACGAGATTAGGGTGCCGTTTTTGAAGCCTTCTCTACAGCTGATTTTGGCATGAATGGAGACACAGCCTTTGTGCTAGTTTTAGCATGCAAACAAGCCAACTAAGGCAATGACTTCTAGAGGATAGAACAGTGAAGCACCACTCTCCCAAGACTCGCGACTTGCGACTCGGCTTCAACTGGGCATACTCACCCAAAACTCGGCATACTCGCCCAGAACTCGCTCAGACTCGGCAAAACAGAGGAAATATAGCCCCCGCGGAAATGAAAACGGACTTGATTTGCTTGATTTGCCAGACCATTCCTGTGTGCATGGTCTACCATTGAGATTGAAATTTAATAGTGAGTCTCTCCTTCTCAACTGGCCGTCACACTCATATACCAATCGAAAAATCTGTAGAGAAGCGATCGGGTGGCATGGGATCTGACTAATCTTCTCTACTCGTCCAATCTTGATTGGATGCCATCGCTTGCTGTTTTAATTGGTATTTATTTTCATTCGGAAATATTAAGTACCGTAAAAAAAGATCAAATGAATTGAGGTTCGGTTCAGATATTTGTATATTCGGAGGTTTTGGTGATTTGATTTGAAAGTTAAAAACAGAGTGATATGATATCTACCTTGTTTATTTTTTAATTTTCTAATTGAAAATTGTTTGAAGATTTGTAATTTGGAATAGTTTAAAGGTTATTATATCTACCTTGTTTATTTTTTTACTCTTTAAATTATAAATTGTTTGAAGGTATGTAATTTGGAAAAGTTTAAAGGTTATTATATCAGTTTCCCGCAGAATATATTGTAAACCATAATTGGTTTATGGTTAATTTAACTTCCTATTAGTTAATAAAATTAAAAACTTTGTTTTAATGTTTAATTTTATATATTGGAAAATAATAATTTTAAAATATATTAAATATATTTTTATGATTTTATCTACCTTTTAATTGAAAACATGATATAACGATGATGCGACTAATTTTAAGTTATACTCCCATCAGAGCAAAAATATATATAGATATATATATATATATAGGGATAGAGCCTGTTGCTGTTAATAGAAGGGGGTACTGCTTCTAAGATTAACCAGCTCTTATGATTTTGGACAAAGGTGCTGCCTTTTTACTGTTATTAATATTTATTGATATCTTTCATAAGGAGACACTGCAATTTTTAGAAAAGAAAGTCAGTTATTTTCAGGAAAGCAATTGTCCTATTTTTAGGAAAGCAGTGAGGATATTTTTTAAAAAGCAAACTCTTGGTATTATTAGAGAAAAAGCATCCAAATGCTTGTCATACACTCAAATTGTTGCTCATTTGATAAGAAAAATAGAATGTGAATAGAATTATGAGAAATAGATATATTTCTATATTATGTTTGGTCAATCAAGGTTAAGATGCATCTATGGAATTCTAATCATTTTGTTTTTTCATTTGATATGAAAAAAGAATGCAAGAAATAAAATGTGAACAGAAATATGAGAAACAAAATTCAATTGCAAGAAATATGAGAAAAAACAATGTAAAAAATTCGAGAAATGCAATGCAAGAAATACAACGTGAATAGAAATATAAGAAACAGAATAAAAAATATATAGTTTTAAAAATAGAAGAAATACAATGAGAGAAATAAAAAAAGATTCCAGATTCTAAGATGGACAGTTCATATATCATATATCTTACATATTTCAATATATCAATAGAAATACAAGAATTGTCAAATTTCAATTTCTACCCAGTTGTGTGCAGCTAGAAATAACTTAGATCTATATCAACCATGGGTCTATCAAGTGCCAAGAGGGCTCAGATCACTTGAGTGCAAACCTCCGGTTTTTGCACCCTCAAAAATATTCGAACATTTGAGAGATTTGATCACTCTGCTTGAAAAAATTGGGGTTAATATGGATCCAAGCTGATTGTCACCTAATGGTTTAGACCATTGCATTCCATCACATTTAAGGGTGACTTTATCCAACAACCCTTTATTCAAATTATATTCAACACACATTCTTACAAGGAAAAACACTTGGCTTGTTCCACATGTTTCTAAAATCTAGTAAACTTTCTTAGGGAGCTGTCAATTTTCTCCATAACCTCTTCTTCCCAGAAGTAAGTAGGAAGGTTTGCAAATGATACCAAGACAGTGTCCAAGGAGACTATCATGGAGGCTGGGCTAAATTCCAAAAGCTAGACACTCAAGAGGAGGCCAATACTACCCCAAAACAAGGCCCTTTTTCCATTATTGTTTCCAAGTCTTCAATTTCTCGAAAAATGAACCACAAAACAACACTCAACACAAACTATTATATAGCAATTTATTAACTAGTAATCATTAATCTGTCACATTAGTGCATCACAGTTTTGGCTAGAGCCCATTGAAGCCGAAGACAAAGTATATTCATTGTTGTCTAGACTTGTACCATGGTAGTATCCAACTTCTAGACCACGAATATTCCTACCTGGGAGGAAAGTTGACCTCCAATTACTTTGATGCATCCTTAAACAAACTCCCTGGAGATATAGAGGCATTGGAGATATAGAGGCATTCTTGCTTAGAGAGCCCAAGTTAAAAACTCCTTGGGAAGAGCTTCTAATTAAACCCATACATCTTCCTCCTCTAGATGAGAGGACTGAGCTCAAGGAAAGGAAGGAGTTGAATGGCCAACACCCCTATTAGGCATTGTTGGGCCTGAAGGTTGAGATTCAAGGAGAACAGCCCAATGCAATGTATGCATTGTCCTTCAGTACCAAAAGGCAAACATCTTACAAGGAACTCGTGGAAGAGATTAAGACGAGTAGAGGCACCAATGAAGGGCTCAAATAAAGAACATTCCTTCCTCTCTAGGCAGAAACCACTTAACCAACTATGCTAAGTGCATGTACTTGTCAAAGGTTTTTTGGCATTCTGAAATTTTGGCAATACTTAAGAAGAACATGGGGATGGTATTGAATCCATAATCTGTACACATGGATTATAATTCATTAAGGGCCTGGGCCCATAATTTCATACTCAGTCCCCGACCTTTAGGTGCCCCATTGCTCCCATGGTTAGATAACATAAATCTCTTATTACTCCCAGATTAGCATTCCAATTTTCATGAACAGAACCTCACCTTAGAGTTTTTCTAGCTCTTCAAGTGGTGTATTTTCATTAAATTAGATATAAGAGTTCGACGGAATCCAAGGATACTTTCCTCAAGTTCTAACTTTCCAAGGATTCATGTTATTGACTATGTCAATCCAGTGGCCACTAAGGAACACACCCTTCCATGGCATCCTCCAGGGAATGTTGCTCATCGCCCCCAGTGGTTCATGTTTCACTTCAATTTTACATCAAAGTCTCCTTTTAAGATGCTAAACATAGTTCTCTGGTTTTACACTTCCATTTTATTATATAGAAATGGTTTTACACTTCCATAATGTATTGGTACTTTGTACTTATCAGTCTCATTGACCCATTTTGTCTAGACAATAATAAAATTATCTATCTTATCTTGCTTAGCATATAAATTCTCTATGAATAAAAGTACTTCTAAATTTTCCTTTCGTATCTTATATGTGAACTCGTGCACTCAAAATATATCAAAAACGTCTAAATTTTCCTTTCGTATCTTATATGTGCACTCGTGCACTCAAAATATATCAAAAATTTTATAAAAGTTGACTAGGATTTTCCCATAAAATAGAAGACGTATTGAAGCGAATGTGTATGCCGAATCTTAACCCTTTTAGAATAGAGGATGATATCTTGCATTCAATAATTAATCTTTCGTGAAGACAAAAATGCACGTTCATAGAGTGGAGTTAATGGTCTCAAGGTGGAAATGAAAATGCCTTTTGCACTTGTTTCAAATACCTTTTAGAAGTACACAGAGTTAGTACTTTTCATAATAAGAAAAAGGTATAATGAAACAAATTCCATTTCATTCACAAAAATTACCTGTAAACTCACAAACGTTTTCTATAGTTAAAGTCGCAACCTTTCTTGACTCTACAAATCCAACAAAGAACTCCTCAGATGTGTGAGATGATCTTTTCCATTTCCGGTCACCTTCGCTTGCCTTGTGTTCTGCAAGTTTGGAAATGTTTACAATAAGAAGTTCAAATAAGGAATCACAGCCTCAGGATAACTTTAGAAAGACATCAAAAGCTAGAATTCAATGAGACAAACGTTTGATGCAACAAACATGTAAATTTTCATTCTTCAAAATTGAATTGAAATATTAACAAAACAATTTGCAAAAAACACATTTTTAATCAATAGAAATAAATACAAGCTAATGTAATGCAAGAGTTATTGATTTACAATAATATAGTTCTCTAATAACGCATAAAAGAGCTCAAATAATTATAAAAAAAGTGGTTTTAATGCAAAATGCCAACCCAATATGATCTAGATGTAGCATTGCATTTTCTTTCTTGACATTTATATTATTAACTAACACTCTTTGAAGTGGTTGAGTGTTGTGAATTGCAAGAGGGAGGTTACGAAGTCAAGTCCCAGGGCTAGTTGCCTCTATAAATATCGTGGGCATCACTTGATGTATGTGCCAAGTTAATGGTTGCCAAAATTGCAATTGAATAGTTTATCAGGTACCATCCTCTAAATGAAGGGAAGTGCTTGGAGTGTTTCCGTTGATGTGAATTTCATCCAAAACTAACACTCTTTGAGAAATGAGTTGTTATGTAATAAACAACTATATATATAGTAATACTAATACTAATAATAAATAACAATTAGTGAAGTGATACATCCTTATTAAAAGGCATGACCTAATTAAGGGACACATGACCAATCAGCCATGGTGACCACCAATGTTTTAAAACTCAAAACCGGTTGGAACCAGAACCGACAATGACTCGGAGTGGTTTGATTTCGATGACTTAGACTACTAAAAAATACATAAAATTTACTATTTTAATAAAAAAATATATATTAAAACTCCGAGCTATGATTCCAAACCATTATAAACAAAATATTCAAAGTCTACTGATGTATATACCATGTATGTAAAGGTGAATATATCAAAATGGAACCAAGTGCGATACATATATGAATCAAAATTGAAAATACATAATCATTCAAATCATTGCCTGGCAAAAGAATAATGGCAAAAGTGGTGGGTCCGGAGACTCAGAAATGGCACCGCGAACAGCAAGCGGATACCAAGGTAGGTGGATGTGCCGGTGCTTCCAGAACAGTGAAAATTAGAAGGTGGGTCCAGGCCATTAGAAGGAGGCTCCAAGGGCCCCCGAAGGAGAAACCACCTACGCAAGGGCATAAGTCATTTTGATTCTAACCTCCTTTGTTAATGAACCACTGGCAGGCCCACTTCCATTCAATCTGAATCAGACATTGTGTATTCATCAATATCAACTTGTTCCCCCTCCTGTAGGCTTAGGCCTTTACCTCTACCTCGAGTCTCAAAGTTGATCCTCTAAGGACATTAGTTAATAAACTCAACACCCTACAATTTCAATGAAACTTCCTAATCCAAGTGTTAAAATAAGGAAGAAAAAGCTTCCCATGCTTAATAAGTGATTTTGCTTGACTAAATGATACATTTTTATTAAGATCATGACAGAGGAGTTCAATCAACTTCAACAATTAGGCATCATTACCACCAACATCAAGGTATATAGAGAGTTTGAAGTATTTGATTAAATTCCAATCCTTTACACTCATACATGATAGAATCTAGTGGAAACAGTGCAATCCTGAAATCTTGAAAACTATTAAGTCTGTTGAATTCTGAATGGGATCTAAAATTCTACTTTTTGCATATGAAGTTCAATGAGGTTGGAACCACTCTCAAACATCCTGAAACAATTAATGGTAATGTTTAAAAATTAAGTGAAAGTATCATTCTACTGACTTCAATGTCACTTGTACAAAACATGTCAATTTTTTTTTAAATCTGTTTCTAGTCTTCACGTGTGTGCCCAATGCAGAAATTAACTCGACCAGTTTAAGCCGTTTCAGTACCGAACAATCTGGTTCAGGCATCAAATCAGTCGATTCAGTACCCAATCAACTTTCAAGCCGATTTTTCTTCTGGTTAAGTGTTGCTAAGGGTTCGATCGATCATCTCAACTGGTTCCAGTTCTCAGTTGACCGGTTTTAAAACATTGGTGACCCACTGACCAGTCAATGCATATCTATGTATACCATGCCACGGCATTGTAATCATTCTATTGTCTATTGATTAATAACTTACTATTACTTATTTACTAATCCTGTATGGATTTTATGTTGGATATTTGTTAATACATTGGCCACATACCATCTGATCGGACCTTTGGCCATATATTTACCAGAGTTTCTCTGATCCCTACGTCCTTGACCAGAAAAATTGCCCTTCGTCATTTGAAGGTTAAAATTTCTACTGCAAAGTGATATTTCGCAACCATATATTGAAGTTCGTGAAGATCAATTGTTGCCAATAAAAAGGTGGAAAGTCAGCCGCCTTCCTTATCTCTCCACAGCATTGCTGCCGTCAATCAAACACACGCTATCGAGAGCTTCCAGAAGTTTATGACCGTTATGAACGTGGAACATAGGACACACTGATCTACCTCGAGCATTGCCCATAAAATTAACAAATCACATAATAAATCGGGGACACAATAAGCCACCGAATTACCACAAATCTGTAGACGTATCAACTATATGAGCCGTTGCGGATTCGGTGCGAATAAAGGTAGAGAGTCATATAACAACAACAAAAAATTACATCTACAGGATATCGCAGAATTACAATCAAAGATCCAATACGCCAATTAGAATATGTTTGTTTCAACACCACAGATTGAACGTAAATACCCGGTATGGAAGTGCCTAGGTTGACCAAAGCGTTGAGTAGAAAAATAAGAGCTGCCACCAACTGATTGTGTACGTGTGGAGCGACTGCTCCTCGAAAATGAAACTCAGGCAGAAATATAATAATTGGCATATTTCAAAAACATTCGCCGAAGCCCTAAGGAAGCGAAGTCGCCATATTATGTTAAAAGAAAGACACGCCGTTATCATAAATCGTGTTGATTGAAGGATTCGCCAATTTCATTATTAAGAAAGCGACGATACGCTGGTATGAGTCAAACAGTTCAACAGTGTAACACAAACATATTGTATAACCAAGTTTATATAACATAAATATTAAAAAAAAAAGAGTGTCAATAAAAAGGTGAAGGTGATCCAAGGTAATGCGATAAGAAAAGTTGTCACAAAGTTCCTTAAACCCACTAACAAAGTATACTCATTCATATATATTTATACTCTTTTAAAGGGGGTGTTTGAAGTTTAAAAATGCATTTCATTAAAAAGAAAGGTTTTCTTGTACAGATATTTCCATCTCATTTTTGTCATTTTTTAGATAACAAAATTCAAAAGAACTATTGAGCCAAAAGAAAAAGAAATTACATTAACATCAACTTGGTGAATCAATTATTCATTCCAAATTCAATAATAATTTAAAATAAATGCACATTTGAAAATAAGAAAAATAAAATTACGGACCTATAAGTAATGATATGATTACCTATAAGTAATGATATGATTATGAATGCATATCCCAATTCTATGTTACAATTATGTATAGAGAAGATGTTGACATAATCTTGAGTTCGCCCTAGATGTCCTTTAGGACTTGATGATGATTATGAACGCATATCCCAACTCTATGTTACAACTATGTATAGAGAAGATGTTGACATAATTTGAAGTTCGCCCTAGATATCCTTGAGGACTTTCATCTTAAACATGAAGAAGAAATTTGTGTCCCTCTTCTATAAGAAGAAGAAAATAACTCTAGAAGTTGTTACAATGAAGTCGGATTTAGTAGCTCTCGCATCGGAAGACTTTAAAGATGTCTCAAAGGTGCTCCTCAAAGATAATCAGAAATCAGTTCAAAAGATGCAAAAGGAATTTGAACGAGTCACCATTGATAAAGATAAAACAATTTATCACATTAAGAATCATAGTCAAAGTTTGATCACATAAATTAAGAGGTTAAAAAGTGAAAAAAAAGTCACAACAAGAAAAGGTGGAAGAACTTACTAGAAAGAAATTAGTCACTGATTAAGAAAATAATGATCGAGCCTCTCAAAATATAGAAGTCATTAGATGTAGAAATCCAAACCTCAAAAAAGGAAATGCAATACATATCCAATTGAAATCTTATCAACCAGTAAATCATCAAAAATATCAATAGACAAAGGTTCCAAAATCATGACACAAGTTACAAGGATGTCTTATCACCATCCTACTTATACAAGTCATCAACAAACTAAGCAAAGACAGAATCAATATGTGAAGCTAAGTCAAGATCCTACCATATTGAAGAGAAGTTCAAGTGTGGAATTTTATCATTTTCCAAATAATAGAAGTCGTTTCCACACAGTTTTGTAGAAAATTTAATTAGGGTGGCCCAACCTATTCAAGGTCTTACCACTCAATGTACACAGATTATTGCAAAGACAAAAGATGACAAAAACCAAGAGACTTGTGGTTCCAAGACTTATTTTAAGCACTCTTATTCTTCTATCTTCTTTTTCTTCATCTTATGCATCTCTTTTACCGATGGTCAAAAGTTGATGATTGTAAAGTAACATGACACATATATTATATGTGTGTTAGAGGTCTAGCCCAACTATGACAATTATAGTAAAAGGTGCAGTGGAATGTTTTTTTACTAAGATCTAAGTCACATGGTTCAGGTTTGAGTTCAACTTCGACAACAATGAAATTCGATTCAAATTTGAATTTGCCAATGAAGTTCGAATAAGATTCGTCATTAAATTTGTCCATGTACATATTTCAAAAAAAATATTATTATTATTATTAAACTTATAATTTTTTATTAATACAACTTTTATCAATATATATATATAGAGAGAGAGAGAGAGACGAGAATAATGAAGCTTATAAAAGTTTATGGTTAATGATTTTATCTTAATGTATACATAAAATAATATATATACATTGACAACAATTAAGATGTATAAATTTATAATATAATACATCCATATATATATCATATGGATGTATAAAGAAGGTGGAGAGAGGTTCTGAGAGATGGGGAGTGAGGGAGGGACACACACACACATAGAGATAGAGAGAGAGAGGGGGAGGGGGAAGACACACACACACACATAGAGATAGAGAGAGATGGAAAAACAAAGGCAGGGAGGGCCAGTGAGTAAGGCATAGAGGGATAGTGAGTAAGGGACATGCATAGCCATAGATGCCAAAAGGATTCTTAAGAGATCGAGTCTTGGATTTCCTCCCTTGACCATGTTGAGGCCTTAAGACCCATATCTGATGCTCAAAACCTCTTAAAGGCATGTGCATATTTTCTTGGAGACCAAAGATAACTTGAGTAGGTCATGTGTGGTGCTTCAAGGAATTGTTCATTAACATGGATGCCTCAAATATTCCATTATGGCCTAAGGCATGAGCATATTCCCTCAATCATGTCTCGAAGGTCTCATACCTGCTACTCAAAACCACCTAATTCCACTAGCATCCATATTCATTGTCCAAATATACCTATGAGTTGCCATGTGTGATTTTTTAAGGCATCCTTCCTATCCCTGGATGCCTAGAATTTTTAGTTAGGGCCTAAGGCCGTAGTTTCCTCCCTTGACCATGTATATGGCCTTGAAATGCATACATAGTGCTCAACAAATGATGATGGCATGCATATCCCCATTATGTTTCAAAGGATTCACTTTCAACGTCATGTGTGGTGGTTGGAGGCATCAATTTTGGCCCAAAATGGTTAACAACTTCCTTTAATGCCTAAGGACTAAGTGTTTTCCCCCACCCATGTCAAGGGGCCTAATATCTGTACTTAGTGCTAAAAATGTTCTAATGGCACTAGTATCCCCATTTCAAGGAAAATGATACCATGGAAGGCTCTATTGAGGTTGTTCAACACATCATTCTTGGCTCTAGATGCCTAGAAGCATCTTCTAGGGGCTAAGGCCTAGGTTTCCTCCCCTTATTATGTCGAAGGTCCCAAGACACATACATAGTACTTAGAAACCCCTAATGGTTCTCATATCCCCATTCAAATCAAACTATCAACTTGAGAGGTCATATATGGTGACTCAAGGTGTTGTTCATGGACCTTGAGCCCTAAAAGTTGGTTTACAACCTAAAATTAAAGCTTTATGTACCAACCATGATTAACACCTTATCCTCCATATCTAATGCTAAAAAAATCCTAATCATGGCCATATCCCAACTTAAAGGTTGAGGATACACTTAAGAGATCATATGTGTTTGTTCTAGTTGTTGTTCTTCGCCCTATAAGTCTACAAGGTTCCTTTAGGGCCTAAGGACTATGTTTCCTCCCTCAACCATGTCTACGAATATGTTCCTAGTGCCAAGAGAATTATAATGCACTGCATATTCTTTCTTAGATACAAAATATCACATAGGGAGGTCCTATGTGCAGGTTTAATGCCTTGTTCATGGACCTCGAGCTTTAAAAACTACCTTTAGGGCATAAGTCTTGAGTTTCCTCCCCCAAAGCATGGTCAAGGGACTATGACCCATACTTAGTTCTTAAAGCCTCCTAATGGTGTCCATATTACAACACAAAGAAAAATTATGCTCTTGGGAGGTTAGGCATAGTTGTTTGAGATGTTGTTCTTGATGATGCTAAAATATTACTATAGGTCCTGAGCCTTGATGATGCAAACTATTGTTTTTATTCATTTCCCTAGCTATGCACCAAAACCATTTTTTGTAGTTCTCCGTAACGTGTGTGCAGTTTGCTTCTCCAAAACGTGTGCACGTTTTGAGAAGCAAAACGCGTGTGTGTTTTGCTTAGCCTAACCTACGTGTCATATGACGTGTCAGGTTCGAGCTTAACCAAACCAAGCATTACATAACGCGAGCGCATTGTATTTTTATGTATCGTGAGTGTGTTTCCTAAAAGTAGGATTGCATCTAAAAGGTCCCTCATCTTCTTGCACACACCCTTAGCCTAATGAAATATTAGTATTAATCATCGGATTGAATAATGTTGGTTCATTGTTTAATTGTGTTGATGTATTTGTAACTTCGGAAGATATTCTAATGTATATTATCATTGAATGTTGTTGTACCCCCATTGGGGATGTGTGTTACCCCTTTACGGGATGTCTAAATTGTGACTAGACCTTGAGGTACAACCTCTGTTGTAAGTCGGGGCAATAGTCCCCAGTGTAACATCATGTAATATGTAATTGTGGTCTCTCTAAGAGTAGTGGGTCCCATGTGAGATGACATGTAGGCTCGAGTCTTATATTTGGTTAGTGACTTGAAAGGGTATAAATAGGGAGGCGCTCTCCCTCATTTATACACAACACACACACTCTCTAAGGCGTTTGAGAGAGAGAGACAGTCATAGGAGGAGAGAAAGATAGCTGCTGAACATTTATTATTACTGCTTTTGATCATCTTACTATTCTGAAGAAGTTTGCGGAGTTTTCTCCTTTATGGTTTCCCCAATGAAAATCTGTGTCTTGTGTATCTTTTATATCTTATGCATTTTGTTGTACTTGTTATTCTTTCAGATAAAGATCCTAGATAATCTAATCAGATCTTAAGAAAATCTAACATGGTATCAGAGCCTCTCCGAAAGAAGGCACTGTGCAGCTGCAGGAACTAGGGCTTCCTAGTTGAAGGTGTTCTCTCCACAGATCATCAAGCAAAGAGGGCTACGCTAACTTTCCTCGCTAGGGCGCATCTGTTGGTGGTAGCAGTTTCTGAATCAGAGAAGTTTCACTATGCAGCCGAAATACAGCTACAATGGAAGCTAATTGCAATTATGGTTTCAAGCTTGAAAACCCTAGAAGATTGAATTTAGTCATTCTAGCACTTTTGCTATAACCCGAGATTGGAGAAGGCTCAGGAGCCGAAACTTTTACAGGCCGAAGAGAAATTCATGTTGTACCTTGTGTAAAATTTTCATCCTCAGATTCGCTATACTTTAGGAGATATGGTTCCTCCAAATCAAGGTTCCAGCCTCCTCCATAATACAGTCATAAACATGTGACCTAGGGAGATTTTCTATATCTTGGGCTAGGAAGGTCCAAACAAAATTTCGTAAGATGTTGCAGGTAGGTCACGGACTGTAGTTTCTGTGGTACGCTTTTCAGACCCAAAATATGAAACAGTGACACGTGGAAGTCCGTACAAGTTCTCTACGTTGAACAGTCCCCAAAATAGTCACTTTGGGAAAATTCGAATAAGTCCCATTTGGAGAATCCATTTCTACTCTAACCTGTGGGGCTGGAAAGAAGACTTATCAGGCTATCTCAATGAAAAGTTTCAGACTTTAAGGATCCGAAACTTCGGAGATACAGCAAAATCAATATCAGTCATTTCTGTAGAAGAAATTGGGCTTCCTGTTCCGGGAGCTTCCCTCCACTGTTTTCAAAAAAGGAGTACATTGGACAGCTCGCCTTGAAGAGACCCACCTTTCTATCCAATCAAAAGTTTGAAATTCCAAGTTTTGAAAATTAGGGTTTCTCTAACAAACCCTAGATCAGCTAGCTCCGAAATCAGGACGGACATCTCAAATCGGTAAGAACTAAATTTTTGCTATTTACATTTGAGGTTCTCATTTCAAAATGACTAATCACACCAACTTGATGACAAGCTTGGTGAAGCTAACAACTTCCGAGTATGAAAGTATAGGACCTCCGAGATCCTTGAAGAAATTGACTTGGATCAGTCTATCGATAAGGAAGTTCTAAGAGCCAAGGGGAAATGAGGCTAAGGCTAGAGCCAAGAGAATCATTGCAGGTTCTATTAAAAATCATCTCATCCCTCATGTGTCATCCTTGAAGACACCAAAAGGAAATGTCTGATGCTATGACGAAGCAATCGAAGAAGAATAAGATGTTGTTATAACCACCTTGAATGGCCTCCCAAGATCATGGGATTCATTCATTCGAGGAATGTGTGCTAGAAAAAAGTGATTACCTTCAGCAGACTCTGGGAAGAGTGCACACAAGAAGAAGCTCGACTCATAATAAGAGAAAGAAGATGGGAGCAACTAAAGATCAAGCTCTCATGATTCAAAGAAGATCCCTTAAGCAATGAGGAATATGAAGGACTCAATTCTTGAAGAACCTCTTATCCATCTTACCATTTGGATAAGAAATGATGTTGTTATGAATGAAGAAGATGATGAAGCCGAAGGCTCACGAAGGAGTCTACCCACGAAACAAATAAAGATAAGTATTCAATTGTCATTTCATGATATTGTTTGGTTATGCATTTGTTTATATTCAGTTGATGTGTTATGTATGTATGAGTATTTGCATTTATACTACTAAATTGCACATGATGGGCAAGAAGTCAATGATGTTGTACAACATTCCATTACTACTTATCTAGATTGAAACCTCTTTGCCGACATATTAGGAGTAGTACACACTCTTAATAACATTAGGGTAGAATGCATCTAACAGTTATTGTATGTATACATGCTATGGATGAATGTTGTAGCATTGGCTAAAATAGCCGCATGGCTATGTGACATATATTTGTCACTATTAATATGTTTTGGGAATTATGATATGTTTTTAATCATGCAAATGAACGTGACTTGTAAATCATTCCAAAGAACAAGTAATGACAGTTCAAAAGAGGAACCTGAAGCTTCCTGGGTCAAAGACACCATAGCGAAAGAAAGAGATTCAGAAGAATATAAAGAGAACGGTAGATCCACCTAAAGAGATGAAGACCACCGTGGGCACAAGAAATAATCCAAGATGAAGAATAGTATGACGATACTTCCAAAGAAAGAAAGAGGCCTCAGACACACTCTAGTTATGTGACACTTTTGAGCAACATCATTGATGCAAAGCCTTCCATCTATGAAGAAGTAGACAAAAAGAAAGGGAAGGAGACTATAATCAAAGAATACCAGTTCAAGAAGAATAATGTCTAAGGGAAGTCCGTAGTGTCTTCCATATGGATCTACAAAATCCATCATGCAGTGGATGGCAACATCGTGGGATACAAGGCAAGAAAAAAGGCATAGACTATGAAGAGACATTTGCACCAGTGACGAGTCAAGTATACGTAGAGCAGCCATTGGGAGTTGAGACACATGACAGGCAGACTCGTGTAAAGAAGGCCTTGTACGAGCTCAGAAGGCGACCATGGGATAGAACATACAGTTACATATGGAGCTTGAAGATCACCTAGAGTGATGAATATCTTAACCTTTGCTACAAGGTTGAAGATGAAAGCCTATATAGGATGACAAGCTCATAGATGGGTGCGAGAAGAACTTTTCAACAAAGCTCAAGATAAAGGATCTTGTTATCCAATGACCCTAGATGGATACATAGAATATTAGTAGCAGAGGAAGCTACTTGTCACTCCATTACAGAATGTTTCAATACATAGAGTATGAAAGGCAGAGGAAGAATGATGCTCCGCTTCAGAGGGAGTGACTGCAGAAGATCCTGAGGTTTGACATGGTACAACAGGATGGACAGCTTACTGATGGCTATAGGCTTTACTCCTAGTAAAGCGGATTCCAACCTTTACTTCAAGGTTGAAGGCGGAAGACCAGTGATGCTCTTGTTATATGTCGATGACTTGTTCCTGACAGGAAAAGAGGAACTCGTTAAAGATGCAAGAAGGAGACTTGCTATCGAGTTCAAGATGAAGGACTTGGGTATGATGCACTACTTTTTAGGCATGGAGGTGTGGCAGAGTACGGATGGAATCTCCCTTGGACAAGGGAAGTATGCAGTGGCAATGGCCACACCTATGGCATTGAACCTGAAGCTACTGAGTGATGCTTTATCAGAGACGGTTGAAGCAACGATGTATCGTCAGATGATTTGTTCATTGATGTGCCTGACGAATACAAGACCAGACACATGCTTTGTTGTGAACGACCTGAGCTAGTTCCTGACGGATCCGAGACATGCTCACCTAGTTGCAAAGCATGCAGTGAGGTACCTGAAGGGTACAGTTGAGTATGGGCTCAAGTATGATATGAATCAGAAGATTAACCTACATGGTTATGTTGGTTCGGATTGGTAGTGCCACTGAGAAGAAGAGCACCTTGGGTTGCTTCTTCACTCTTAGATCCAGTATGGGCTACTGGCTTGGCAGGATGTAGTCTTGCATGGCGCTGAGTACAACCGAGGCAAAATATGTTGCCACTTGCTCGGTTATTTGTGAGGTAGTATGTTTCTTTTGAAAGCTACTATTTGATTTGATTGATCTGACTTGCATTTCTGTATGATGCAAAGAGGAACAGTGAAGCTCTAGTATGTGATCCAGATCAAGATCTCTCGAAAGAGGGAGTGATGAGGTCTAACATAGCCGATGAGACAAGTTGTCTGAGCATAAAATCTTGGCGAAGCTCGTAGGTTGCTCAAACGTAATCAGTGATGTAGGTTGACCTCGGATGTAATCAGTCCTGGCGAAGCTCGCATGTCATCCTTGGACATAATTAGTCCTGATGTGATTTATGCTAGAAATGGCGAAAGTGAAGTTTGAATACTTCAGAGAGAAGCTTGGTGTACTTCAGACAGAGATTCCTTCCCAGGGGAAGTGATCAGTCCAGAATACGCAAATACACATAAGCCTTTCCGACATGGTGGCAGGTTGGGCCTCCCATGGTCGTTGATGTAAGTGCTGAGAGCCTTTTTGACATGGTGGCAGGCTAGGCCTCCCATGGTCGTTGATGTAAGTGTTGTGTTATGTGTATCTGGGCTGTGCTCCATGTGACGATCAGATGATCTAAAGATGATGAGGTAATAGTAAGGTACACACGTGTTGCAAGGCATGTAATCAGTCCTAGGATGCTCCTTCAGGTTTTGCAGTGGCATATAATCAGTCCTGGGAGATCTTGCAGGTTTTGCAAGAGGCATATAATAAGTCCTAAGATGTACCTACTTTATGGCTTGCTTGCAGAGATGATGAAGACCTGGCAGAGGGCTAGGCCTACATCCAGCATGAAAAAGCGTTGGCACTGTAGATGAAGACCTGGCAGAGGGCTAGGCCTACATCTAGTATGAAAAAGGGCTGGCACTGTAGATGAAGACCTGGGAGAGGGCTAGGCCTACATCCAGCATGAAAAAGGGTTGGCACTGTAGATGAAGACCTGGCAGAGGTCTACGCCTACATCCAGCATGTAAAAGGGCTAGCACTGTAGATGAAGACCTGGCAGAGGCCTAGGCCTACATCCAGCACGAAAAAGGGTTGGCACTGTACATGAAGACCTGGAAGAGGGCTAGGAGTACATCCAACATGAAAAAGGGATGGCACTGTAGATGAAGACCTGGCAGAGGGATAGGCCTACATCGAGCATGAAAAAGGGTTGGCACTGTAGATGAAGACTTGGCAGAGGACTAGGCCTACATCCAGCATGAAAAAGGGTTGGCACTGTAGAAACTTCTAATGACAAATAGTATGGGACGATGATCAAATTATAAGAAGATGATGGCAGCAGCTATGATGAAGACTCAATGACTCCGTGATGATGATGATGCGATGAAGACCTGACCAGATGTGTTGATGACTGTGTAGAGAGAGAATACCTTCCTAATTAAGAGGGAGTGTTGATGTATTTATAACTTCGGAAGATATTCTGATGTATATTATCATTGTATGTTGTTTACCCCCATTGGGGATGTATGTTACCCCTTTACGGGATGTCTAAATTGTGTCTAGACCTTGAGGTACAACCTCTGTTGTAAGTCGGGGCAATAGTCCCCAGTGTAACATCATTTAATATGTAATTGCGGTCTCTCTACTAGAAGTGGGCCCCATGTGAGATGACATGTATGCTCGAGTCTTATATTTAGTCAGTGACTTGAAATGGTATAAATAGGGAGGCGCTCTCCCTCATTTATACACAACACACGCACTCTCTAAGGCGTTTGAGAGAGAGAGACAATCATAGGAGGATAGAAAGATAGTTGCTGAACATTTCTTATTACTATTTTTTATCATCTTACTATTCTGAAGAAGTTTGCGGGGTTTTCTCCTTTATAGTTTCCCGATGAAAATATTTGTGTCTTGTGTATCTTTTATATCTTATGCATTTTGTTGTACTTGGTATTCTTTCAGATAAAGATCCTAGATAATCTAATCAGATCTTAATCAAATCTAACAAATTGAAAGATCTAGATCCAAGATTTAAGATTTGTATGCCCATTTGCTTATGAGTATGCTCTCTTTATTTTCGATTTAGGATTTCACTAATATCTTGACAAGTTTATGCAAGTGTGAAGTTTCCTACAAGAATCTCGGTGGATTTGTAAGGGATTTTGATTGCTTTCCTTACTCTCTATTTTCTTTGAGAAAAATTAAATCTATTTGCAAGGTTACAAGCATCTTCAATTGCCAATTTCAAAAAGGGGGCCTTCTTTCACCTTCTTCAACTTCAATTTTAAAATAAATCTCTTTAGTTACTCTCTTGTTGATTAGATCTTCCATTTCAAAAAGGTAATATATTGTTTAGATCTAGTTTATAATAGTATTTTGGCTTGGATCTAAATTTTACAAAGTCTTATTACATTTCAAGAGTAGATCTAGGCATAGGAAGTCTCTTTTTTGCAAGTATTTAAAGCTAGATCTAAAGTTTGCTCTCAAAAGTAGTTTCCTTTGAATATTAAAGTTTAAATCTAGCATTCAAGTGCATCATATTGGCTGCCCAAAAAGAAAGCCAAGATCCTTGATTTCCTTGGTTATTTTAGGCATCTTTTATCGTAGGTTTAACTTGGAACTTTTTTGGAATTTTTTAGTGGATGTTCAAAGACACTCTTAAAGTGTTTTTGAGCATCTTTTATGATTGATAGCTTGCTGTTTTTGCAGGTTTGACAATAAAAGAGAAGGATGCTCTAGCTGATTTTTGAAGAGTTGGGCCTATAAAAGCTTAGTGGAGCTCCCTTTCTTGATTCTAGTCAAAATTTCACTAAATTGAAAGCCTTTGGATCCCAGAAAGCAAGGACCAAAGTGCATTTGCCATTTCTATTGTTGTAACCTTTTGAGTAGGCTCCTAAGAGCCCACTCCCCATACCCCTAGGGGGATTTGCGTCAATGTGTTTTTCATGCATCTTTTCCTTTGTAGAATTTCTGATTAAGGTATAACTTAGTTAACTTATATTCAATGTTCCCCCAAGTTTCCGGGACGGGGGGACGGGGGAGTGGGGAAACGCACATTCGGGACGTGTGTAGACCACCCCCAAATTTACGGATATTCAGGGGGGACGTGGGGACGTCTCAAAAATTATAAAAATAAAATAAAATATCAAAAATAATAATTTATTTGATGCATATTAATGATTGTGCAATGTAAATACTAAATATATCAGTTTATTTTCTAAGTAGTACCAAGTAGGAATTGTAAAATGTGAAAATAATGGGAAAACATTAAAAAAAAATTCCCAGAGGCATGGTTGGGGAGGGAAAGTTTCGCCCAGGAGTCCCCAAGTCCCCGGGACGCAGGAAACGTGGAAACGCGTCCCCGACCTTGCGGGACGCATCCCCGTGGAACACTGCTTATATTTCATCATTGCAAACTATATACTTTGTTGTATTTACATTATAGTCATATTTTTTGGCAAAGTAATGCAAGTAATTACCCACTACTTGCAAGTAATTACCCACTACTTCAGTAGTTTATTAATTAGACAATCTTTTTTTTAGTTTTCTTTTCATTTTAAAATAAACGCCCTTGCTTTCTCGAGTACAGTTCACGGACAAGGGATTGCTCAAGTGCTGGACCTGGAAAGAGATTCTTGGGTTAACTTTTCTAACAAAGAAAACATTGTTCTAAAATCCTTAAAATCCACAAGGCTCATTCCTTGTTATGCTCTGGATCTCTACGGCTTTGACCGACCAATTGATCACATCCAGAAAGGGATTGAGTGACTAGCTTAATTAGTCTCACACTCAATTAACCTCCGAACAACAAAAATCCAACCTTGTGTTTTGCTTCATGTGGGAAAATTGTACACAGGAAGCGGAAACAACTGAAACGTGACCACGAGGCCCCATCAGGTTACATCCTTGTTGGTGTAGTGTTGGACATACCCCATGACTCCATTCATCCCACATTTTCTCATGTGCTACCACACTTAGTGAGTCTAGACATATTCTCTGTACCTTCGTGGTATATCGAGAATCCCCTTCCCCTCTAATCCTCTCATTAATTCATAAATCTAAAAATGACCAAGAGCACTTGCAACACATTCCAGCATTACACCAACATTATAATCTTGTGACTCCATTTCAGGAGTAATCTTTTACTTGCATCATACAAATTTCAGGAGTAATCTTTTATTTATTTATCTGCTGTTGTTTCAATGTTTACTTATCTGGTTTTGTTTCAATGTTTAGTTCTGTATTGCAATAATCTTGTTTCAGTGGTTAGTTCTAAAAAAATCCTAAACAGCTTACTCATCCACAAACCACCACTAAAATGCTTAATCAACCTTAATAACTCTTAGGATCTACCCCCCTTGGCATCGTTAAGAGTTTGCCTAAATGGAGGAGTCAAGATCAAGTGACAATACTTGACTCAAGACTTGCCCCCAAGGATGCACTTAGTGGCTTAAATATTTCTGCCACGACAACCTCACCCCCCAGGTGCATGAAAGGCGACAACATTTTCTAGCGTCATTGCCGAAGATAAATCTTTTTATTCCTGGGGTACGACCTAACTTTTCTTTTTGCTTTAAAAAGATAAAAATTTGATAGATCTTGTCTAAGAGTAAAATTAAACTCAATACATCATACCACTCCACTATCTAAGATTCTAATATCCCTCCAAGGTATTCTACCAGAAGAAACTCCAAAGTAGTATTCAATCTCATCCCTAAGCCTGAAAGGGCTTATAGAAGGAGATTGAATAGATAGACTTCTCATAGAATCCTTGAGGACTTAGGATCCCAATCCCTCTCAGATATCCATAGTTTATTTGAAGATAGTCACATTCACCAATCTAATGAAATGGCTGATTTTTTCAAGCCCCTTAACTTCACTTAGATAGCAGGTGCTCCGCATGCCATTCTAAGTCATACTATCAAGAAGTTGCCAACCTTTCAGGGAAACAATGCCATCACAGCTAAATCTCATCTTCAGAAGTTTTCAAGGCTCTGGTTGGTTATTGCAATGAAGTTGCTCATGACCATGATGATGCTAAGATGAAGCATTTTGCTTTAACTTTCGAAGAGGATGCAGGATATTGGTATCTTATTTGGATGATAAATCATACAAGACTCTTGATGAATCCCAAACTGGTTTCAAGGAAAAGTGGGGAGAGAAGAAAGAACCAAGACATCAACTTGCAACTCTCCACAACATTAAAAACATGGAAAATGAAACTATGGAGGAGTTCAACAAAAAATTCAAAGACTTAGTTTGAAATCTTCAAAAGGACATTAAACCCAATGATGTCGCTATCCTCATCTACTACAAGTTGGGCCTACATTAGACAGAGATGTAGCAGGACTAGGAATGTGAGACGAATCATGACTGCAAAGACTGGATGACTCAGGTAGCAGGAGAAAATTAGGGATAAGAGGATATGCTGATAAGGCATTATTTGGTGTGGCTGAAGGAGTCTGAAATAAAGCAAGATTGTTAAGATTAAAATCTCCTTCAGGTGCATCGTTTTTTAAAGCATCCTCTTGCCAACTTAGAGAATTATCTGGACTTGAATCAGGTTACCATCTTCCAAAGATAAATGAGATAACGACCTAGCAACATCAGGAACATGGGTGCTACTAACTTCATCATCAGCATCTACTACACTAGCTAACTCAGGATGGTTTGCCCATGGGTAAATAGGTTCAAGTCCTTGGCTTTCTCTCTCTCTATTATGGTCAATTAAAGCAATCCATTCTTTCACTCTTCGAGTAACTCTTCCCCTATGCCTAGCATTATTAGTTATTTGATTTTCTTCCGGAGATAAGTCAGAATCTTCCCTTGCCATAAACATGTTTTCAGATTGAATGTACTCCCCTACTTCATTTGCATCTTCCACAATGTGGACCTTAGCATTATTCAACAAGTATTCCCTGTATGTGCTTTTAATTACTTACTCAAAAGTCTCCAAATGTTTCTCATAGCAGGGTTCCCTATTGATCCTAATCAGAGCACCATCAGAGTTTGGGACACAATGGTATGATAAATCCATCATGAGGTATCCACCTAAACCAGCTACCCACTTTCTAGATAAAAGCATTCCATATGTTGGGGGCAAGTCAATAACAACTACATCCATCATAGTGGAGATGTCTGAGCATGCAAACAGATCAGCTCTAAGGTTCTTCATCAAGCCATAAGATGGTACTCGCCTTGAGTCTATGCCACAAACATTTCCATAAGGCCTAGTCACTTCCAATCCCATTTCCTTCATGACATGCAAAGGCATTACATTCATAGCTGCTCCAAAATCCAACATGCAATTATGCAGGAGCACATTCTGAATGTATAAGGTTAGGTAAAAGGGAGGGTGACCACCGTTTTTTCTCTCACAGATAGCAAATTGGATGTTAACAGGTGGATCCTTTTCATCTTTGCTAAGTTGTATCCCACTAGGGCTCTGTATGTGACCGGATTCTAGGGCAATCTCAGGGGTCTTGTCTTGGCCAATGCCATCAAAGAACTCCTCTACTTGGCTTCTTACAAAGGGTACATTCATCAACTCAGGGATAGGGATATTACACATTATCTTGCTTAACTCTTTCTCTATGTCAATGTTCAAATTCAAATCTCCTAAGGCAAGATCTTCTTCTTTCGTATTATCTTCATTAATTGCTTTGTGTTTGTCTAAGAAAGAAGGTTGGGGATCCACTCTTCCTTTATACATTTTAACCTACGGTTGCTCTTTCGTTTCAAGGATATTTGTTGCACAACATGAAGGATCAGGCTTATCAACAACATCCTCTTCCTTCTCCCAAGGTTCTTCTTCTTGCTCCCATGGCTCTTCCTCTAGGAGAATTCTTCCAAAACCATCATCAAATGATAAATCATTCATGAAATTGATGGTGTTTGGTTGGTCATCAGGGTGGCCAGTGTTTGATGGCTCTTCATCATTCTCATCACACCAATTGACATTTCTCTTCTCAGGATTCTCTGGATACTCAGGTCGTCTTCTATTAGGATCTCTTTCAGGACCTCTATTATTGTTCCAGTAGGGTTTAGGGCCATAAGGATTTCTATGTCTCTCAGGATCATGAAAACTAGCCACTCTTGGTCAAGACGGTTAGTTGTTTCATCATATCTTGCATGGTTTCTAGTGTGTCCTTTGATTCTTTTGGTTCACTCACAAGTTCCTTGGGCTTTCGAAACTTAGGGTCAGATCTAGAAGTGGATGGTGTATAATGATCGAAGAAGCTTTGCTTGCCCATAGATGCCGCATGCTGCTCAGCCATCTTTGCATTGAATTGGGCAGTGTTTAAGTCATTTGGATTCTTATCCTTCAAGTTGAAACCCAACCAACCGTCAAAAGCGTTCAGATAATGGATAACAATTGCTTAGTCCTTAGGTCTAATTTCATCTGGGATATTTCCTACAGTCTTGTCAAATCTCAGGTTAAATTCATGGACAGTTTCATTCTCCCTCTTCTTTATGTCAAACAATTTATGTAAGAGGAATTTCCCATCCAATTTGTGAAACCAATCACTGTTAAGCTTTGTGACAAAGTTGTCATAACCATTGATGGATGAAGCAGGTAATCTATCAAACCACTTCCGCACATCTCCTTCCAGAGAATGCAGAAGCCCTCTCATGATTACATCTTCATCAACAACTCCATATGCTTCCATATGATCCCAGACTTTGTCAATGTGGTCTTCAATGGAGGTAGCTGACACTCCATCAAACTTTGGGACCTTTTCGAAATATTTATCAGGCATGTCATGCAGGGCCCCTTGGATCAAGGAGAAATCTAAAGGAGATGCCTTGGCCTTCCTTCCAAGAATCCTAGGGTTTTGTGGAGGAGGAGCATTCCGATTTCCACTAGTGTTTGTTCCAGCCATCAGGCTAGATGAGGTTGAAGGGGATCCCAAAGGATGACTTGAGAGAACAGTGGGGCCTGATACTTGTTTGTTTTTCCTTACATAAGTTATAGGGATTCCTTCCGGGTTTACAGGACGTTCTAGGAACTTAAGATTAATACGTTGGGTACAGTCCTCAGTGGAGTCGCAGGGTGGAGTCACCAGGTGAACCACACAAGTAATTCACCAATAAAAGATATGTCGTAGGGAAAGGTGAGATATGTCGAACCAAGGTAGGCCTCTACCTCCCCGGCAACGACACCAAAATGTTGTCACCAACCTTGTAATTGCCTATGTGAGGTGGATCCAGAATGGATGGTAGAGGGGCAAGCAGCTAAGGAGGTAGAACCAAGACTACCTAGACTCCCAAACGGATCGTTGTCATGCCAATCAAGGCAGTCTTCACTTTATGTTATCTATGTCCAAGACAACAACGGGGGAGACCCAGATCTACTCTTGACAGTAGAGATCAGACCTAGACACCAAATCAAATCAATTATGGCTTCAGGTATGTAAGGTGTAAGGTAATTAGAAACTCTAGATCTATGGATGATAGTAGTAAGTGGACTAGGGCTTTGGATGAGGGCTTTAGTCATACAAGGGTTGATCCAAAGTGACCTGTAAGGGTAATACTAGATATAGGGTTAAGGTACTAGCAACTGATTAAGATAACCACTGTCTTGGGAAACGTAACTGAGATAGGGTGAGTAAGGACAGAGTTGGGACTATCTAGTACCAAAGAGATAGACTCAGTGAGAGATATGAAAATTGCAAGTTACCTGAGTTATCAAGGAGCGGTCAAAATTCGGGGAAAGAGGTCAACAAGGGGTTAGCGCTATGCTTGGAGATTAGTGCTTATTCAGCCTTGGGTAATAGAGTCAGTATCAACACAGGCTTTAAGTGAACCCACCTGGGATATCCCCTGATCTATGGACCTAGAAAAGGATTTGGCCCGGAAGATTCAGGTTACAGGGAAATCAACAGAAGGAGGGCTAGCGCTAAGGTTTAGAGAGGCATATTTGCAGATCTAGAGCCACCAGGAGACTATCAGCTTAGCACTCAAAAATACCCTACTAGCACATTTTATTACAAACCCCGCGGGGCCGTGGTCAAAATTATTCAAATGAAAAACTGGTTAGCCAATATTTGCTAGACATGAAGACGGATCAACTGATACACTAGAATCAGACATTGAACATGTCTATCAACCGATGGCTCCTCAGGTAACCCAACTATGGTACAAATAAGTGGATAACACATTGTATTCAGCAATCCCGATGACCTACTCCTATTGTCATTTGTTGGATATTAATAAAATTATCCTATCTTATTTGGTCAGGGTACCTAAAGAAATTGGTCAAAATTTGAAGCTCCCTAGCAAGAAGCTCCCTACAAAAACAGTGAAATAGCTCTCATATCTCATAGTAAATAAGGTAGCAGAAAATGAAGTGTTCCTCAATCTTAACCTCTTGAAGTTGTCACACCTAGCATATCCTATCAGATCATCAATCCGATGATTTGTCTCCACCCTAAGTCTATGAGATCCTACTCTAAACTAGTCCAAGGGAATATGAAAAGCTACACCTAATGGTAAAGTATGTAATGGGGCCAAACAATGAGCCTGTCCCTCAAATCCATGAGTGCTCGACATAGAAGGCCATATTTGAATGTAACTGTTATCACATATATAGTAGCCAGGCTACCATATTTTATTTTTCAGACACAGCACATTTTTCAGCCAGATCTCTTACATATGAGATGCTGAGATGAGTATTTTTTATTAGTGGACTATTGTACTCTCCCATGTCAGAACTGAGTCTCGGGGCACTCAGATTTGAGGACCGATGTAGCCATCTATGTCATTTTCAGAGCAGTCATTGATGCCCAGTTTTATGTCAGTTCTTTCTCATTGGACAAATGGTGTCTCAGATGGATTATATTGCATGGTTATGACTCAACATTTTATATTGTGTTATGGTTATTATTGCTCTTATACTGATTCTTGTGACATGTATTAACTTGTGGTATCATGATCTGGCGGTCATATTTATATGGACTTGGTTTATATTCCACTATGTATTGATGTCCCTAACTGGACTTGGAAGTTCTTGATCTATACTCATTGGTTTTACCCTCCTTAGGGAGAATAGAGATAGTCATTCCCGCCATTGTTTTGGCTTCTTAGTCTTGGCTCCATCATTCATTGTCTTCACCCATCCATTACCTTCCAGTTTAGTTTTCAACCCGACTGATTTCTTGACTTATGGCATGGAGGATCTTTTTCCCCGCTAGAACTTTTGTTGGACAAGCTTCCTTGTTTATATTGTGTCTCGGCTCTGAGTTGGTGACAAAACTTGCCTTTGGTAAGTTGGATAGTATGCCTAAATCATTTTGATCGGTTGTCCCGATGTTTGCCACTGTGCAAAACTCCCCTAGTCACTTGAGATGTCGTTGGCTAAAACTGAAAGCTCATGTACTACTTATATTGGAAATATTGAATATGCGCCCATGGAAAATGAAAATTATAAAACTGTGTTTCTTAACATATGTAAAAAGGGCAAGAGCAATGAAATGCTAAAGTACTCCTTGAAAAGCATAAGAAAAGGTCCAAAAAGGCAATGGTTAAAAATATGCTATATCCAAAAATTGCTGACCTTATTAAAATAAATATGTCCTAGATGAAAGCTGCGATTAGCTGTGCTTTTAAGCACTAGTGAAGTCCCAAAAGGGTCATATAGGCCAAAAAGGCCATTGAATAAAATGATGATCCTAATGAACTTGGATCAAGCTTGATGTAGACATGATGCCTAAGTTGAATAAGCACTCTCTAAACAACTCACCCATTTGTGAGGCACTGCCATTCCTTGTGTTGTTGTTTGTCCGACATTGGTTATAGTGAGTTTTCCTTTTCCTTATCCAAAGTGTCATGATGTTGAGTAGGAAGTCATCATTTGCCTTAGCCTTATCATTTTCACCCTTCACCCTTCATTAGCAAATTGGCTACAGCTATGAAGTGAGTATAGTCTTGAAAGTCTAAGTCTGAGTAGTAATAAATAAAGCCTTATATATGTATTTGTTGATGTATCGCCAGTGAAATGATTGCTACTTGTTGTGATTGTTACTTGAATGAGTTGTAGAGCATGTCTTAGCCTTTTAACACTTGCAGCAGATGGATGATAGTCTGAGTTATTATTGGTGTCTAATCATTTACAGAGAGTTATATTGTTTATTGGATATGGTTGATGATCAAATAGAGACCTATGAGGGGTATGAGTATACACCTTAGATGGATTTGGACTCTTTGAGTCTAATGAGACAGTTTATTTCCAGTTCCGGGCACTCGCAGATATGATCAGGCTCATTCTTCCTTTCTGATGCAGTTTTTCTTCACAAGTTGATATGTCTGAGTAGGGAGATGTTTTAGTTGGATCTCCTAGGGCGTTGTATGGAACATAGGGGTGTAACCACTTGTTTGTACCATAGTACCCCCATCCCAGAGAGCCTGGTGGGCTCAATTTGACAACGCAGGCACCCTAGGAGGTTGTTTTGGCAAGTTCACGTTTCCCGAGGTAGATTAAAAAATGATTAAATGGCTATTGAAGAAATCGATTTGGGCTACTAAGGCAAAGAAATGACATGGGATGAGTCATGATGATGAGAGTGATGTCCTCCACACCTCTAGCAGTTGCAGCTCCTGATTGGACCCACACCTATTTTTTGGGCACTTTTTATTATTTTCTGGAGCTCTTTTTGGAGGCTCACGATTTCCTCAAGGAGGTACAAAATTCAAAGAAATAAATTGTTATATTATTTATTGTGCCATGGGGACACCCAAAGGGAGTTAGTCAAACACTCCTTGGACCCACCATGTGTTTTCATTTATTTCTTGTTGAGTGGGTTACCTTTTTTGGGTGGGTTAGTCCACTTTGATAAATTATGGTTATATTGATCCATGTATTGTATGTTGAGCTCATCTCAACCATTGATTAGAACATTTCATCTTTTAAACATAGCCACTCGTTTTGAAAGTGGTTAGAATTTGGTTATGATTGAGGTTCTCTCAATTCTATTTAAAGGAGAGAGCTTCTCATTTGTAAGGGGTCTTTGGCTCTTGGATCTGAATAATAGAAAGACTTTTTTTGTGGAAATTTTTCTGGATCTGCTTTGCATCTGATGTGCTCAAATGGTGATTAGCTAGTCTTCAGCTTCCTAGCATTGTGGAAATTCTCGTGAGATATATACTTTTCGTGGCTATCATTGTTTTGTCTATAGGAGGGCATTTTGGCTGGAGCGTTTTTGTAGAGGGACCTCAACTTGCTCGGTTCCCTTCGTCTTGGATCAGGGGGTTTTCATTAGTTTCATTGTGATCTATGATTACTTCATTTTACTGTCTTGTAGCATTCAGTTTCTTTATCTTGTATTAGCAAATCTGATATGGTTGACGTTTGCTCATGCAGAGTAGGGGGCGCATTGGTGGCTTGCAGCTTGCATATGCCATAGAAATCATGGGGATTTTCCAGAATTGATCGAGATAGCAAAGATCGTCACTATTACAGACTTCTACAAGCTTTTCCAGGTAAGATCCAACAGGTAAGTCTCTTCTTTTTCAGATCTTATTCCATTGTACCTTGCTTTTCTTCAACTTTTCCTAAAAACTCCTAAAGCACTAAAAACACTAAAAATCAATAAACTTGGGAATAGTCTGGTCTTTTGCCAAACCATTTCTGGGTTTCATAGATCGGGCCTCCCCTTCATCAAATCAACTGAAACGCTGGTCAAATTCCTCATAGTTTGACCTAGATCTGATTTTTAAGCAGAAAACTGCATAATCCCCCATTGAAAAATTGACCTGCTAGGGTTTTGAGTTTTTCTGAATTCTGACTTCACAGATGGATAGATTGGGTCCCACACAGCCTAAATCAACCCTAACGCTGTCCAATTGCTTAACCATTTGACCTAGATCTGAAAAATTGACTGAAACTTCCCTAGTGCCCTCACTGAAAATTACACTTTTCCGGAAGAGAGTTTTTCTAAAATCTGACAAGATAGGCTGATAGATCAGGGCCCAAGCATTCCAGAACACCCCCAACGTTGTGCTAGTTCCTCCTGGTTTGGCCTAGATCTGAAAAATCAGTTTTCAACCTCCTAGCCCCATCATCAGATTTTGACTTTTCTAGATCTAATTTTTCTGTTGATTTCCTGATTTGGGCCTGTAGATCAGGTCATCCTGACCTCTTTTTTTCCTCGACGCTGAGCCATTAACCTCCTGGTGACCCTAGAACTACAGATCTGTCTTCCTAAGCCCTAGTGCTAGCCATCCATTGAGCTAGGTTTCCTGTATCTTAGCTTTTTCGGACCAATTACTTTCTGGGTTCGTAGATCAAGGTGTCTCCCAAGTGGGTTCTCTGAA
The DNA here is from genome assembly GCA_001517045.1 of Pseudotsuga menziesii. Taxonomy (NCBI): domain Eukaryota; kingdom Viridiplantae; phylum Streptophyta; class Pinopsida; order Pinales; family Pinaceae; genus Pseudotsuga; species Pseudotsuga menziesii. The sequence goes on from LPNX010685414.1 coordinate 511,040, forward strand.
ACGTTGGTTTACTGCTGACTCCATTGCCCAATGCACACAAAGCACTGATCTCCTAGCTAGCGCTACTCTTAGGCTTTCAGCTTTTTCCCTTAACCAACATTTACTGATAGCTCAAATACCTTTCATTGAATCTGATTTCTAGGTACTAGATAGTCCCAACTCTGTCCTTGTTTACCCTGTCACAGTTACGTTTCCCAAGACAATGGTCATCTCCACCAATTGCTAGTATCTAAACCCTAGAGCTAGGGTTTCCATTCACCTTGCACCTTAAGTACCCTGAAGCCCCATCTGATCTTCTTTTGGTGTCTAGGTCCGATCTCTCATGTCGGGAGCAGATCCTGGTCTCCCCCATTGTTGTCTTGGACTAAGATAACATAAAGTGAAAGCTACCTTGATTGACGTGACAACCATCCATTTGGGAGACTAGGCCGTCGTGGTTCCACCCCTTAGTTGCTTGCCCCTCTACCATCCATCCTGGATCCACCTCACACAGGCAACTACAAGGCGGGTGATAACAGTAACCTACCCTAAGGATTTATCCAAGTGACCTGTACAAACTATCTGTAGATGTCATCTCAGATGATCCGGTTCATCTCTTCCCTGGTTGGTAAGAGGTGGCTAGGTGTGCCCAAGGAGTATCTAAACGAAGGAAGTTGATCGATCACCATACCAACAAACTACAAAAGACTCAAGACCCCCAACCACCAACAACGAGTGTGGCCTAAAGGGTTGACTAAGGAAATGGACTACAGTGAACAAATGGCCAAATACAAATACTAGTGTCATCCCTTTGTCGAGTTAGCAAAGCTCCAAATGCAATATAGAAGTGAGACAAGGCTGAATACAATATTAAGCCAAAAGGGTCGATCACCAAACTCCACAAGTATGATGGGCTAAGGGACTGTCTGCTTGCACCTGATGGTGCGATGAAGGAGAAGGATCTACACCCTCTCTAATGAGGCCCAATTGGACTCTAGCAAATATGGTCTCCAAAATCTAAGGTCGAACAAGGGTGTCCATGAGAGACATCTTGGACAATATGTCCTGGAAATGGTTTCATAAATGTTGTCTCTCAAGGAGGGCTAAGGATCCATAGACCTTGTTGACTCGAGGTTGAAGGGCTAAGTCACCGGATTCGGCGATTTTTCACCTTGAAAATCGAAAATCGCCGAATTTTTGAGGTTGCCGATTTTATTCGTTCATGTTCGTCGATTTTTAATGACGATTTCGAACTTTTAAGTCCGTCGATTTTCAAGTCGATTAAATTCGGCAAATTTAATAAAAAAAACGTTGAAAAATCGATTATTGGGGTTCATTTTGTGTCCTTTACGCTCGTGGGTAACCCTAGTCGTGTTTATTTCCCCTTCACGGTCGCCATTGCTCATTCATCATTGTTCATTCTGCGCGATTTGTAGTAGTGAAGATCGAAACTGCCGTATGCTGGGTGAAACTATGAAGTGTAGCAAGGTGTTTCATCAGCTTTCCACATTGTGCATAGCAGAGTTGCAAACTCCAGATTGTAGAGGGTCGACGCTATAGCTACTAGCCAGTAGTTATTGACTAGTTCGTGACTTCGTGAGCTGGAAATTTTAGCGCAGAGTAACGGATATCTAGACGGGCCACACTCCCGAGTGTTGTAGACGCAAGCAGTCTCTAGATGGGATGGAAACCAGAATCCCATGCGGCGTGAACTGTCGTACATTGTAGATTGGGAGTGAAACCTAAAACTCAGAGAGTGAGGGCTGATTGAGCAGTGAGGACTCTAGTGGATTGTGGGTCGTGGCAAATAGAGTGAAAGTGTTCCACAAGAATCCCGCAAGCCAACTTCCAAGTTGAATTTTTTGCCATGATTCAATGAATATCATGTTTATACTTCATTCAAGTTTGATGTATTCATTATTAATTTATTTCTATGATTCTATAATTATCATGTTCTTTGTTGATGTGTTTAGTGTTCATATTTTTATGAGCATAATGAATTTTATTGAAATTTTTCATATATTTTTTAATTTCCATATTTTGTAGTCATTTAAATTTAATGCCGAATTTTATGTCGAATTTTATCGCCAAAATTTCAAGTGCCGATTCTTTGCCGAATTTCAAGGTCGCTGAATTTGAACACAAATTCGAATCAGGTGACTTAGTTGAAGGGCATGCAACACACTGAAATGAAGTCCCATGAACTGTACCCCCAGGTAAGTATAGGAGATGGTGATCTCAATCTCCTTCCCTTTGGAAAAAATGGTTATCCAAGAGGGTCTTCTTCAACCTGTTGAGCTGTTTAGAAATACAAAAACAAAAATTAATATATAGCCCTATGTTTCCCTAAGAACTATATTTGTTAAAACCAAAGTAACAAACATTAATTACAAAGCTATTATGGTAATATAATAATATTTTGTGGCAGGATGAGGTACGTGATCTGCTTCTAGCTAAGGGTGTTTTGTTGATCAAAGATGCCAAATCTCTACAGCCAATACCTGATTCTGATTTCATGCCAATATTAGTAGGCATTACAAAAGAGGTTATGATGTCTAGACTCTATTGTATATACCTTTCCACTTTTTGCTTTGTTGTTTATGAATATTTTTCTGTAAATATATAAGATATATTTGTCAAGAAAAAAAAAAGATATATATATATCATTTCTTTGTATTGAATATTTAAAAACTCTATATGTGCAGTTTGATGACACAAGTAAGCAAAGACAATGCTATATATATATCATTTCTTTGTATTGAATCTTTAAAAACTCTATATGAGCAGTTTGATGACACAAGGAAGCAAACACAATGCATTCATAATCCACTTCCTTCAATAACATTGGATTACGTTAGACATGCATTACCATCAATTCTGAAAAATGTACAACAATAGAGAGTACTTACTTGAAAGATTGTCTGAATTAAAATATATATCTTCATTTGGTCTTTTCATAGCCCAGCGTTCCTTTAGGTTAGCTTCAAGGGTATCTACCTGACACAATATGTGCTGCATCCATTGATAATTTAAACTTAAAATGAGAATTCTCATAACTTTACGGATTTTGGACAGGAAGAAATGAAATTCAATACTATATCTACCAAAGCTAAATTATTAATTAGCATAGAACCAAAATCATAATATCTATTTAGTTATTAACCCCATGAAATATTCTTAAAATGGTTCCGAAATCCATAGTTTTCAAAAAGTTGAGGATAAATGTATCTGTAAACAATTTCATCTACTAATTTGTATAAAACTAATTCGTATGTGCGAATCCTAATTATGAATTTGTAAGTAAGAACTGTGTTCACATAATAAGCATTCCATGATTAAATAACTATATGTCGATTCTTCGTAAGAAGTGGATGCACGAAGTGCGAGAGATCCACTTCACCAATGTGAATCTAAATACCTGCTTACTATACTTAAAACACACTGCTCAAACCCTGTATAATACTTTAATGCTCTTTCTCCCTTTACTGACTTGAACTTTATCTTTTTTTAAGTCACCTCTAAAAATATATAATAAGGAATATATGACAACTCCTTCATGATTTTTCAAATGTCATAAAGTAAGTACCTCTCGCTCTTCATGGTTTTGGTTGACCTGAAATAGGAAGGTGATAATATTATTTCTCATACTAAAATTAAATAACTATTGATATATATCAATATGTATGTCACCCAACTTCTCAAACAATTTCCTTATGATTAATTAAAACCTTAACCTTAATCTTTTTCCAGTAGCCACCATTGTGGAAAATTGCCTCTGGCAGAACATTAATGTTCAGTAGTGTGTATCAATTTAACCATCAAATAAACAGGCAATAGTGGCAGAGATGATGAGAACCACAGGTGGAATGAATAGACAGCGGTTCTACAACAGCAAACAGACTCACGAAGGTCACAAAATCGAACAGTCATGAGCTGGTTGATGGATTTATCCCTGTCATTAATGCCACTTGTTCTTGTCGCTTCACTTGAATAAATTGACAATGTTTGAAGATGGTGCCAATACACTGGAATGTCTGAGCTTTATAAGTTTTTCTGATATGCCTTGGGCAAAGGTGTATGCTGGTACGTCCTTGTTCCGAGACTGTTTTATCTTCTTCTTTTTTTAATTCTTTTCAAAACCTGAAACAACCCTCTTTGTAGGTATGAAACCAATAGAGCAGTCCCTGTTTCTGGATAGTTATTATTGGATTTCTTCCACGATAGAAATGGTTGGCTGTGGGGTAATTGATAGTTAGGTGGTATGCAAGTATTTGTCTTTTCTTTTCATTTTCTTTTTCTTCTTTTTTTAATTGTTTAACTCTGACAATTATTTGTTCTGCGTTTTGGTAGCAGAATTAATTTAAGAAATAATATTTTTGAATGGAATTCTGAAAATGGCCAAAGGCCCAGAGTTTAAAGAAACTCTGGAAAATTTTCAGTATGCCCAAAAGCCAGATCAGACAGGATCTGATCAAAGGTGTGGCCAAAGGCCAGAATCAGAAATGAAGCTCTAAAACCAATGAAATGAACAAAGGTCATTTACTAGCAAATATCCAAGATAGCAAGGAAAGATATCAGAAATTCATATAGAACAGGTAAGATAAAATATAAATGATTGAATGATAAAATATGATGATTACAATGCCATTTGACAGTATACTTATATATGCATTGACTGGTCAAAATGGATGATAGATCATTTCACTTCATTAGGGTATGATACTCCATTAATTAATCATGTATTATTATTACTTATTTATTGATTGATGCTTATTTATATATATTTATGTACATTACAGTGCCAGGATTGCAACCAAACAAAAAAACCCATATCACTTCCCAGCACCCCACCACAGAAACTTTCTTCAGATTAACAACTTAACATGGACAATAATTAAGCAAACATAAATAAATCTAGAGCACAGAAACAACTAATGTGTGCGGGGATAAAAGATGTTAGGAATTTACAGATGAAAATAAGCACAGTGCAATTTGAGAACCCAAACATGGAGTGTTTAACTTTATATGGACACCCTACAGAACATACATGCATAGAATTTAGCCGTATGCAGAGCTTCATTGTACTTAAAAGGTTTGGATCATGTCGATGTTCCTCATCTGGGGCCTTTGCTTCTGTGCCTTTCCTTTTACAGAAAACTTTAATAACGGTTTCCTTTTGGTGGTGTGTCAGACTAGGAGCTGGAGGAATCAAATCTGCTACAGTACCTATCAATATAGTACACAGACAAATAATCAATACCATCACTTTCAAAAGACATTAGAGGAGCCTAATGAATATTTTGAATCTAAACAGCAGACACGACAACCTTACATATGAGCTACAAAGAAAGTGACCTAGCAAGTTAACACATATCCTCAGTGTTCACCATACCGAATAAAATGCACGAAGTAAATCATAAAACAAAGTTATGAGACTTAAACCTCACCCATCTGTTTAAGGATGCAATTGCAGTAAAGTTGTAGAACATTGTCAAGCCCATTCACAAGGCTTCTGAGCTGAGGAATTCTCACGGGAAGGCGTAAGCTAAAAAATTGATCCATTGTCTGATTTGACAAGCAAAAAGGCACAAATTAAATTGACATGGCATACCCACAAATTAGCAGCTTGTTAAAGAGCAAGGAAATCAATAAACATCAAAATGAACACCTTAAGACTCTGCTGTACATATTAAATAGTATTCGCTATGGTTTCTAAAACTGCTCAAAAGAGATACCTCCTGAAGTATATTAAAAACATGAAGGACTGATTTTGCATGCTGTAGCTTTGCTGATATTGGTGTCCAATCCTGGGGAACAAAAACAATCAATGACATGTTGAATCAAATCAAAATTAAGATGCTTATCTATACTGCAAGCTGTTTCCTATTATAAGAGAAGATGTAGCACTCCACAAAAACTATTACACATATTAGTCATTAATCCAAGTTATGGTAGCAAGGCCATTTGAATTCTTCACTATTCAAAAGAAAAGGTTAAAGTTTTCTAAAAGCCAAACAATAATTCAATCAGTGCAGAACCCACTAATACGTTACTAAGTTGAAGGGTCACATCATCAAGTTGACCATTGCTAGATACCATACATCTGTTAAATAAGTATTGTATAGGCCCTAGGGTTATACCATGTTGCATGGGGACCTGCCCCCCCAAAAAAGAGCTCCATACCCACCATTCCAGCGTTTCAGGGACATACAGACCACTACGAAACGCCCCCAAACAGTCAGGGATTTCAACAGGCCTCGGGGACTTGCTGGCCATACCCAACATTACCAACAGATTTCAGGGACGTTCCGGGCAGATTTCAGGGATATTCTGGGCATGTCTCTTCAGTTTTAACAATGGAGATTGATTATTGGACAATATGATCATCTTTTCCATCTATTTTTTAATATTATACTAAATCTAAATCTGTACAAGTTGGAGCTCAAAACATGGGTTGATTTGGGTTTCTAGTAGATTACCTATCGTGTTTTCACAAACAACATTACAGCAAGCGAAGCCTCCATGTCAACAAACCAAGAAATGCAACATCTCAAAGGTCTGATCCTTGTGGTTACTGCTCTTGTACTTCTCATTTTTGGGGTCATCTTAGCTTTTACATATTGTACATGGGTGTCTGGAGCTACTCAAGTCCAGTTCTTACACCATACCAACCTCAGGCATTGTGAAAACAATTAGAAAGTAGGGACCCCGACTCAGTACTAAATGTTTGAATAATCTCCTATTCAATCAGCTTCTTATTCTGAAATATGAATCTAATCTCTTTACAGAATGCATGCATGTATATACTATAATCCAGTATTTTGTAGTGGTTTTTAATACAGCTGTAAAAATCTGCAGAACCTATTGAGAAGGAAATGACTTTTAACATAATCATCATAAAGAAGAAATAGAGGAAGAAAAGTTGATATAAAAATAGGCATTTGTCTCATAAACCATTCATGGACCTTATTGCAAATGGGAAATAATTACACTCATGTTTCCCAAAGCTAAACTGCATTTTGCTCATATCCAAGTACCAATATGGAACGCCACTCAGCACTTTTTTTCATTGCCCGAGCTTTATGGTGAATTCTAAGTTTTATTGCTGTCCCCAACCCACCGTCCCCTGAGAATTTTGGGGGTGCACTCTAGCCATCCTAGGGATGCGGCTCCCCATCCCTGCTATTTCACCATCCCGAAAACCAATGCAACATAGGGTTATACTATGTCAATATTTTAAATGTAATAGGTGTGTCTAAAGCTATTGACTGTGCCTATTTTCAAATTTAGAAGTAAAAAACACCTGTATGAGAATGCTTGAAAGGTAAAAGGTCTCTAAATTTATCTGCTATGCATTGTCAGTTTTCAAGTCTTAGAGCGAGAAATTTTACCTCATCCAAGATTGATTGCTGGACACAACCAGTTACTCGTTTAAGCTTTGATTCAATCCACTGCATAACAAGGTTGCCTGCAACTACCTTCAGCTTTAAACACCAATTCCAATTATTCAGTGAGACAAAAATTACATGTATCTTTCAATAACTTAAATTGTTAGGCATTATTAATTAGACTAAGAATTGACACTAGATAAGCATCGAACTTTATGGAAACATTTACACTAGATAGGTCCTAGTTTTTAGGGCGAAATTATCTGTCAACAGAAAAGAAATTCATCACTGCTGATTTCTGAAAAATCAATTACCTGATAAGGGACCATATGTTGCTGGTAAATATTACCTTCGCCACCCACTGATGAGACCAAGCTCTTTAAATACTCTTCTAGGTTATCTGCTTCTGAAAGAACTGATTCTACCTCATCCGTAAGATCTGACATTTTATCAAGATCTGATATTTTATCAAGGAAAGGTTTCTGTACAAAAGTCCAAAAGAGAGGTGAGTTTAAACTCAAAAAGAGCATTGGAATATAAACTAAGTTTATGCCATTTTTTAACAAGTAAAAGAATTATATCCTCATCATATATTGAATAGTGCATTGTCATCAAGCAAGCATGGTTTCAACATGACACAGGCCTAACTTCTAAACTAATCGTCCCTCTCACGTGAACTACATAAGCTTCGTTTAACATAGATAAACTGTGAGAGAGAGAGTGAGATTAAATGTGTCCACTAATGACCAAAGATAAGTCAATGGGGCTCAAGTGATCATCCAATATTAATACCAAACAGGGAGTGCCTAGGGCATCTCCTCTGGAGAAAATGACAAACAATACAAAATTGTATGGAAAAGTAAGAATGAAACCTAAATCAGACAGTAAAGAATGCCCCTCTAAAGCAGGACAGAGAAATCAAGTGAGGTCCCAATGGATGAAGCAGGTCATCTGAGCGTCCTCGAACCACCGTCTCAATTGGAGGAGCTTGAATCTTCAACCACAATGAAATCACCAATAATACATTTGATAATGTCCTCTAGAGAAAGGCCTGGACAAAAGGGTGCCTGACAGGTAGAGGCAGGAAGTAGAGGTCTCTGCACAGAGGCTCTCCTTGTATACAGGGTCATCAAACATCTAGAGACTTAATGCAAGGATTGACTATCATAAACTTGTACTCTCTACAATATATAAGCCTAGGCAAAAGATAACCAGTTGAAGCAACTATTCATAGAACGATTGATGTTCTATGACAGAGTTACAAGACTGAAGAACCTTCTGTGTAGATTTATTCTCCTTAATGTCTTCCCAGCTCAATCATTAAGTGCATAATCTGCTGATGATGAATATTGTCATGATTAATAAGCTGTAAGAGATTTGCTTTGGTGTCTTGCAATAGATGTGCAACTCAGCATGCATTGCTTGATCTCAATAGGGGCATTTATAACCATATTTGCAAGCCTGACTGCTACTTTGTTAGTATTCTGCCAGAAGTGAATACTCTCAAGAATAGAAAAGATATTTATTTACTCTCCTATTTCTTGAATTGCAGCATTCAACTTCCAATACCATTCAAATTGTTTGTTAGTGGGCTTCAGAACCTCATAAATTACTTTTTTTGAGTCACTTTCCAACATCTCATAAATTATAATTGTAGATTTATAGCTATCTTAACACATTCCTTTGAAACAACAGCCTCAGTGATAATATTAGACATAGAACCTTTTCATAAATTTTGTGCATAGATGAAAGCTGGATCTCCCTAGGTTTTATAAACCTCTAATTCCAGTTTGTCCTGGTTAACTTTGGAAGCTCCATCAAACTACGTCAATCTTAAAACATAATAAGGTCAAGATTTATCATGCCACCATATGCCTTCCCATTTTAATGTGATTTTAATTTTAATCTATCATATTAACAAAGCCCTGTACAACATAACACCTTCTCCCATCCCAAAGAGCCATACTGAATATCAACTGAACTTATGGAGCTGAAGACGAAGCTACAGAAAAACTTAAACAAAGGGTTCTGTTTCCACAATGTGTCCCTATCGCGTGCACTACTTTTTATCTTAAAAGGGGCAGTACAATGGGGTTATGTATTGAGTGCATGTAGCTAAAAACAGCTAACATAATGACAGCTACTCTGTTCCAAGAGTTGATAACTTGTTTGACTGGATAAGAAGAGCTAAGGTATATACAAAGGTTGACATAAGGTCCAGTTACCATTAAATCAGAGTTAAAGATGAAGACATCTACAAGAGAGTGTTCTGGAAGAGATATAATCATTATGAGTACGTGACTTTACCTTTTGGAGTATCCAAAGCCATAGCTACTTTTATGTGCCTGATGAACAGCATTTCCAGCAAATACATGGATAAAGCTTTACTAGTTTATCTGTATGATCTTTTGATCTATTCAAGTCAAAAGAGGAATATCATAAACATGTTTGCCTGCCATTGCAAGTGCTCAAGAAACATATAGTATATGATGTTGACTAAGGACATATCCCTGAGATTTGGCAATGCATCCACATCATGCTCACTTTAAGGAGAGTTGCACTAATAAGTAAATAGCAAATATATCTCATTATCACACCATAGTTATCCTATAAACCACATGTATAGGTCACTAAAGGACAAAATAGGCTTCAAAAAAAATACAATGCCGTAGCCAATTTCAGGATGGTCAGTCATAAGGCCATGGATTGGTAAAGACAGGAAATATAACAATATTAAAGTCTGTAAGAAAAGCAGAGATACTGCCTAGAGGCTGGAACATGCAAGGAGATGTGAAAAAAGAGAGACCACCATCTAAATTAGTGTACTTGAAGCTAAACCTTGAGAACCTTTCAAAATAACAAATCCTGGGTAGAGTCTGAAGCCTTACCAATTCTTTTTGGTACATATCATGGACAAGAGAGGCAGAAATTGCAAGTGCTTGATGATTCCAACGAGACAGAATAGGGGCAAACAAAGATTCATCCTTTATCACTATTTCCTTGACATCCTCTGCAAGCAATACAAGTGGATGTTTGGATTCTATTTCCATCTTTATATTCACTGCATTTAACGCCTGCCAGCAAACAAAGGGTTTGATACATTTCAAATAGTGTATCTGAGATTGGTGGTCACTTATGAAAGCACCTCCAAGGCACATTAAAAACTAGGAACAGGAATTCTACACAAGTGCTTACTCGTTCGTATGCTAGCTGGATAGACGAGCATATGTAATCCTTGGCCTGCTTTGCAACAGCTGTCATTTCTGTTGTGCCAAATCCTTTAATATTCTGCAAATTAGTGGGTCAATTAGGTTAAAAAACACCTTGTATTACCTCTGCATCTGGCCAAAACAGGCTAATTTTGAATGTGTTCACTAACGAGCCTTCTGGCAGTATAATATAATTTAACTACCAAACAGCATCCCTTGTAGTAATTCAATTATTCAAATTACTAGAACAATCTACACAAGTCAACATGCCTCTTTAATGGAAATAAATAAATCCAGGGCTCAGCAGACATTAAATGAAATATAATGCTTCTTTCAATCACTGAAATTCATGAATTGGGAATTTCCAAATCTTCTCTCCGGTACTGGTGCTCAGGACTACTGCAAATAAAGATAAAGAACAAAACATAAACATAATCATAAACACGTGAGTCTTCAAAGAATGAGACACGTATATACCACAGATTGATCTGCCTCATCTGCTATCAGCTTGCTTGTAACCATTGCAACAGTAACAAATGCCTCCATCTTGGCTAAAGCCTATACACACATGTGAAAATTAGTGTGACTATTTTTATTCTTTGTTTCATATATATGGACAAAATTTTCAAATTAAAAATATGTTTAGTTGCAACTTGCAAATTTGCACAAGCCAAATAAAAATGACATAATTACTTAGATCACTTGTAACAGTTGCAGTGGAAACAAAGGCCTCTATTTTTTTTATACCCTAATAAAGTATGCAAACTCTCAATATCACTGTTCCCATACTTGGTTTCACTACAGAGTAGGAAATTTAAGCTGTTTTATTGCATGGAAGATTAACATCAGAAGAAAAAAAATTTAACATTTAAACTATTAATAGTTACACAAACTATGGAAAACAATATAAACAGAACAGCATCCCCTTTGCACACATCCTTAGGGTTGTCTTGGCATATATAGTTTAAAGAATTCTATAGTTTAACAAAAGCTTGAAAATACAGTAGGAAACTAGTCTCTTTTCTACATCTCATCCAGGGGTTAGCCAACTCAGTGAATGGGCGAGACCGATACCCATACTTGGCTTACTACTTGTTACCGGCTATGTCCTACTTAGTTGGATTTCAAGTGAGCCGGCAAAGTTTGAACAAGCTGACTTGTTAATGATCAGAGTTCAAAAGTTCATCAGGCCTTCTAGGCCTTGTTTATTTTTTGTACCGCGTGTTCATACCCCCTTGGGGGAGTCGTAATAAAGTGTGCTAACATGATAAATTTGTAAAGAGTTGGGCTTTCTATGACTTAAACATCAATCCGATTATTCCAAGGTGATTTTTCCCTTGTCAATTATGCAATGTTGAACAAGCGATGTATAATTTTCGAGTTTTTCACCGCTCCTCCAAAGCTGGAATGGTCCTCTTGGTGTTTAAGCCTTGGGAGGTTATTACAACTTACGTGTCAATGTATATGAACATGGTAGGCATTGTTTTCGAGTCGTATGGACATGTTCTAGGCCCCCCTAAAGTTTCATCCATTTCCGAGAAAATTATTTTTTTCTGTTTTTCAAGCCATTTTTTAATGGTTTAATTAAAAAACTTCAAAGTGTAATAAAAGTCAGATGCGGAGTCCGTTTTTGGCGTGGGGATGCTCGTTTTCACACTCAGAGCATCCTTTTTACCCAGGGACCACTTTTCATATCAGTCAAGCGACCGGAACACCCCGTGGAGCATTATTCAGCTAAAAGTGCATCAAGATGGCATTTTAATCCTAAGTTATGACATTTTGGCACCATAGTCAATTTTGAAACAGTCAAAAATCAAAATCAAATTCATTGTTTAATGTGATGGGGTGACATGGCATGGGTCCCCCATAGGTATACGACCCTATCCTTATGATATCCCAACATAATATTAAACTTTGGTTTAGAACTTATGGAGATTAGCGTGAGAAAAAGGGTGACGTCAACTCCACGCTAGCGAAGTGCATGGACGCTAGCGAATGGAGAAAGGGGGTGGACCGCTCCTCACCTTAAAGCTTCATTTTTTTTCTTTGTTGTTTAATACAATGGGTTAGAGCATAAATTAACTTGGGTGACATCACCCTCTTTTACCAACAAATGGAAGCCCGTACATGTGGAGGAAGAAGATGCCAATGGAAGGTTGGTGGAGTTTGGTGGGTGCATATGATGTGTCGGCAGCTAATAAATGGTTGGTAGAGTTTGGTGAGAGAGGTGTCAATCACCTCTTCAGTTCAACTCAATCCAAGCTCAATTTAACTCGGATATACTCCGGGTTTATCTTCAGTGTTGGTAGCACCCCCCTTGGGTCTCTCTTGGCTATTTAATCAAGGCCCATTCACTCTCTTTTAGGGAAGAAGTGTATGGAACCTCTGCTCCTATTTGTAATTTGTTGAATATTTTGCTAAGGAAATAAGGCTTTGGATGTCAATGTGGTGTCTTCTTTCCAGCTGGATCAATATTGTTTCATGTGTGCATTGAGGTAACTGTAGGAGTTGTTCTTTACATTTGATGTATTTTCTTGCCAATCTATGGCCTAAAGAAAGATTAGTACTAATCGAGAGGAGTGGATAGTGTTGCTTCATTATTCATTTAGAAGATCTATGTTTAAGATTTAGGATTGGTATATTTATTTGTTTATGAGTATGCTCTCTTTGTCTTCAACATTAAACTTTTACTATATGATTTGACAAGTGTTATGCAAGTGTGAAAGCTTTTACGGGTTCTTTGTTGGATTTTGCAAGAGATCTTGCTTGTTTCTCTTGCTCTCCAACCCTTCGTAGAAACATAGTCCATCTTGAAGCCATCAACAGAACTTCAATTGCCCTTTTCCAAAGGGGGTTTTCTTCATACCTTTTTCCTTCAAATTTTAAATTTCCCATTTGGTTACTTAGTTACCTACTTCTATACTTTAGATCTACATGCTTGAGATAAATATCTTCCTTAGATCTAGTTTATAGAAATGTTTTATTTGGTGCTTAGATCTAAATTTTCATAAAGTTGATCTCTTTCATTTGGATCTAATATCAAATCTACTTTTCTTCGCAATCATTTCAAGCATATTTTTATCTTGCTAGCTTAAAGTAGTTTGCATTGAGTATAATAAGAATATCTAGCAATCAAGTGCCTTATAGGCAACCTTGCAAGGGGCTTTCCAAGACCCTAAGAAGTTGGGTTTCAATCCCAATCTTCTTAGTTTTTTGCATTTTTTACATAGTTTTAACTTAGGAAATTTTTTCATTTTTTTTTGCATTTGCCAAAGACACTTACAAAGTGTTTTTGGGCACTTTGTTACTAATATTGCTTGCTGGTTTTTAGCAGGTCCATTAAAAAAGAGAAGAAAACTCTGCCCGAAAACACAATTTTTGGACATCCAAAGTTGCCTAGAAGTTCCCCCCTCAGTCGGGCGTCTTCTCTCTCTTTCTTGTAAGCCTTTGGATCCCAGATAACAAGGACCAAAGAGAAATTCTTCTAAGCATTGTAACTGAGTAATAAAAAAGATCTCGAGTAGGCTCTTCTGAGCCCACTCCCCCATCCCCCCTGCGGGGATCCACGTCGGTTTCCCATTTTTGCACTTTTTCGCACTTTTTATTTTTTCTCATTTTTGTTTTTGTTTAGTTTGTTTTATTCATCTGCAGGATAGTATAATTTGTTTAATACTGCAAGATCTTATCATTCCATATTTCAAAGTAATACTATTACTTACCCCACGATTTCTCGAGTGACCCGAAAGGGAAAAGAGATTCGTGGTAGATTAATTAGATAACCTTTTGTCTGTTCTTTCTTGCACTTTAATTCTAATTTCACTACAAAAACTTTAATAAAATCCACCCCTCCTTGCTTTCCCGATTGCAGTTCACTTGAACCGAAAGAGATTCTTGGAGGTCACTTTTTCTTCTTTTAACAACAAAACTATTCTTAAAATCCTTAAAATCTTTTAGACTCCATTGTGTATGCTCTGCACCACTGCGATTCGATCGAACAGTTGGCTGCATCAAAAGCAACATGGATGACTAGCTTTAATTAGGTCTCATTTTTCAATTAACCTCCCAGGCGAAAATCCAACGCCTCGAGTTAATCTGTTGCAGTGGCAAAATCCACAAAGGAAGCGGGAATAACTGGGTAGTGACCTCAAAAGATCGTTAGGCTACACCCTTGTTGGTGTAGTGTTGAACACGTCTCCAAGACTCCAACCAGCCCACATATTCCTTGCGGGGAGCCGCATCAGATAATGGTTTTGGACATACTCCTCGCACCTTAGGGTATATTTGGAGTTCTCTTTTACCCATAAGTTAATTAACTCATCTCCACATTAATTTAAAACTGACCAAGAGCACTTGCAACACTTCCCTTTTCAGCAATACAACAACACTTTTTATCTGTGGACTCCATTTGGCACTGGCCCTTTATTTTATATAATCATTTGTTTTTATGTGCTCTGATATATCATATATTGATCTATATGTTGTTGTGATTTAAATCTTGTTGCAATATCTTGTGTTAGTATTTGCTTTCATCAAACTCCTAGGTAATCTTAATCTTCACCGTAACACTAAGCCTTAACATCCCTAGCAATTTAATAGGGTCTAACCCCCTTGGCTTCGTTAGGAGTTGGCCTAAACAAAGGAGTCATGAACAAGGTAACAGCCTTGACTCGAGACTTGCCCCCAAGGACACACCGAGTGGATTAAAGATTTCTGCCACTTTCCCCCCCAGGTGTGTGAAAGGCGGCAACACTACTCTTCTGAGACCATTTCCCTCTCTAGTCCATTGGACCGGGCTTAAGGTTGGTTTGCATGGGTTTCATATCTTCTACAGTCCGTGGGCATTCAGATAGATTGCCTCCCTCCATTTCAGTATTCCTTGGATGCACCTAGCTATTTCTTACCAACCAGAAAGGTGTTGAACAAGATCATCACAAATGACTTTTATAGGTAGTTTATCTAGATCACTTGGGTTAACCCCCCAATGGTTTATGCTTAGAGATGGCCTTTTATGTTGAGCATTTCATGGAGCTTAGGGATGGATCCATCGTTCAACAACAATATACATTCCGACACTGGGAACATGCTCTTCGTATTCCTCTAGGCCAGTTCAAAGTGAGCTCTCATAGACTTTAAGTAGAGACAAATAACCACATCAACTGACCAGACATGATCTGTCAACTATGCCAGCTACAAAAGGTCGAGATTGAGGAGCACTTCATCTTCTTGTGCCCAATTTACTATGAAATGAGGGGGCGGTTTCATTGCTTATTTACGGGGACACAAACCCTCACGTGCTTCTTCAAGTATCCAGATCAGCGAGCCTTGTACATATAGGACGCCCCCAATCATCAAGCCAATACTTTTCAGCCACCTATGAGACCAAACCCTATTTGGCAGATCACCTCCTTCTTCCCGATGCTTCCCTCAGGAAGGAGCACTAAGAAACAGACCAACACTAGTGCAGCCCCAGACTCCAAATTAGTGCGAACCCGTGGGACCTTCCCTCGCCTCACAATATTTCAGTGACATGGACAAACCAGATCCCCTCCCAAGAGACGGATGAGAACCCCTAGACCTCATCAGTGCACTACCTCTACTAGCCAACAGCACAACAGACAATCCAAGCACCCCACTAGGTCTGCTCCGGGACAATCGACTATACTCAGTTTTCTTCATTTGAACTCGAATGATAGTAGAAATGGATCCATTCCATAACAAATCTACTTCCTTTCTTCTGGTTTCTCTTGTTCTTGGATCTTCTTCTCCTATGATACACCGCATCATCAATCCAAGTGTCTGAAGTCAGAGCCGAGGGCTCGTCATGCCTCGAGGTAGATCTCAATTGTCTACCACTCTACCTTATTGCACTTTACTTTATGCATCTCACCTTTTATAGGAGACCTTTTGGTACTCCTGCAATGTATTGACATCATTGTACTCAACAACCCCTTTGACCTACTTTTGTGGTCATTAGTCAAACATTAATAAAATTATCTTATCTTATGAGGACAATTTTTCCCTAATAGAAAAATGGGTTACCATTCGTACTCTATTGACCTTGGTTGCACAAAATGGGTGGAAAGTTCATCAAATGGTTGTGAAGATTGCTTTCTTGAAAGGAGACTTGAAAGAGAATGTCTTCATGTCTCACTGGAAGGTTTTGCTGTGAAGGGAAAAAAACAAAAGGTATGCAAGCTCATCAAGTCTTTGTTTGGCCTAAAACAAGCACCTCACACCTAGTATGATAAGCTAACTGACGTGAGGAACATGTGAAACATGTAGGCCATAACTCAAATTGCATGTGACATGCGTCATTTAAGTTGCATGCATGCAAAAGTGAGTGAATGCAATCTCAACTCAATAAAAGAAGGCAAATCGAATTCTTATCCATGCATGTGTTATTATTCACTTTTGAAAAACAGATTCAAGAGCTCTAAGAGCAAAGTTGGGGTTGAGGGCATAGTCCTTGACTAACAAGTGCATTTTGGTAGGGAAATCTATTTGCGCTAATCACTTCCAGGGATAGATCATCTTGATCTATCACAGTACTTCACAGATTACACAGTATTCATTGAAGAAGCTATTCTATCAAGGGCGCAAGGGTGATTGCACCATTGAGGACACAATAGTCTCCATCAAATCTCTATAAAGACAAATTATCCAGCAATTCTGAGGACCAAATATCTTTCTATATTCTTGAGCGAGCTAGTGGTGATCTTACTGTTGCTTATTGATCACAGTACCATTATTTCAGAGCTAGTATTCTTGATCTAACACCAGAGGAAGACATCTTTATTGCATGGGAAAATTGTACATACTAACATAGAGGTTGAATTCCATATCTTGACCTAAAGTTGTTGCATGACCTGCATGTCTATTCCATTCTACTAAAAGAGTTGCTATAAGCCTTATTGTTGATTACTAGATCCAACATCATCTTTTTGGAGCGGATATTATTGATCTAAAGACAAAGGAGGGTGTATATCCTTGCATGGGCGAATTGATCAAAGGAGGCATCACGTTTTCTAACCTAGACTTGAGCATGGCATGCATGTCACTTTTATATTACTCCATTGCTCAAGTATAGCTCATTGGTACGTTCATGCTTTGATTTTGAGTTTGTTCACATTGTATATTTGAATTACTTATTTCTGGGGGGTCATGGAATAGCATGCAACATTGATAATATGCATGCAAATCTATTTTTCATAAACTGCAAGTGCCAGAAACCTAAACCATCAACAAATACATCAACAAGCCAACACAATAGCAGAATATATCAGTTTGGGATATTACATTTGGCATGGTTGAATGTAATCCTCTCACTACTCCAATGAAACAGAGTTTGAAATCAACATCAAAAAGAGGAAATAAATTTGAGGATGCAACCAAATACAGACAACCTGTGGGAAGTCTTATCTACCTTACCATCACTAAACCTGATATTTCATTTGCAGGTGGAATCCTTTCCAGGTTCATGCAAAAACCTTGTGAAGGACATTGGTGTGCAAGAGAGTTATAAGATGCTTGAAGGGGACTCGAGACTTTCGGTTCAAATACTTTAAGGTAGAAGACTGCAAATTAATTAGATATTCAGATTGCAGACATCAGCTTGCAGACATCTTCACCAAAGCACTTGGAAGTGAAAAGCTTGAAAAGTTCAAAAAGATGTTTGGACTCACAAACACCCCTTTGAATTAGGGGCAGAATGTTAGATATCTAATCCTTAGGCATTATGGTATATTGTAAATATTAGGTTATTTTGCATATTAGATCATGGAATTGTTATCACATATATAGTAGTCAGGCTACCATATTCTATTTTTATAGTAGTTGGGCTACCATATTCTATTTTTTTTATTCCAGTAGACTTTTTCAACTAGTTCCCTTACATATGAGATGTTGAGATGAGCATCTATGATGGATAACTATTTGATAATGGACTATAATACTTTCCCATGCCATGACTGAGTCTCAAGACACTCAGATTTGAGAATTGATGTAGCCATTTAGCCATTTACAAAGCAGTCAATATTGCCCAGAGTTGCAGCAGCAGTTTCTCAGTGGATAGATGTTGGTTCGGATTGGTTATTCACAGGTATATGACTCGACAGGTATTATCTTGTGTTATGGTTATCATTGCTTTTATACTCATTCTTGTGACATGTCTTAGCATTTAGTGTCATGATCTGGCGATCATATAAATATGTGGACCAGGTTGTATTGATATTATGTATGTATGTCCCTACTTAGACCTAGAAGTTCTTGACCCATACTCATTGGTTTTGCCCTCCTTAGGGAGAATAGAGGTGATCATTCCCACCATACTTTGGCTTGCTAGTGTTGGTTCATTGTTCAATATCTCCACCCATCCATTACCTTCCAATTATGTTTATATCCCGACCTACTACTTGACTTGTGGCATGGAGGACCTTTCCCCACTATAGCCTCTTTGTTGGATAAGCTTCCCTGTTTATTTGTGTCTCGGCTCTGAGTTGCCTAGGTTGTGTTGGCTAAACCTGAAACAAATAGCGTTGTCATCAATACAATGTATATGGAAATGAAATGAATATCTTGTGAAAAGCCCATTCATGAAAAGAAGTCTTTTTGAACATACATGAATGCAAGGCAAGACTAATGAAATTGGCTTTGAAGCGTAAATGTGAAATGTGAAATGTAAAAACCATGTAACAAGTGTTTTTAAACACGCATGAAGCATGAAGCCTTAATAAATTAAAATCCGTGTAACAAATGCATGGATCAAGGCTATGGAAACTCGAAGGCCCAAAAAGCAATGGTTCTTGAAAGTTATATCTAAAGATTGTTGGCCTCACTTGTATTTGATATGGATTGTGAGCATTTGTCAAGGTGAATAAGCACCTCTGAACGTAACTTACCCATTTGTGAGACACTGCCATTCCTTGTGTTATTGCTTGTCCAACATATGCTAGAGTGAGTATCCCCTTTCCATATCCAAAGTGTCACAATGTCAAGTTAGCAGTCACCCTTTAGCCTAGCCTTTTGATTTGTAGCCTTCATCCTTCACTAGCAAATTGATTACAACTATGAAGTGAGTATGGTCTTGAAAGTTTGGTTTGAGTCATAATTAATAATTAACAAAACTCTATATATTTGGTTGGTAGATCGCCAGTGAAATGATTACTACTTGTTATAATTGTTACTTGAATGATTTGTAGAGCATGCCTTAACCTCTAACACTGGCAGCAGTGTGATGTTAGCCTAGGTCATATTATTGGTCATGTTGACTGGGTATTCAACATTATTTGATCATTTACAGATTATTATTATTTCATCTGTTTGGGCATATTAGATATTGTACATGATCATGCAGAGATCTGTAGGGTGTATGAGTATACACCTTGGATGGATTTGGGCTCCCTAAGTCCAATGAGACAGTTTATTTTCAGTTTCGGGGAGTTACAGTGATGATTTGTCTCAGTATACCTTTCTGGTGCAGTTTTGCCATGTTAAATGGCCTATCAGAGCAGAAGGATGATTTGATTGGTTCACCTAGGGCGCTCTATGAGGAGGGGGTGGTCCAACCACTTGTTTTTACCATTATACCCCCCTCCCAGAGAGCCTGGTGGGCTCAGTTGGACAACGCAAACACTCCAGGTGGCAGTTTGGGCAGATTCACAATTCCCAAGGCAAATTAAAAATGGCTACTGAAGAATTCGATTTGGGCTACTAAGGCAAGGAAATGGCATGGGATAAGTTTTGATGATGAGTGTGATGTCTTCCGACCCTTCTCCAACAGTTTCAACATTCAGGAGGACCTACACCCATCTCTCCAGCATGTTTTATGATTTTCTGGAGGTTTTGGAGGCTCACGATTTTCCCAGAGAGGCACTATTTTGCACATAGAGTTATATTCTATTTATATTGTGCCATGGGGACACACTAGGGGTGTTAGACATTACCCCCTAGACCCACCATGTGCTTTATTCATGTTTATTTTGTCATATTGAGTGGCATCCCCTCTCCTAGGGTGATTTTGTCCATTGATGTGTTATATTATTATATTGATCCATGTACTTTATGTTGAGCTCATCTCAACCATTGATTAGAACGTTTTGATCTTTTAATCTTAGCCATCCATTCAAAAGGTGGTTAGGATTTTGGTATCTCTCCATCTTATTTAAAGAGAAGAGCTTCTCATTGTAAAAGGGGGTCTTTGGCTATTGGAATCTTGATAATAGAAAAACTCTCTTGTGGAAATTCTTGGGTCTCCTTTGCATCTAGTGTTCTTCGATGGTGATTGGAAATTCTATTGCATCCTACTATTTGAGTATTTATGGTGAGATCTATATTTTTTGTGGAAACTTTGTCTTTGTCTACAGGAGGGCGACTTCACTTTGGCGTTTTTGCAGGGGTTTCTCAACTCGCTTGTTTGGCATCGCTTGTATCAGGGGGTTATCATTAGTATCATTGTGATCTATGGTTTCATCTTGTTATTTTCTGTAGCATTTATCCATTTCTCCTGATGCATCAAATCTGATATTGTTGACGTTTGTTGTGCAGGAGGGATGGCGCACTGGCTTCCTTGGGCAAATCAATTTGCATAGAATACTCATCCAAATCTTCTCAAATTGATCGGGAAGGGATAGGTCAGCATCATCAAGAAATCTACAAGGTTATCTAGGTAAGATCCATGGGTTAGTTCTTTTCTTCTTGGGTTCCAATCCATTGGCATCCTTATTTTGCTGTCAAAACCCTAACTTAAAATAATCAAAAAATTCTACGAATCAAACCGCCCAATCAATTGGCAAACCATTTCTGGGTATTGTAGATCAAGTCAATTCCAAAGTGGGTTCTCCTAGGCGTCATGCTTGGTTGACTCCACAAGGCCCAAATTCCAAGGCACCGATCCCTCAACCCTAGGGCACCCCTCATTTGGCCAATTTTTCCTGTGATTTGACCCTATCTCTGAGGCTTGGGTACTTTGATACTGTCATACCTTTCATCAAGTCTATCCATTGGTACTAGATAGCCCCAATCGTGTTATTAACCTCCCTACATTGGACATGATTCCCAAGGCAGTGGATATTTTCATCATTTGTCGGTACCTTGATCCTGGATTTAGTAGTAAAACTCATAAGTCACTTGTATTTCAACCTTGGATCAATTTCACACTTCATAAGCTTCTTGATCCAAGCCATAACTCATCTTGTGACTTCATCCATAGATCTAGGGTTTACTTCACCTTACACCTTACATACTTCATCTTCCTTTGATTTGATTTGGTGTCTTCGTTTGACCTCTCATGTCGGGAGTAGGTCTGAGTCTCCCCCATTGTTGTCTTGGGCTAAGATAACATCAAGTGAAGATTGCCTCGATTGACGTGACAACCTGTAATGTCCTTCTCTAATTAGGCATTGAGGACCAAAACCGCTAACCTATGTGATTCCTGTGGGTTCGAGCGGTTACTGACAGTTAGGGAATCAGCTAAAGACTGATGCCATCTACAGAAAATCTAGGGCATCAATATGTTATCACCATTAGGTCAAAGAGGGCCACCGTCATGCATGACATCTAAGCGTTATTTAATGATGCATGCACCCATTTAAGTCTCCATGCGCATGCAAGTCAACCGCAAATTAGAAATGGTGACTTAATTATGTCAAAAGTTAGGGTTTTCGCAGTTGAAAGTTTTAAATGGAAGATAAAGTGAAAGGAGACTTACTTTTGATGATTATTGATTTTGGAGCTCTTGAGTAGCAACACAGCATGCGGCCACCGTAGTTGGGGTTGAAGACGACGTCTTCAACTAACGGGGTTTCGGCAGTGAGATATCTGCCCTAGTCTCAT
This sequence comes from Pseudotsuga menziesii, assembly GCA_001517045.1. Taxonomy (NCBI): domain Eukaryota; kingdom Viridiplantae; phylum Streptophyta; class Pinopsida; order Pinales; family Pinaceae; genus Pseudotsuga; species Pseudotsuga menziesii. The sequence goes on from LPNX010685414.1 coordinate 533,445, forward strand.
CCAGGTTCACCATCTGCTCTTCAATTTATTCACAGTTATCCAGTATCCATCAGAGATTGTTTGCAGGGGCACGTGTGCAGCCATAAGGGGTTTTCAGCTGGAAAGCCCAAATCATTCGTTGGGTATTCAGATCTCAGTTTACCTTCAAAACCCAGGCACCATTCTCATCATCGGTATCATACTCCAGTACCCGGTGATTATCAGATCCGGTCTTGCTCATCCTGAGCAGTTATCATCCATTTCGGGATCAGGGGGGCATGAGCAGCTGAACTTCCAGAACAATTCATTAGCCTGCCTAGAGACCTCAGAATTTTCGCATGTACCAAGCATTCTCTCCGGCACGGGAAGACTATCAATCCTGCAAATTCTCGGCTTCATCGGACACCTCCTTCACTGAAAACGTCACCCTTAGCTGATTTGGGATTCGTGCTGCTGGGGTATCACCGGAAGCAGAAGATACCAGGTCATCTCCGATTCAGCTCTTGATGCATATGCATATTCTCTCAGGAGTATTCCAACCAGCTTATCAGTGGTAAGTGTTCATTCTATCCTACAAACCCTAACCCTAATTTTAGCTATAAAATAAGAAATTTTGCATGGCAGTTTGCATGCCCGGCTGTTTCAGTATATTTGCATAGAATTAGAAAATATCGGGATTTGGGATACTACAGTGGTATCAGAGCTATCTTCTTGGCCAGCTGTGAGCTTAAAATAGATGAATACAGAAGAAGACCCTTTCGTAACCTATAGGAAAAGAAGGAGTGGATACACAGGGGACTTTGAGGATATCCAACTAGAGGATATCAGCTCAGACATGGAACAAACAGGTATACACTCTGACAAGGGAAAGGGAACGGGAGAAGAGGAGGACAGGATGGAGTTTCGCAACTTAGTATCTGCATTGCAAGACTTAGCCAAAGGGCAAAAAGATGTACTCAATGCAATCAACAGATTATCTGACAAACCAAAAATAGGTAACAACAGTACACCTCCCTCACCAATAGATCGAGGATCTACAAGCAGCAGTGGAAAGGTTGCGTACACCAATATACAGAATACACCGCACATATATAGCAGACCTTCCAACAGGCCTACTATGCCTCACTTCTTAGCAGATGAATAGGTGGTCCAGTCATGCAGGTAGAGCCTAGTGAACCTTTTGGGGCTTATTTGCAGGAATACAGGGACTTAGGGGATGAGTTTCATGCTGCCATGTCTTTCTCGGATTTTTGCAACATGAAGAGTAGGAACAGGCCCAGGAATTTCAACAAGGGATTCAATCACAACTATGAGTTGCAGAAGACCTTGGGCAGGTTGACCATCCCAAACTTTGATGGGACTCGCAGAGGTTCAGCGAGGATATGGATTCAAAAGTTGGATACCTATTTCCAACTCAATCCCATGACAGAGACAGATGCCATTAAATTGGCTACACTCCACTTGGACGGAGAGGCTCACGAGTGGTGGTACCACAGATTGGTGACATTGGGTCACAACACCATACACTCCTACGGTGAGTTCACTCAAAAGCTCATGGAGCAGTTTGACAGGAAGGATCCAAAGATACATTTCAGAGAGTTGGCTCAACTCAAACAGACAGGTAGTACAAAAGCCTTCATCTCAGAATTCCGGAGGATAGCAGTCATGGTAACAGATGTGTCAGAGAGCAGGTTGACTATGTTATTCACTGAGGCCCTAACAGAGCCACTACAGGGATGGGTGAAAGTCTACAAACCCCCCACTCTGCAGGATGCCATTAGCAAAGCCAGAGATCTACAGGATTCAGTCCCAAAGAACAGGTTCAGTGGCTTTATTCTATAGGTAAATACACTACAGACTACCGGGCAATGGAAATGGAATTCCAGGGGCCAAACGACAAACAGGTAGTTTTGAGGGGTATGAACACCTCTCCCCCAAAACCGGTCTCATCACAGAGAATGGAGGCAGTACTCAAACAGGATGATATAGAATGGGCTGCAGAATGTTTTGTCACCTTTAGGAAACCCCCAGAAACCAGCACACAACACCCAAGTGACATTCAGGCCTTGTTACAAAAGCACGAAAAGGCATTTCGGGACCTTCCATCAAGTAGACCACCAGACCGAGGCTTTGAACACATTATTGAGCTAGAGGAGGGGACACAGGCAATCATCACCACTCCTTATCGCATCCCAAAAGATACAAGGATGAGATCGAGAAAACGATCAAAGAATTGCTCGAGCTTGGATACATTCGGCCCAGTTCTAGCCCCTTCGCATCTTCAGTAATCTTGGTCAAGAAGAAGGATGGTACACTGCGAATGTGCATCGACTATCGAGCACTCAACAAAAAGACCATTAAGAACAAGTATTCCATCCCTAGAATTGATGAGCTCATGGACGAGGTACGGGGTGCCAAATACTTTTCCAAGATTGATCTTTGCTCGAGTTACCATCAGATCTGAGTAAGGGACCAAGACATCTCCAAAACAACTTTCCGTTGTCACTATGGTCATTATGAGTTTTTGGTCATCCCTTTTGGACTTGCCAATGCTTCAGCCACTTTTCAGTCGTGCATGAACCATACCTTCAAAGTTCAACTACGTAAGTTTTTGCTAGTATTCTTTGATGACATCCTGATTTACAGCAAAACATGGGAGGAGCATCTAAAACACCTCGACGAAGTACTGAGCATTCTAGAAGAACACTTGCTTTACACGAAAATGTCCAAGTGTGAATTTGGCATGAAGGAAATGTTGTACCTAGGGCACATAATCAGTGAAAAAGGAGTACAGGTTGACATGGAGAAAATCCGAGCTATCAGAGATTGGCCCGCGCCAAAAAAAGTCACAGAATTGAGAGGTTTCTTAGGTCTGTGCACTTAATACCGAAGGTATGTTAAGGGATTTTCCCAATTTGCAACACCCCTCACAGATCTCACAAAGAAGGGAGCATTCGCCTTGACAGAACTAGCACATAAAACTTTCGAGGAGATGAAAGTCATTATGAGTTCTTGTCCAGTTTTGGCATTACCGGACTTCTCACAACCATTTGTAGTAGAATTTGATGCCTCGGGAGAAGGGCTAGGAGCAGTATTGATGCAAAATCATCACCCTATTGCATTTGAGAGCCGTAAACTGAAGAACTACGAGCACCACTACTCCATATATGACAAAGAAATGCTAGCCATCTTACATGCTCTCACGAAGTTCAGACAGTACCTAGTGGGCAGTAAGTTCAAAATCAAAACAGATCATAACAGCCTCAAGTATTTCTTGGAGTAGAAGGAACTAAATGAGCGCCAACAGAAATGGGTCAACAAAGTACAAGCCTACGATTTCGAGATCGAGTATGTAAAAGATAAGAATAATGTAGTAGCTGATGCATTATCCAGGCGACTCGCCTCACTGTCTCTCATGAGTATATCCACAGATTGGAGGGCACTTCTCTTAGTAGAATACTCCAAAAAAAATTCGCTTGTGAATTATTGGATGGACAAATTCAGGATGACAGGTACAGGATTGTCGATGACATCATCTATTACAAGAACAGGATATACCTCGTCCCAGAATCTACTTTGAGGAAAAAGATCATACAGGCAGCACATGACTCTCCATTATCAGGACATCAGGGTTTCTTGAAGACCTACAAACAGATCCGAGAGAGGTTCTCATGGAAGGGCCTCAAAGGGGAAGTTATGCAACACGTACGGGAATGTAGCATATGTCAACAGAACAAGATTGAGAACATCCATCCAGCAGGGTTGCTTCAGCCACTACCAATTCAAGAACAAAAGTGGGAAAGTGTCTCCATGGACTTCATTACAGGATTGCCCAAGGTCCAAGGGCGGGATTGTTTATATGTTGTAGTTGATAGACTGACCAAGTTCGCACATTTCTTTTCTATATCATCTGATTACTCTGCAGCTCAAGTAGCTGAGTTATTCTTCAGGGAGGTCTTCAAGTTACACGGGTTACCTAAGACAATTGTCAGTGATTGGGATAGTAGATTCATAGGTGCCTTCTGGCAGGAACTATTTAGATTAGTGGGGACCGAACTGGCTACCAGCACGAGTTATCATCCCCAGAGCGATGGACAAACTAAAATTGTCAACAAGTGGATTGAAGGATATCTGAGGAACTATGTAACAGGGCAGTAGCGAACCTAGATTAAATGGCTACACTTAGGGGAGTACTCCTACAATACTACTTATCACATGTCTATTAGGATGACACCTTTTAAGGCATTATATGGCTACGAGGCCTTGGACTATGCAAATTTAGCATTCGAAGACAGTAGGGCTCCTAAGGAAAAGGATTGGATACAGGACAATCAGGATATTCTTAAAATCTTGAAGAAAAACTTACAGACAGCCTAGAATCAGCAGAAGTTATATGCAGACAAACACAGGGTTGAGTGGAGCTTTGAGGTAGGGGATTTAGTATACTTAAGGCTCCAACCTTACAAACAGTCTTCACTTAAGAAGAAAGGAGCGGAAAAGTTAAAACCTTGCTTCTATGGACCCTACAAAATAATCAGGAAGGTGGGAGAGGTGGCATATGAACTAGAACTACCACAGGAAAGTAAAATTCACAATGTATTCCATGTGTCCAACCTAAAAAAGACCCTTGGGTAACACATCGCTCCATCAACAGAATTACCTCCTTTAGATGATGAAGGACTACTGATACTGATTCCTGAACGGATCATACAGACTAGAGAAAGGAAACTCAGGAACCGGGTAATTAGGGAATACTTGGTTCAATGGAAAGAACTACCGCCAGAGGATGCCACATGGGAAGGTGAACAGGTATTGCAGCATCCCAGTTTGCAGTTGCTTGAGGACAAGCAATCTCAAGCGAGGAGGACTGTAATGTCTTCATATGATTAGGCAATGAGGACCAAAACCGCTAACCTATGTGATTCCTGTGCATTCAAGCGGTTACTGACAGTTAGGGAATCAACTAAAGACTGATGCCATCTATAGAAAATCTAGGGCATCAATATGTTATCACCATTAGGTCAAAGAGGGCCACCGTCATGCATGACATCTAAGCATTATTTAATGATGCATGCACCCATTTAAGTCTCCATGCGCATGCATGCAAGTCAACTGCAAATTAGAAATTAAAGTGACCTAATTAGGTCAAAAGTTAGGGTTTTTGCAGTTGAAAGTTATAAAAGGAAGATAAAGTGAAAGGAGACTCAGGAAGATAAAGTGAAAGGAGACTTACTTTTGATGATTATTGATTTTGGAGCTCTTGAGTAGCAGCACAGCATGCGGCCACAATAGTTGGGGTTGGAGACAACGTCTTCAACTAACGGGGTTTCGGCAGTGAGATATCTGCCCTAGTCTCATCCAGGGTAAGCCATCCAGGTTCACCATCCGTTCTTCAATTTATTCACAGTTATCCAGTATCCATCAGAGATTGTTTGCAGGGGCACGTGTGCAACCGTAAGGGGTTTTCAGCTGGAAAGCCCAAATCATTCGCTGGGTCTTCAGATCTCAGTTTACCTTCGAAACCCAAGCACCATTCTCATCATCGGTATCATACTCCAGTACCCAGTGATTATCAGATCCGGTCTTGCTCATCCTGAGCAGTTATCATCCATTTCGAGATCAGGGGGGCATGAGCAGCTGAACCTCTAAAACAATTCACTAGCCTGCCTAGAGACCTCAAAATTTCCGCATGTACCAGGCATTCTCTCCGGCACGAGAAGACTATCAATCCTGCAAATTCTCAGCTTCATCGGACACCTCCTTCACTGAAAACATCACCCTTAGCTAATTTGGGGTTCGTGCTGCTGGGGTATCACCGGAAGCAGAAGATACCAGGTCATCTCCGATTCAGCTCTTAATACATGCATATTCTCTCAGGAGCATTCCAGCCAACATATCAATGGTAAGTGTTCATTCTATCCTACAAACCCTAACCCGAATTTTAACTATAAAATAGGGAATTTTGCATGGCAGTTTGCATGCCCGGCTGTTTCAGTATATTTGCATAGAATTAGAAAATATCGGGATTTCGGATATTACACAACCATTCATTTGGGAGTCAAGGCTATCTTGGTTCACCTCTTTGGTTGCCCATTCCTTCTACCGTCCATCTTGGATCAATCTCATAGGGGCAACTACAAGTTTGGTGATGACAGGAATATTTACCTAAAATAAGATGAAGAGTCACCGTGAAGTCCAAAGGACCTATCGGAAGGTGAAAACCAAAGGTGACTCAGCATTGTATTTATAGTATATACATGATTCACATTAACACAAATCCATCCAACTTTGGAGTTATCCAAGCCCGTCATCAACAAAGTGTACATGTGATGTAAAACCTGTTGATTTTTCCTAAGCACCATCAAGAGCCATTCTCTTGGAGAATGGAGGCACCTAGTCAGTTACTAGGAACTTGAACCAGTCTAGTACTGGGGGACTCGGCCTAGAGCTGAGTGGTCATTCTTTGAATGGAGGCACCTGGTCAGTTATCAGGAATTTGAACCAGTCTAGGACTGGGAGACTCATCCTAGGGATGAGGGGCCAATCTTTGAATGGAGGCACCTAGTCAATTACCAAGAACTTGAACCTGTCTAGTACTGGGGGACTCAGCCTAGAGCTGAGTGGCCATTCTTCGAATGGAGGCACCTGGTCAGTTACCAGGAATTTGAACCAGTCTAGGACGGGGGGACTCAGCCTAGGGATCAGGGCCATTCTCCGGGAGAATGGAGGTGTTTAGTCAGTTACCAAGCATTTGACATTGATTCAATTGATGCAACCTAGGGCTGAGGCACCTAGTCAGTTACCAGGTTATCACTATAAGCCCTAGACCGGGTCTAAGCATGTGATGCACTCCTATCCTTGATCTATGGGCTATGTGACCTTGTCCAGGGATTAGCTACCCTTGGTTAAGACAACTAGTACCCGATCTTGGTGGCACAAGGAGTTCAAGTTAAAAGCATTAGTAATTCTCCCTATTTATGATGATGTACTTTGAGTGGACATGAAGGGACCCTGATGACCACTTGCTTTGACCACAAAACACTTGAAGGTTCTTCTTGCCCTAAGCCTTGGTCCATGAGGAAGACCAAAAGGCTAAAGTCAAAATACAAGAGGACTTATTGTACCACAAGAAGTCAAAGTAAAAATACAAGAAGGTCTCTAGTACCACTAAAAGTTAAAGTCAAAAGGGTAAACATGAAAAAGAATAAAACCCTATTATTAAATTCCTATTTGTAAGGGACCACTTCAAGTGCTTGAAAGACTATAAATGAAGTTCGCTTGCAAATCATTTCAACACACTTCATCTCCATCTTGGTTGCTCCATTGAAGACTGAGATTTTCGCTGGGTTTTACAAGTGTGTGGCAGAGTTTATGTTTTATGCCCTAACATGGCAGTTTAGCTAGCTAGGTCATCCTTCTACAGCACACCAATTACTAGGGTTCACACCATACTCAGCAACAACAGAAGATCAGGCCTAGGGCATCTCTCTCCTCAACTCGAGCAGCCCTCTCTCTCATTTGGGCAGCCCTAAACTGCTCACGAAAAATTCGGGCAGTCTGTTTCTCCTCACAGGTAGCATGTTTCTCATCACAGGCAGCCTGTTTCTCCTCACGAGTAGCCTGTTTCTCATCACAGGAAGCCTGTTTCTCATCACGAGACAACACAGGGACATTCGGGCAGACCTCGGGCAGCCACAGAACAGATTGGGCAGCAGAAAAGAGGCTCTGGCAGCAGCAGAGGAAACTCGGGCAGCCCAGAACAGTCTGAGCAGGGAAAAGAAAGGCTCAGGTAGCTGCAGAAGAAATTCGGGCAGCCTAGAATACATCCGGGAAGCCTATAATAGGTGTGGGCAGCCCTCAACAGGTGTGGGCAGCCCTAAATTGGGCTCGGGCAGTAGCTGGCAGTTTTCAGGCAGCATACCTTAGTCTGCAATTTTCAGGAAATTGGTCTTCTTCCTCCACGTGGCAAGTTTTGGTCAATATTTGTTAGGGTTTTAAATTGTTCAAGCCAGCTAGGGTTTGACAAATTTGTAAGAAACATTCATCTCAGAATTCTGATATTTTTCTTGTTGATGCTACAAACTCAGTCATCTCATTTAAGGGATGAATTACTAATGCTTTTGGGGTTTTTGTCCTTTAAAGGTTTCCCCGTGAAAACATCTGGTGTCCATTTGTGTTGATGCTTGATTATCTACTGCACTTGTCTTATTGTTATCTATCTTACAGTCTACAAAATTAAAGAATATATGCACATGCTAAAATTCAACAAAACCATGAGTAGGATAAACAATTTAAAGAAAAGACACCCAATGTAGTTTTACTCCACATATAAGTGTGAAATAGCATGGAGAGTGTAAAAGATAAAAATGCTAAGGAAATCTTAAACATGTTCATTATTTCTTAAGGCGCTACAATGTAATCTTTCTATACGTTCCAAAATAAAATAATGGATGTGAAAGTCTTGAGGTTCTTATATTGTAAGCCTATAAATTCAAAGTCCTGAATAACTTTAAGGAGATTTATAATTTTAAGTCATAAGAAACAACCTCAGAAAAATGGAGATGGTAATCTTCAAGTCGCTTGTCCACCCAAAGCTTGATAGGAATCAACAAAGACTGTACATATGTGAGTTCTGTACATGACCCGTCATTTTTTGTTATAGAACGAAGAGATTGCATATAGACTCTTTCTTGTGCACTTCGTTGTCCATTAGATGCAATCCTTTTCATTTGTTGCGTTGCAATGTAAAGTAAACTTTCTTCACCTGTCAAGGAAAACTTTCAACAACAAATAATGAAATGTCATTAAACTACAAAATTTCAAATCTTGGTTTAATTATAATATTACAACAAACTTGAACTTGTAATGGCATAGCCACGAAACATAAAACCAAACATGATCTTAAATATCTTTGAAATCTTGCTAGGTATAACATTCACAAGAAAATATTCCAACAAGCACAACTAGTAAACAGTAAGAATGCCCTAATAGCAATGAAAGAGATCAACAAGAAAAGCTTCCAAAACTTGAATTGGAACTTTACCAAAAAGAACAAAGCTACTTTACATTAATTGATAAAGGATGCTTCAAATAAGAGATTTAACAGAAGATTTTACACCATGGGGACCTTGCACAAAATACATAGTATCTCATTGAGACAACTCGTCCAACCAAACTAGCTTAGACCTCACCGTAATTAACCAATCAGCACTACTTGGCAAACAAAAGCACATCCCCTAAAAGTTCGCATATATACATAGTATCTCATTGAAGCAACTTCCCGTCCAACCAAACTAGCTGAGACCTCAGTATATATTAACTATGTCAGAGTTACTTGGAAAACAGCAGCACATCCCCTAAGGAATTGCATATGTACTTATCCATAATTATATTGATTATGCTTACTAAACAATCCAAAGATAACAGTTGCACATCTTAAAATTATTTAATAAATTTAGTACAACTCTAATATTGGCAAAGGCGGAGCAAGCAGAAGAACTGAAATAGAAGTTTCCTATCAGCCAAGAAGATACCAGACCTGTTTGCAGAATAGTAATGTTCACATTATCAAATCCAGATAATCATACATGCAAGAAAAACTACCTTCAGCACAAACGATAATGTTCCTTCAATCTGACATGTAACCTCTTCTACTGTACACTGATATTATACGCAATCAATTACATCTTTGGGTTTCGACAAGTATTCTACTCCTCCCTAATTATAGGAGTGATGTGTAAATATGGCATATGCACCTGTCTACTCATGGTAAAAATAAAAATAAAATCAGTATACTACAATTAGCTTGAGTATTTGGAAAAGAATATTCACTTTCTGTTTATGAAGAAAAGGATCCTAATCTCTGGTAAAGTTGGGTAGATAGTTGTTCAAATGTGGATTGAGAATCACTTGCAGAGGTAATGTGGATTGAGAAATCACTTTGCAGAGGTTGATTATCGCTTCCATCCACCAAGTATATTGCCTCACTTCATTCTTGTGATTCATTTTGTTGTATAGTGTTGCCGGATGAACTAGCAGGGCTGTCACCGATAAGCAAATGTAGGAGAAAGTGACCTCTGTCACCTTAGTCACTTCTCCAAACTACTTCGAAGAGTCGGAACCTCCAAGGGGGGAGCCCTTGTAGCATACCTGCAAACACACTTAGACACCAAACTAGATCGTCTATGCAAAAGCGTTAGTGACCAGTGCCTTGTGAGAGATAAGATTCTTTCTATGCTGCTACCATATTAGCATCCAGTTCAAATGAACAAGAAAAAGACAACCAATGAAACCTTACTAAGGAGTGATGAACGTAACTCACTTGCAAACATCCAGATCACTAGTTCAAAGTAGTTAACCATTCATGTACAACCATTAACATACAAATAAGTGTTGTGTATGCACTAGTATGGCAGCCAAGCTATGACAGTATATCAGTAATAATGTAAGCAGTAAGTAGATGCGTTCAATGCCTTTTATACATCCATGTAACAAACATTTACAAGAGATTAATATATCTTGTAGATAAAAATACAATGTTCATAAACCAACCATTCACCACTAATCAAAGCAATAAGTGACCAATATATATATACCAGCAATATGTGTTCAAAGTTCAAACAATGTTCTCAGGCTGCTATGTATTAAACACTTATGACAATGAACAATTAAACCTTTAATGCCAACTTAAAGTGAAATTTTGAAAGACAATACCAGCATTCAAAGTGTCGATAAACAGTCTGTTAGGTGTCTTTTACTTGTAAGTAAACATCAGTAATGGTTGGAGTCAACAATAACTCACCCTTTTAACTCACTCTTTGGTGTATGCATGCAGGTGTTACGGATGTTTGGAAGTGGAAAAGAGGTCTGTACTGAACTGCAGACCCTGTAGTGGAAAGCCAAAGGCATTCCTAAAGGCTGTTACAGCCCAAAAGAAGACTGTCTGTGGGCTGCAATAGCCTTGGACAGGCCTAAAACGGTGGGACCGAGGGCAGGTTTAGAGTACAAAAAGGCAGCTTTGACAGTCTGTAAAAATTGCAGACTATGATTTTTTAACAGTGAGCAATGGAAGAGGGCCGAAGGTAGGAGAGGCCTCTAGGGCTGACGTTTTAGAGTTTTTAGGGATACTTAGGGCAGGCCGAGTTTGCAGGGAAGGAGGCCGAAATTTTAGGGAGGCCCGAAAGCACAAAAAAATTATATTTTTTATTTTTAGGGTTTCTAACATGAAATTGCAGACCTAAATTTACCGTAATCCTACCATGAAATTGCAGACCTGTAAACGTAATCCTACCATGAAAATGCAATTTTTACACATGCAAATGCAAGAGATTTGAAGAAAAATTAGACGAGGACAAAGCCAAAAGGGCTTTAAGGTTTTATCCTAACCCTAGGGCATCAAGGGAGGTGACCAGCCTTCCCCTTGAGAGATCCTTTCAAAGTTTGGCAAACTACAGCTCTCTCTAACAGCCACAAGTGTTGGTTAAAGAAAGCCTAGCTAGGGCAAAAATCAAAGACCTAAAGCCCAAGCTTCAAAGGACTCCTAGAGGACGTCCTCCACGATACTATGGTGACAAAAGGCTGATAAGTGACCTAGTTTAGACAAAATGCAGCATTAATGGCTACCATTCAACCATAAACAAACGTCATTCATCAACAATTAACAAAGAGAAATCAAGAACAAAACCTTAGATACCTCCTTGTGCATGTTTGTGACAAACAAATCTTAGCATCACCTTAGCAAAGAGTATGAACCAAAGATACTTCAAGAGATCGCCTTCGAACCAGAAAAATAAGTCTCCTCAAGAGGTGCGCATCACTTCCAAGAGCCCTAAGAAGGGTAAAATAGTAACATAATGTTTGATCCCACTTGTCTTATGTTCAAATGAAGTGAGGAGAGGTTTATGTATAGCCTTTCACACTCACTTTACAAAAATATCCAGGCCGACATGCCTTTAAAATGTTGATTTGAAATTATAAAATGTCAACTTAAAATTATAACAAAAATAATATAAAATAATCCATTTTATGGGTAACAGAGGTCTTTTTCCCTACAGTTTACCCAAAAGTGACTAAAATGGCCAAAAATAAGCAAATTATTTCGAAGGAAAGGCAGGAGTGAGCTGGAGGGAGGGCGGTGTGCCCCATCTAACCCCGATAATGCAGAAAATCCCTCAACGCCCTCCCCAAACAATCAAAATAGCCTGGCATGGAGGATGATATCATCATGAAAAATAAAACAAGGAGAGAGGGTGCCAGTGTGTAGAGTGACCAGGAGAGTGCATGAGGTGACTATGAAGAGACACCAAGGTCTCACAACTGAAAGAAAGGCCACCAATGCAAGGAAACAAGTGTGGGGTCATGTGACTCAGTGATCAACCCCTAGGAGCCCCAGACACCAACCCCAATGTTAAAAACCCCAACGAATGGAAGTCGACAGTGCCATTAATCCATAGTACTCCTATAGGAAGGACCAAAGGGCCCGACCATGACCACCACTTCTTAACAACACCCCTCCTAGTTGAAAAAATGGCACCTCTCTCCCTGGGGCACATCTGAGGGTGCATTGGGTACAGGAGCAACGTAACATATATAATAGTTAATCCTTCAAGAGTGGAGGCTGGAATTCTAGAATATTTGCCCATGGATGTAGCATGTCGAGCTCCTATACCAAATGTAACGGCTCATACAACTTGATATTATTGGCATTAACCACATCATGAAAACCAAGGTGCTCTACAAGGTCCAAGTGAAAAGCATTTGGTCCAATGACTTGCAATAATACAAGGTGCATATATGATGGGGATTTTCCTCCTCACGGGTTTTTTCCATACATTTTCCTTCTAACATGTAACTGAAATGTTGGCCAGCTTTAAAATGATGCAAAATCCAATGTCTATCTTGAAGAACTTTTTATTTGGCCTAAATTTTATGGAGAATGTCCTTCCCTTTAATATGTATTCATGTTATATGCTCTCAAAAATCAACGGCTTTTCCTTACTTGTTTGGTGGTATGTAGTGAAAGGGGCAAATAATGCCACTAGAAGTTCAAATTACGCAGGGGGTTGAAACCCATAACAAATCTCAAAAGGCGAATTACATATATGGGGTACCTTTTTTGTCATGAATTACATTAAGGTATTTATACCACTTCATATTAGATTGATGATATAATAGTAGAGCAAGGACAAGGGCTTGAACTCCTACTTTCTAGCCATGAATCTCTAGGTGAAAGGAATGGTAAATTGTGTTAATCACATATATAGTAACCAGGCTACCATATTCTATTTTTCAGATCCAGTACATTTTTCATCCAGATCTCTTACATATGAGATGCTGAGATGAGCAGTTTTGATGGATCATTATTTTGTTAGTGGACTATTAGACTCCCCCATGTTAGGACTGAGTCTTAGGACACTAAGATTCGAGGACTGATGTAGCCATTTAGTCATTTGCAGAGCAGTCAATGATGCCCAGATTGATGTTAGTGTTTTCTCATTGCACAGATGATGGTTCAAATGGATTATTTGCATGGTTATGACTTAGCATTTATTATATTGTGTTATGGTTATTATTGCTCTTATACTCATTTTTGTGACATATACTAGCATTTAGTGTCATGATCTGGCGGTCATAAATATATGGACTTGGATGTATTTTGTATTATGTATTGATGTCTAAGCTTAGACTTGGAATTTCCTGATCTATACTCATTGGTTTAACCCTCCTTAGAGAGAATAGAGGTAGTCATTCCCACCATTGCTTTGGCTTGCTAGTGTTGCCTTCATCTTTCACTGTCTCCACCCATCCATTACCTTCCAGTTTTAGTTTTAACCCGACTTACTACTTGACTTATGGCATGGAGGACCTTTCCCCGCTAGAACCTTTGTTGGACAAACCTCCTCGTTTATATTGTGTCTCGGCTCTGAGTTGGTGACAGAACTTGCCTTTGGTGAGTTGGATTGTATGCCTAAATCATTCTGGTCGGTTGTCCCAATATTTGGCACTATGCAGAACTCCCCCTGGTCACTTGAGATGTTGTTGGCTAAAACTGAAAGCTCATGTACTACTTGTATTTGAAATATTTATATATGCGCCCATTGAAAATGTAAATTCTAAAATGTGTTTCTTAACATATGTCAGCAAAGGGCAGTAGCAATGAAATGCTAAAATACCCCTTGAAGGGTATAGTAAAAGGTCCCAAAACCAATGGTTAAATATATGCTATATCCAAATATTGCTGACCTTATAAAGTTGAATATGTCTCAGATGAAAGCTACGATTAGTTGTGCTTTTAAGCACTGGTGAAGTCCCAAAGGGTCATATATGCCAAAAAGGCCATGGAAATAAAACTGATGGTCCTAATGAACCTTGATCAAACTTGATGTAGACATAATGCCTAAGTTGAATAAGCACTCTCTGAACAACTCAACCATTTGTGAGGCACTGCCATTCCCTGTGTAGTTGTTTGTTCGGCATGTGGTTATAGTGAGTATTCCCTTTCCATATCCAAAGTGTCATGATGTAAAGTTGATAGTCATCCTTTGCTTTAGCCTTGTCAATTTCAGCCTTCACCCTTCACTAGCAAATTGACTACAACTATGAAGTGAGTATAGTCCTGAAAGTCTGGTCTGAGTAATAATAAATAAAACCCTATATATGTATTGGGTTGATGTATCGTCAGTGATATGACTGCTACTTGTTGTGATTGTTGCTTAAATGATTTGTAGAGCATGTCTTAGCCTTATAACACTTACAGCAGATGGATGATAGTCTGAGTTATATTATTGGTATCTAGTCATTTACTAGTGATTCTATTGTCTATTGGATATTGTTGATGATCAGGTAGAGACCTGGAAAGGGTATGAGTATACACCCTAGATGGATTTGGACTCTCTGAGTCTAATGAGATAGCTTATTTGCAGTTCTGGGCACTTGCAGAGATGGTCATGTTTGTTTTACCCTTTTGATGCAATTTTGCTTCACAGGTTGATGTGTCCGAGAAAGGAGATGTTTTACTTCACAGGATGATGTGTCTGAGCAGGGAGATGATTCCATGTTGGATTCTGGAGCAGCCATGAATGTAATGCCTTTGCATGTCATGAAAGAAATGGGATTAGAGGTGACCAGGCCTTACGGAAATGTTTGGGGCATAGACACAAGGCGAGTACCATCCTACGGCTTGATCAAAAACCTTAGAGTTGATCTGTTTGCATGCTCAGACATCTCCACTATGATGGATGTAGTTGTCATTGATTTGCCCCCAGCATATGGAATGCTTTTATCTAGAAAATGGGCAGTTGGGTTAGGTGGATACCTCATGATGGATTTATCATACCTTTGTGTTCCCAACTCTGATGGCGCTCCGATTAGAATCAACATGGAACCCTGCTATGAAAAACATTTGGAGACTTTTGAGGAAGGAATTAAAAACACATATGGGGAAGAATTGTTGAATAATGCTAAGGCCCATATTGTAGAAGATGCAAAAGAAGTGTGGGAATATAGGCAGCCTGAAAGCATGTTTATGGCAATGGAAGACTCTGACTCATTTTCGGAAGAAAATCAAATAACTGAACTTGCCATGATGATCAACTTGGAAATGCTTGAAGGTGAATGCTCAGAGGAATTAGAGGAATTAAGAAGAAAGGAGAACCAACTTCAGGGTCACGAGCAAAACAACGCAATAAATCCTACAATTGAAGTGGATGAAATTGATGATGCTATGCATATGGGAAGAATCCCTCATAGAGTAAAGGAATGGTTTGCTTTAACTGACCGTAATAGAGAAAGAGAAAGCCAAGGACTTGAACCTATTTACCCATGGGCAAACCATCCTGAGTTATCTAGAGTAGTAGATGTTGATAATGAAGTCAGTGGCACCCGTACTTCGGATGTTGCTAGGTCATTATCTCAATTTTCTTTGGAAGATGGTAACCTAATTCAAGTCCATGATAACTTTCTGAGTTGGGAAGAGGATGCCTTAATAAAAGATGCACCTGAAGGAGATTTTAATCTTAACAATCTTGCTATATTTCAAACTCCTTCAACCACACCAAATAATGCCTTATCAGCCTATCCTCTCATCCCTAATTTTCTCCTGCCACCTGAGTCATCCAGTCTTCACAGTCATGATCTGTCTCACATTCCTAGTTCTTCTGCATCACAGTCTGGAGTCGACCCAACCAAGCTAGAAGGTATGCATCTTCACGTTCCTACAAGAGAAGGCCCTAGCCATAATGTTGTTGTGTCCCACATACCTTGCCCTTTGGAAGAAAATAGAAGCTTTTGGACTGTAGGAGAAGCTGTTAAACACATGATGTCTCCTCATTTAGAAGGGCCTAATGCACCTGTCCAACAGACAAGAAGAGAGATTAGTGAAATTCTAGTTGGTAGTGTAACCATTCCCATTGATGGTGGTCCACCTAGATTTGATACAGTTCCTCCGAAAAGGAACTCAAGGATTATCACCCCGCAACCAAGAAGTCTTGTTGATATCCATCCCATGCCTATACGTAACATTGAAGTGGTTCTCGAATCAGTAAATAGGAATAGATTTCCCACCGGAAGTCAAGCCCTTATCCAGAACCACTTACTACATTTCCAATCAGGGCAAGCTAATGACATTTGGGTTGGACCCTTTTCCGTTGAGCATTGCGTTGGTGACGTATGCTTTCTTGTTACTAGTAATGGATGACAAATCTTACTTCCTGGAAACCAGAGGGATTTGAGGGGATACATTCCCGACCTCACTTAGCCTTCAGTCCTTTCCTGCTTAGTAGGGTAGAGTAGATAGGACCTAAATAAGCCTTTCCCGGCAATAGCGTAGAATCTTGCATCATTGCCTGAAGCTCACCTTTTGCAGCTCTTATTATAGTTTTGTTTTCTATTATCCTGCACAATAAAAATCAAACTTTTCTTGAAAGTTATGGTTATATATTAGATTTATTTTCTGCCTTTCAGTTTTATGCATGCTTATTTTCAGTACTTTATTTTTATCCACATATTGTTCTGATAACTGGTCTGTGAGTTTGGTATAGCTCTGGACATGCTGTAGGTAGTCAGTGACATTTTGGTAGCGGTTGCAGAGCTGGAAGGATTCATCGAGGATGCGAGAAGCAGACTACGAGGACCAGAGATTCTGAGGTTCTCAAGCGCTCTTTTCAACAGAGCACTTGTCCCAGCTGGAGCCATATGTTAATCACATATATAGTAGCCAGGCTACCATATTCTATTTTTCAGATACAATACATTTTTCAGCCAGATCTCTTACATATGAGATGCTGAGTTGAGCAGTTTTGACGGATCATTATTTTGTTAGTGGACTATTAGACTCCCGCATGTCAGGAGTCAGGACTAAGTCTCAAGACACTCAGATTCAAGGACTGGTGTAGCCATTTAGTCATTTGCAGAGCAGTTAGTGATGCCCAGATTGATGTTAGTGTTTTCTCATTGGACAGATGATGGTTCAGATGGATTATTTGCATGGTTATGACTCGGCATTTATTATATTGTGTTATCGTTATTATTTCTCTTATACTCATTTTTGTGACATATACTAGCTTTTAGTGTCATGATCTGGCGGTCATAAATATATGGACTTGGATGTATTTTGTATTATGTATTGATGTCTAAGCTTAGACTTGGAAGTTCTTGATCTATACTCATTGGATTTACCCTCCTTAGGAAGAATAGAGGTAGTCATTCCCACCATTGCTTTGGCTTGCTAGTGTTGGCTTCATCTTTCACTGTCTCCACCCATCCATTACCTTCCAGTTTTTGTTTTACCCTAACTTACTACTTGACTTGTGACATGGAGGACCTTTCCCCGCTAGAACCTTTGTTGGACAAACCTCCTCGTTTATATTGTGTCTCAGCTCTGAGTTGGTGACAGAACTTGCCTTTGGTGAGTTGGATTGTATGCCTAAATCATTCTGGTCGGTTGTCCCGATGTTTGGCACTATGCAGAACTCCCCCTGGTCACTTGAGATGTTGTTGGCTAAAACTGAAAGCTCATGTACTACTTGTATTGGAAATATTTATATATGCGCCCATGGAAAATGTAAATTCTAAAATGTGTTTCTTAACATATGTCAGCAAAGGGCAAGAGCAATGAAATGCTAAAATACCCCTTGAAGGGTATAAGAAAAGGTCCCAAAAGCAATGGTTAAATATATGCTATATCCAAATATTATTGACCTTATAAAGTTGAATATGTCCCGGATGAAAGCTGCGATTAGTTGTGCTTTTAAGCACTGGTGAAGTCCCAAAGGGTCATATAGGCCAAAAAAGGCCATGGAAATAAAATTGATGGTCCGAATGAACCTAGATCAAACTTGATGTAGACATGATGCTTAAGTTGAATAAGCACTCTCTGAACAACTCAACCATTTGTGAGGCACTGCCATTCCCTGTGTAGTTGTTTGTCCGGCATGTGGTTATAATGAGTATTCCCTTTCCATATCCAAAGTGTCATGATGTTAAGTTGATAGTCATCCTTTGCTTTAACCTTGTGAATTTCAGGCTTCACCCTTCACTAGCAAATTGACTACAACTATGAAGTGAGTGTAGTCCTGAAAGTCTGGTCTGAGTAATAATAAATAAGACCCTATATATGTATTTGGTTGATGTATCGCCAATGATATGACTGCTACTTGTTGTGATTGTTGCTTAAATGATTTGTACAGCATGTCTTAGCCTTATAACACTTACAGCAGATGCATGATAGTCTGAGTTATATTATTGGTATCTGGGCATTTACAGGTGATTCTATTGTCTATTGGATATTGTTGATGATCATGTAGAGACCTGGAAAGGGTATGAATATACACCCTAGATGGATTTGGACTCTCTGAGTCTAATGAGATAGCCTATTTGCAGTTTCAGGCACTTGCAAAGATGGTCAGGCTCATTTTACCCTTTTAATGCAGTGTTGCTTCACAGGATGATGTGTCTGAGCAGGGAGATGTTTTTATTGGATCTCCTAGGGTGTTGTATGGGGCATAAGGAGTGCAGCCACTTGATTGCACCATTGTACCCCCATCCCAGAGAGCCTGGTGGGCTCAGTTGGACAACACAGGCACCCGAGGAAGCTGTTTTGGTAGGTTCACATTTTATGAGGCAGATTAAAAAATGATTAAATGGCTATTGAAGAAATCGATTTAGGCTACTGAGGCAAGGAAATGACATGGGATGAGTCATGATGATGAGAGTGATGTCTTCTGCACCTTCTCCAGTAGTTGCAGCACCTGATTGGGCCCACACCTATTTTTCGGGCATTTTTATATTATTTTCTGGAGCTTTCGGGAGGCTCACAATTTCCTCAAGGAGGCACAAAGTCAAAAAAATAAAATATTATTTTATTTTATTGTGCCATGGGGCACCCAAAGGGAGTTAGTTAACACTCCATGAACCCACCATGTGCTTCATTTCTTTCTTGTTGACTGGGGTCCCCTCTTTATGGGTGATCTAGTCCACTTTGGTACTTTATGGTTATATTGATCCATGTATTGTATGTTGAGCTCATCTCAACCATTGATTAGAACATTTATATCTTTTAATCTTAGCCACTCGTTTTGAAAGTGGTTAGGAGTTTGGTTCTCTCATTTCTATTTAAAGGAGAGGGTTTCTCATTTGTAAGGGGTCTTTGGCTCTTGGATTTGGATAATAGAAAAGCTTTTCTTGTGGATATTTTTTGGATCTCCTTTGCATCTGGTGTTCTCAGATGGTGATTGGAAAATATTTTGCTTCCTAGCATTCGGGAAATTGTTGCAAGATCTATATATTTTTGGGACTCTTTGTCTTGTCTACAGGAGGGCAACTTCATCTTGGGCGTTTTTGCAGGGGGACCTCAACTCGCTTGGATTGTCTTCGTTTTTTATCAAGGGGTTTTCATTAGTGTCATTGCGATCTATGATTTTCTCTTGCTATTTTTCTATAGCATTTAGCTTTTTTTTCTCATGTGGCAACAAATTTGATATGGTTGACGTTTGTTGTGCAAGAGAGAGGGCGCATTGACTCCTTGGGGAAAAACGTTGGACATAGAAATTGCTCAAAGCTTCTCAAATTGATCAGGATAGCTGGGATCATCATCATCAAGGCATCTACAAGGTTTTCTGGGTAAGATCTACAGGTTGGTTCTTTTCTTCCATGATCTCAATCCATTGTACCTGCTTTTCTTCAATTTACTGAAAACTCCAAAATATTAAAAAAATCCAAAAATACTTAATTGGGGAACCGTTCGATCTTTGGACAAACCATTGCTGGGTTTTGTAGATCGGGCATCCCTCTCACTAATTCATCCTCAACGCTATCCAAAAGGTTGTAGGTTTGTCCTAGATCTGAAAAAATGACTATTAAAACCAATGTTGAAAAAGTCGTCCTCGGCAAAAAGTCGGCAAGGGTCCCGAATACAACTTCTCGGCAACATCAGCGAAAAAATCGGGAAAAATCGAGAAAAGTCGGCAAAGATTAAAAAATACAAAATACATTCATTTTTTTTCAGAATTTTAAACATTTAAAGCAACAATAACATCAGATAAACACATTGGAACATAAATATGGAGAAAGCATTGATATATATCATCATCATGTAGTCATGCCAAATGTAAAATGATACATCAAAGTCGATACTATATCATGAAACATCATAGTTGTCCAATCAATGACTCAAAAGTGGATAACCAATAAAACATGACATCACATATATAAATGTATTCAAGGAAAACTAGCATATAGTTGTCTAATATCAATGCTCTCTTACTGAGTTTTCCATTCATACTTCATATTTTTCCCTACTCCAATGATTAGGTTTATATAAGGTTTTCCTAAATGTTTTTTATTTGTCCTTCCATCTTATGACTTTAACCTAATTTTTGAAAGGTATATTTTATTGATTTGGTTCTTAGCAATAAAACGTATTACTTGTTTTGTATTGGTGATAAATCATAGATGTATTTTTCACTCCCAAATTGAATTTCCGACATGAGCCTCACATTTAGCCCTAACTCATCTAACACTTGAAACATTGCTCTTTTTTTCCTACAATGTGTTAGATGATCACTCAAAATATGTTTGCTCAAAAAATTCCCTAATAGTGAAAAAAGTAATTCAATTACTATTGTGATTTTTGATAAAGAGATACATATTTTGTATAGATTATGCTTGCATGGTTTGATGTTCAAATACAACAAAGTTTTGAAATATTTATACGGTAGAGGAAAGGTGTTAGTATACGACAAAATGGCTAAAATGGCAAATTTTTGGAAAATTAGCCATTTTAGCAAAAATGGAGTTTTTTTTAAAAGTCGGGAAAAATCAGGACTTTTTGGAAAAAGTCGGGAGTTTTTAGAAAAAGTCGGGACTCGCCATTTTTAGCCTCTGCGACTTTTTCGAAAAAGTCGCGATTTTTTCTAGCCGATTTTTCGGCTAAGGGAAAAAATTGCAACTTTTTGAAAAGTCGACAATTTTTCGGAGAGTTTTTCAACACTGATTAAAACCC
Source organism: Pseudotsuga menziesii (assembly GCA_001517045.1). Lineage (NCBI taxonomy): Eukaryota > Viridiplantae > Streptophyta > Pinopsida > Pinales > Pinaceae > Pseudotsuga > Pseudotsuga menziesii. The sequence goes on from LPNX010685414.1 coordinate 554,920, forward strand.
CAGCACCCCCACTAAAATTCTGACTTTTTCCGGAAAATAATCACTTCGGTTCGTAGATCAGGTCCTCCTCATACCAAAACACCCCCAACGCTGAGCTAGTTGCTACCAGGTGGCCCTAGATCTGAGAAACTAGCTTTCAGCACCCTAGCACTCCTAGTCATTTTCTGACTTTTTCGAATCTGATTTTTTCTGCATTTTTCCAACTTGGGTTTGTAGATCCGGTCATCCACATCCCATTTCTCCTCCAATGCTGAGCTGGTGCCTCCCAGATTGTCCTAGATCTGAGGACATGTCCCTCCAAACCCTAGCGCTAGCCCTCCTTCTGTTGGTTTCCCCTGCAAACTAAATTTTCCGAGCCAAACACTTTTTTGGGTCCATAGATCAGGGCATATCCCAAGTGGGTTCACTCTAACGCTATGCAGATACTGACTCCATTGCCCAAGGCCCAACAAGCACTAATCTCCAAACCTAGCGCTAGCCCTCTTTTGACCTCTTTTCCCTGAAAGTTGACTTTTCTTTGATGACTCAGGTATTTTGACATTGTCACATCTTTCCTTGAGTCTATCCCTTTGGTACTACATAGTCCCAGCTCTATCCTTACTCACCCTGCATTGGTTATGTTTCCCAAGGCAAAGGTTATCTTCATCAGTTGCTAGTACCTCAACCCCAGATCTTGTATCCATGCCATAAGTTACCTTGGTTCCACTTTGGATCGAACTTAACACTTCCAAAACCCTAATCCAAAGCCTTGGCACACCTGGTAACATCTCCCATAGATCTAGGGTCTTCAATTTACCTTACACCTTACATACCTCAAGCCTACTTGATCTGATCTGGTGTCTAGGTCTGATCTCTCCTGTCGAGCGTAGATCTGGGTCTCCCCCTTTGTTGTCTCGGACTTAGATAACATAAAGCGAAGACTGCCTTGATTGGTGACAACCATCCATTTAGGAGTCTAGCCAGTCTTGGTTCCACCTTCTTAGTTGCCTGTCCTTCTACCATCCATCCCGGATCCACCTCACATAGGCAACTACAAGGTTGCTGATAACATTTTGGCGACGTTACCGGGGAGGTAGAGGCTTACTTTGGTTCAACATACCTCACCTTTCCCTACGACATATCTTTTATTGGTGAATTACTTGTGTGGTTCACCTGGCGACTCCACCCTACGACTCCAATGAGGACCGTACCCAACGTATTAATCTTAAGTTCTTAGAACGTCCTATAAACCCGGAAGGAATCCCTATAACTTACGTAAGGAAAAACAGACAGCTATCTAACCCCACTGTTCTCCCAAGTCATCCATTGGGATCTCCTTCAACCTCATCTAGCCCGATGGCCGGAACAAACACTAGTGGAAATCAGAATGCTCCTCCTCCACAAAACCCTAGGATTTTTGGAAGGAAGGCTAAGGCATCTCCTTTAGATTTCTCCCTGATCTAAGGGGCCCTGCATGACATGCCTGATAAATATTTCGAAAAGGTTCCTAAGTTTGATGGAGTGTCAGCTACCTCCATCGAAGACCACATTGACAAAGTCTAGGATCATATGGAAGCATATGGAGCTATTGATGAAGATGTATGCATGAGAGGCCTTCTGCATTCTCTGGAAGGAGATGTGCAGAAGTGGTTTGATAGATTACCGGCTTCATCCATCAATGGATATGACAACTTCGTCACAAAGCATAACAGTGATTGGTCTCACAAGTTGGATGGGAATTCCTCTTACATCAATTGTTTGACATAAAGAAGAGGGAGAATGAAACAACGCATGAGTTTAACCTGAGATTTGACAAGACTGTAGGAAATATCCCAGATGAAATTAGACCTAAGGACCAAGCAATTGTTATTCATTATCTGAATGCTTTTGATGGTTGGTTGGGTTTCAACTTAAAGGATAAGAATCCAAATGACTTAAAGACTGCCCAATTCAATGCAAAGATAGTTGAGCAGTATGCGGGATCTATGGGTAAGCAAAACTTCTTCGATCATTATGCCCCATCCACTTCCAGATCTGACCCTAAGCTCCGAAAGCCTAAGGAACCTGTGAGTGAACCAAAAGAATCGAAGGACACGTTAGAAACCATGAAAGAGATGATGAAACAACTAACTGTCCTGACAAAGAGTGTCACTAGTTTTCACGATCCTGAGAGACATAGAAATCCTTATGGCCCTAAACCCTACTGGAACAACAATAGACGTCCTGAGAGAGATCCTAATAGAAGACGACCCAAGTATCCAGAGAATCCTGAGAAGAGGAATGTTAATTGGTGTGATGAGAATGATGAAGAACCATCAAACACCAGCGACCCTGATAACCAACCAAACAACATCAATTTCATGAATGATTTATCTTTTGACGATGGGTTTGGAAGAATTCTCCTAGAGGAAGAGCCATGGGAGCAACAAGAAGAACCTTGGGAGCAGGAAGAGGATCTTGTTGATGAGCCTAATCCTTCATGTTGTACAATAAATATCCCTGAAACAAGGAACAACCACAGGTTAGAATCTATAAATGAAGAGTGGATCCCCAACCTTCTTTCTTAGACAAACACAAAGCAATTAATGAAGATAATAAGAAAAAAGAAGATCTTGCCTTAGAAGATTTGAATTTAAACATTGACATAGAGAAAGAACTAAGCAAGATAATGTGTAATATCCCTATCACTGAACTGATGAATGTGCCCTCTGTAAGAAGCCAAGTAGAGGAGTTCCTTGATGGCATTGGCCAATACAAAACCCCTGAGTTTGCTTTAGAGTCTAGTCACATACAGAGCCCTAACGGGATGCAACCTAGCAAAGATAAAAAGGATCCACCTGTTAACATCCAATCTGCAATCTATGAAAGAAAGAACGGTGGTCACCCTCCCTTTTACTTAACCTTGCACGTTCAGAATTTGCTCCTACATAATTGCATGTTGGATTCTAGAGCATGCCATGAATGTAATGCCTTTGCATGTCATGAAAGAAATGGGATTAGAAGTGACCAGGCCTTATGGAAATGTTTGGGGCATAGACTCAAGGCGAGTACCATCCTACGGCTTGATCAAAAACCTTAGAGCTGATCTGTTTGCATGCTCAGACATCTCCACTATGATGGATGTAGTTGTCATTGATTTGCCCCCAGCATATGGAATGCTTTTATCTATAAAATGGGCAGCTAGGTTAGGTGGATACCTCATGATGGATTTATCATACCTTTGTGTCCCAAACTCTGATGGCGCTCTGATTAGAATCAATAGGGAACCCTGCTACAAAAACCATTTGGAGACTTTTGAGGAAGGAATTAAAAACACATATGGGGAAGAATTGTTGAATAATGCTAAGGCCCATATTGTAGAAGATGCAAAAGAAGTGTGGGAATATAGGCAGCCTAAAAGCATGTTTATGGCAATGGAAGACTCTACTCATTTTCGGAAGAAAATCAAATAACTGAACTTTCTAGGATGATCAACTTGGAAATGCTTGGAGGTGAATGCTTGGAGGAATTAGAGGAATTAAGAAGAAATGAGAACCAACTTTAGGGTCACGAGCAAAACAACGCAATAAATCCTATAATTGAAGTTGATGAAATTGATGATGCTATGCATATGGGAAGAATCCCTCGTAGAGTAAATGAATGGTTTGCTTTAATTGACCATAATAGAGAAAGAGAAAGCCAAGGACTTGAACCTATTTACCCATGGGCAACCCATCCTGAGTTATCTAGAGTAGTAGATGTTGATAATGAAGTCAGTAGCACCCGTACTTCGGATGTTGCTGGGTCATTATCTCATTTATCTTTGGAAGATGGTAACCTAATTCAAGTCCATGATAACTTTCTGAGTTGGGAAGAGGATGCCTTATTAAACGATGCACCTGAAGGAGATTTTAATCTTAACAATCTTGCTATATTTCAGACTCCTTCAGCCACACCAAATAATACCTTATCAGCCTATCCTCTCATCCTTAATTTTCTCCTGCCACCTGAGTCATCCAATCTTCATAGTCATGATCTGTCTCACATTCCCAGTTCTTCTGCATCACAGTTTGGAGTAGGCCCAACCGAGCTAGAAGGTATGCATCTTCACGTTCCTACAGGAGAAGGCCCTAGCCATAATGTTGCTGTGTCCCACATACCTTGCCCTTTGGAAGAAAATAGAAGCTTTTGGACTGTAGGAGAAGCTGTTAAACACATGATGTCTCCTCATTTAGAAGGGCCTAATGCACCTGTCCAACCGACAAGAAGAGAGATTAGAGAAATTTTAGTTGGTAGTGTAGCAATTCCCATTGATTGTGGTCCACCTAGATTTGATGCAGTTCCTCCCAAAAGGAACTCAAGGATTATCACCTCGCAACCGAGAAGTCTTGTTGATATCCATCCCATGCCTATACGTAACATTGAAGTGGTTCCCGAATAAGTAAATAGGAATAGATTTCCCACCGGAAGTCAAGTCCTTATCCAGAACCACTTACTACCTTTCCGATCAAGCAGAGCTAATGACATTTGGGTTGGACCCTTTTCCGTTGAGCATTGCGTTGGTGACATATGCTTTCTTGTTACTAGTACCGGACGACAGATCTTACTTCCTGTCAACCAAAGGGATTTGAGGGGATACATTCCCGACCTCACTTAGCCTTCAATCCTTTCCTTCTTAGTATGGTAGAGTAGATAGGACCTAAATAAGCCTTTCCCGGCAATAGTGTAGAATCTTGCATCATTGCCTGAAGCTCACCTTTTGCAGCTCTTAGCATAGTTTTGTTTTCTGTTATCTTGCACAATAAAAATCAAACTTCTCTCGAAAGTTATGGTTATAGATTAGATTTATTTTATGCCTTTCAGTTTTATGCATGCTTATTTTCAGTACTTTATTTTTATCAACATATTATTCTGACGACTGGTCTGTGAGTTTGGTATAGCTCTAGATATGTTGCAAGTAGTCGGTGACATTTTGGTAGCAGTTGCAGAGTTGGAAGGATTGATCGAGGATGCGAGAAGCAGAGTACAAGGACCAAAGATTATGAGGTTCTCAAGCGCTCTTTTCAGCAGAGCACTTGTCCCAGCTGGAGCCAGATGTTAATCACATATATAGTAGCCAGGCTACCATATTCTATTTTTCAGATACAGTACATTTTTCAGCCAGATCTCTTACATATGAGATGCTGAGATGAGCAGTTTTGACGGATCATTATTTAGTTAATGGACTATTAGACTCCCCCATGTCACGACTGAGTCTCAGGACACTCAGATTCGAGGACTAATGTAGCCATTTAGTCATTTGCAGAGCAATTAGTGATGCCCAGATTGATGTTAGTGTTTTCTCATTGGACAGATGATGGTTCATATGGATCATTTGCATGGTTATGACTCGGCATGTATTATATTGTGTTATGGTTATTATTGCTCTTATACTCATTTTTGTGACATATACCAGCATTTAGTGTCATGATCTGGCGGTCATAAATATATGGACTTGGATGTATTTTGTATTATGTATTGATGTCTAAGCTTACACTTGGAAGTTCCTGATCTATACTCATTGGTTTTACCCTCCTTAGGGAGAATGGAGGTAGTCATTCCCACCATTTCTTTGGCTTGCTAGTGTTGGCTTCATCTTTCACTGTCTCCACCCATCCATTACCTTCCAGTTTTTGTTTTAACCCGACTTACCACTTGACTTGTGGCATGGAGGACCTTTCCCCGCTAGAACCTTTGTTGGACAAACCTCCTCGTTTATATTGTGTCTCAGCTCTGAATTGGTGACAAAACTTGCCTTTGGTGAGTTGGATTGTATGCCTAAATCATTCAAGTCGGTTGTCTCAATGTTTGGCACTGTTCAGAACTCCCCCTGGTCACTTGAGATGTTGTTGGCTAAAACAGTAAGCTCATGTACTACTTGTATTGGAAATATTTATATATGCGCCCATGAAAAATGTAAATTCTAAAATGTGTTTCTTAACATATGTCAGCAAAGGACAGTAGCAATGAATTGCTAAAATACCCCTTGAAGGGTATAAGAAAAAGTCCCAAAAGCAATGGTTAAATATATGCTATATACAAATATTGTTAACCTTATAAAGTTGAATATGTCTGGGATGAAAGCTACGACTAATTGTGCTTTTAAGCATTGGTGAAGTCTCAAAGGGTCATATAGGTCATATAGGCCATAACGGCCATGGAAATAAAATTGATGGTCCTAATTAACCTGGATCAAACTTGATGTAGACATGATGCCTAAGTTGAATAAGCACTCTCTGAACAACTCAACCATTTGTGAGGCACTGCCATTCCCTGTGTAGTTGTTTGTCTGCATGTGGTTATAGTGAGTATTCCCTTTCCATATCCAAAGTGTCATGATGATAAGTTGATAACTTGATAGTCATCATTTGCTTTAGCCTTGTCAATTTCAACCTTCACCCTTTACTAGCAAATTGACTACAACTATGAAGTGAGTATAGTCCTGAAAGTTCAGTCTGAATAATAATAAATAAAACCCTATATATGTATTTGGTTGATGTATCGCCAGTGATATGACTGCTACTTGTTGTGATTGTTGCTTAAATGATTTGTAGAGCATGTCTTAGCCTTATAACACTGACAACATATGGATGAGTCATGATGATGAGAGTGATGTCCTACGCACCTTCTCCAACAGTTGCAGCACCTGATTGGGCCCATGCCTATTTTTCGGGCATTTTTATATTATTTTCAAGAGCTGTTGGGAGGCTCACAATTTCCCCAAGGAGGCACAAAGTCAAAAAAATAAAATATTATTTTATTTTATTGTGCCATGGGGCACCCGAAGGGAGTTAGTTAACACTCCATGGACCCACCATGTGCTTCATTTATTTCTTGTTGAGTGGAGTACCCTCTTTATTGGTGATCTAGTCCACTTTGGTACTTTATGGTTATATTGATCCATGTATTGTATGTTGAGCTCATCTCAACCATTGTTTAAAACATTTATATCTTTTAATCTTACCCACTCGTTTTGAAAATGGTTAGGATTTTGGTTCTCTCATTTCTATTTAAAGGAGAGAGCTTCTCATTTGTAAGGGGTCTTTGGCTCTTGGATCTGGATAATAGAAAAGCTTTTCTTGTGGATATTTTTTGGATCTCCTTTGCATCTTGTGTTCTTAAATGATGATTGGAAAATCTTTTGCATCCTAGCATTCGAGAAATTGTTGCAAGATCTATATATTTTTGGGAATCTTTGCATTTTCTACAGGAGGGCGACTTCAGCTTGGGCGTTTTTGCAGGGGGACCTCAACTCGCTTGGATTGTCTTCGTTTTTTATCAGGGGGTTTTCATTAGTGTCATTGCGATCTATGATTTTCTCTTGCTATTTTTCTGTAGCTTTTAGCTTTTTTTCTCATGTGGCAACAAATCTAATATGGTTGACGTTTGTTGTACAGGAGAGAGGGCGCATTGACTCCTTTAGGCAAAACGTTGGACATAGATGTTGAAATATTGTAACTTCGAAGAATATTCTATATGTATTTCTTTGTGGTCCCCGATGGTCCTATCGGGAGAACCACTTGTATTACTTTGTACCCCGATGCTCCTAATCGGAAGAACTAATAAGAGTCATGAGGCAGTCCCCTCTAATTGTAAAGGTGGGTCATTAGCACCCCAGTGTGGTTACTTGAGCCTACATGATTAACTCGAGCCTACATGACAGATGAGTTAACTTAAGTGAACATATGAATATAAATAGAGGTGTAGTGCTCCTCATTTGGAACACACACTCTCAGTTGTGTAGCGCATTAGTGGAGAAGAGAAGTAGCTGGAGAAGGAGGAGGATCAGGCTTTGATCTCCTTACTGGTTTTATCTTTTATCTTTTATCTTTTTGGGGCATCTATATTGAGGAAGCTTTTGCTGGGTTTTTCCCTTTAGGGTTTTCCCACGATAAATCTTTGTGTTCCTTTTGTATGGTTGTGCTTGTCTATCTTTCAGTGATCCTATTTATATGCTTTTGTTATGAAAATGAAATGAAGTACCGATGTCTTAGCTAAGCATATGAAAATTTAACAATAGAAATTGCTCAAAGCTTCTCAAATTGATCGGGATAGCAGGGATCATCATCATCAAGGCATCTACAAGGTTTTCCAGGTAATATCTACAGGTTGGTTCTTTTCTTCCATAATCTCAATCCATTGTACTTGCTTTTCTTCAATTTACTGAAAACTCCAAAATATTAAAAAAATCCAAAAAATACTTAATCGGAGAACCGTTCGATCTTTGGACAAACCATTGTTGGGTTTTATAGATCAGGCATCCCTCTCACTAATTCATCCTCAACGCTGTCCAAAAGGTTGTTGGTTTTCCCTAGATCTGAAAAAATGACTATTAAAACCCCAGCGCCCCCACTGAAATTTTGACTTTTTCTAGATTTGTTTTTTTCGGGAAAATAATCACTTGGGTTCGTATATCAGGTCCTCTTCATTCCAAAACACCCCCAACGCTGAGCTAGTTGCTGCCAGGTGGCCCTAGATCTGAGAAACTGACTTTCAACACCCTAGCACTCCTAGTCATTTTCTAACTTTTCCATATCTGATTTTTTCTATATTTTTCCAACTTGGGTTTGTAGATCCGGTCATCCACATCCCATTTCTCCTCCAACACTGAGCTGGTGCCTCCCAGATTGTCCTAGATCTGAGGATTTGTCCCTCCAAACCCTAGCGCTAGCCCTCCTGCTAGTTTCCCCTGCAAACTGAATTTTTCGGGCCAAACACTTTTCTGGGTCCATAGATCAGGGTATATCCCAAGTGGGTTCACTCTAACGCTGTGCAGATACTGACTCCATTGCCCAAGGCCCAACAGGCACTGATCTCCAAGCCTAGCGCTAGCCCTCTTTTGACCTTTTTTCCCTGGAAGTTGACTTTTCTTTGATGACTCAGGTATTTTGACATTGTCACATCTTTCCATAAGTCTATCCCTTTGGTACTACATAGTCACAACTTTGTCCTTACTCACCCTGCATTGGTTACATTTCCCAAGGCAGCAGTTATCTTCATCAGTTGCTAGTACCTCTACCCCAGATCTTGTATCCATCCCATAAGTTACCTTGGTTTTAGACATGTTCCAATTCAACTAAGGAGAATGTTGGGGCTAATTGGAGACCAAATCAAGTTGATTCCAATCAAATCCATGAGGGGACGAATTTCTTCTTAGAGGGGCACATTTAGCCATGACGGAGCTCACCTCTTGTTGTATATGTGTCACAGAAAGAGTGGGGTGACCTACCTTGTGAGAGGTGTCACCTACCACCACTAGTTAACTCTAATTCACCCCTAATCTTCTCAAAAAACTCCAACACTTGGAAAATTCGCCCCCCTTGAGGTTTGCTCTCATTTTTCCTATTTAAGCAAGAGTTTTGCTCTCTTTTTCTCATGGTCAAAGGACCAAAGGAATGCCCAAGTGTTGTATTGTGGTTGTAATACTCTTTGGAATAATAGAAAGGCTTTGGAGGTCTCAAGTGGTGTATGGATCAAGTGTGTGGATGAACATTGTATAATTCATGAGGTAACTTGTATTGTTTATATTTGTTGTACTTGTTTGGTTTGTTGTGGGCCTCCATGAAGAAGTCATCTCAGTAGGATAAGAAATTCTTGTTTGATTATTTCTTATTGATTAATTGCATTAGATTTCCTGGATGTATATGGTGTTTTTGTTTAAATGCATGTTTTCCGGGTTTCTTTTGTAGTTAACACTCTTGCGTTTAACCATATCTTTTTGCAAGAATTTATGAGTTGATACAGGTATCCAGGCTTCAACGCTTGGTTGATCTTGTTTGACTCCTCCAATATTTTAGCACTTCAAAGGAGCATAGTACCCTCTGCTTTCCACCAACAAACTCCACGGCTCAAAGGATTCCCGAGCTTGGAAGCACTCTTTCTATCCTTCTTTCCTTCACTTCTTAATTAAAACTTTTTTCGGTTACCGGTTACTTTCCTAACTTGTATCTTAAGATCTAGACTTTTCAAGTTAAATTATTCCTAGATCTAGTTTATGAGTTAGTAATGTTAGATCTAAAGGTTGTATAAAGTTCTATTTTGTTTAAATGAGATCTAGCTTATATATCTATTTTTTTACAAGTCCTTTTAAAAGAAATTCTTAAGCTTGTTTATAAAGCAGTTTCTCTTTGAGCTTAAAGTTATAACTCGCAAATTTAAAGTGCTTCATTGGCTGCCTTTTATACGCTTTCCAAGATCCTATCAGAAATTAGGCTTTTAAGTTATAATTGTCCAAACAAATTTCAATATTACAAGTGCTATGGAAAGACACCTAAATTTCCTGTTTTTAATACCAGCAAATGACACTGTCCAAGTTGCACAGAAAATCAATACCTAGGATCTAAAACATGCTGCGAGAAATCACCTGTCGGAAAAGAACCCAAGAGTAGCATGCATCATGGACAGTCTGGGAGATGCCCAACACCCGCCATGTTGATTTCAGAAGCTCAAGAATTTCTTCAACTTCCTACATACAAGTAGACATGGAAACGTTATTCATTCAAAGGACATTAAAATGATCATTACACATTAGGCCTATAACATTAAAATGATCATTACACATTGACACTAAATCTCCTAGCAATAACTAATATACACTTATAAAATCTGAAGCAACAAAAACCAAGGTAAGCTGGCTAAAGAGGCCTAGGAATTGTTGATAAGTGGTGTAATGTGTGGAAATGGTTATAATCTTTGAATTGGTCTCACAACCAGCTACTAGCGAGAGCCATTAAGAATCAGCTTATCAAACCATGCGTTATTGTACAAAGAAAAGTCAAAACATCATATAAAGCAAGATAAGTCCAGGCAACTCACCTCCAATATCTTTCCTTCATTCATGATATCAAAAACACTGCATAGAAGCACCTCATAAAGCCGAGCATTCAAGTGATAACCATCAGCCCAGTGACAAAACTCTCCCATATGGTCTCCTTCTCTTGCTCTTTCTGCAAGAAGACTGGCATATGCCTGAAGAGCTCTTAAGGCTTCAACATATGTTTCACCAGTTGCCTCCTGAAAAGGAATGGAGGATAAAAAGTTAAAACTGGAGAACAAAAGATACACAAGTGAAAAGGGAAGAAGAAACATTAGATTGAGAACTTTTAATTCTATACTAGCAGCAGAAATAAGCTATCTGTTCAGACCAAAACATTGTACTAGTTTTGTGCAATGAAACCAAACTAACACTGCCTATTTACTTCGAAATTCTAAGCTAACATATTAAAAAGCTTTACCATACAACAGCATTTCCTAGTAGAGTGATGCACAAAGCAAACTGGTCTAACTGCTTGTTAAACTGCTTGTTACAGATTGCAAGCATACCAGCAAGAGGGCAATGACAGAGATGAAGATGGAGTTGTACCAGAAGTTTGTTTTAAATAGCTCTCTAGTTACACCCTAATAAGTGCATAGCATGAATGTTGTGACAGAAGAAAAGGTCATGGCTCATTTTATCTCATCTCTATGAAATATGTCCCTTTCTGCCAGGTTATCTCATTGCCCCATGCAAACCCTAGGTTTAGCATATCACTAAACATTCAAGAGTATTATGTTGTCACACTGCATGTTATTTCTCAATCCTAACTTCTTTCTTTGAGATTAAATAAGACCACTTAATTTGTTGCAACAGAATTACAAATATAGAACCCCCTACAAAAGAGAAGATGAAGGATAAACCAAAGTCCACTATTAGGAGAGACCACATCAGGTTTCCAAACTGTCAAATCCTTCAATATGCCATTATCCCAGGAGGATAAGATTGGGGAAATGTCCTATACAACAAATATTCCTTTCAGAGTCCAGACTTTACACCTCCAAAGATTATGGTTTTTAATAACCTTCAAGCCATTGAAAAGTTATTTCTCTACTTTGACTTTGAAGGTTCACTACACCAGTGTCTGCCCAGAATAAATAATAGTACACCATTCCCTCAGCGAATAAATGTAATTACTAATACCCCTTCCATGAAGGCATTGGGTATGCATAAAAGAAAATTACCATAATAACAGCTTCTACAATATGTAAATATCATTCCCTAGAACAATGACACATGCATACAACATGACAAGACAGTTGATATAGGGTAGAACCCAACAAAGGATATAAGTGAGAGCATCGAGGAGGAATCAAGAGTTGGAAGCTGAAATTTACAACAAAGAATTGAAAGCAGTTTTGAATTCTTTTCAGAAGGCAAAGAGTCCAAGCCCGGATGGGTGGACAGTTGAGTTTTATATAGGTTTCTTTGACATGCTCAGAGATTATCTGCTACAAGTTGTGGAGGACTCCAGTTATCTGGGAAGATTATTGGTGCTATAAATAACATCATTGCTTAATTTCCAAAAACGAATGATTGTAGCTCTTTTGAATATTATAGGCCAATATCATTATGTAATACAGTCTATAAGATTATGTCAAAGCTTAGGGCATCTAGATTGAAATTTGATATACATCTTAACCAGGCTATATCTGAAGAGCATTTTGGTCTTCTCTTTAATAGGCAGATCCACAATGCTGTGGGTCAGCCCAGGAATGACTGTACTCAATAAAATTGGACAAAAATCCAGAAGTAGTTATGAAAATAGATCTGGCAAAAGCTTCTGCTAAAGTAAACTGGTTATATCTAAGACTTTCTGATTCAAATTGGGATGAACCTGCAGTGGTAAATTGGATCATCAAACATCCCACTTCATAATCATTTGCAGTTATCATCAATGGCTCTCCTTGAAGATTTTTTAATGCTTCAAGAGTGCCTATTATCCCCCCTCTTTTTTCTCTTGGTGGCTGAGGGGCTGACAAATGAAGCAGAGGGAAGGTTCAATTAGAAATTTAGAGGTATAAAGGTAGCAGGTTCAGTTTACATATTTCATCTTCTTTTTGTAGGTGATTTCATTATATTTGGTGCAGGGTCAATCCAAGAGGTGAGTAAAATTGGAGAAGTTTGGGACCTTTATTGTAATGCAACAGGGATGGCCCTTTGACAAAGGAATCAAATAGTTAGGTTTTCATTTAAAGCCAGTTGATTATAAATTCTTGGACTGGTTGTGGCTCTATAAGAATATTGAAGACAAAGTGACAAATTGGTGTTATAAGTGGATGTCTTGAAGGGGTTAGATTGATCTTAGTACAATATGTGTTGGAAAGGATACCAGAATATTGGCCGTCTTTGATATTCCAAAGGGAATGCTGGACAACATCAGAAAAAATAGATTAGTCTTTTGTGGACTGGGAAGCAAGAAAAAGTATTCTATTGGTGAAATGGAGTAATATTGCCCAACAAAAGAAGGCCAGCGGTTGGGATCTAAAGAACATCTCATCTTTGGACAAGCCTTGGCTGCAAAGAGTGTTTGGAGGATGATTCATAATGAGGGCTTATAGGGGGTAGAGTGATGAGAGAAAAATACGTGAGAGAGGGCTCTGTAGACACCTGGATAAGAAATGATAGGAAGAACTTCAAAGCGGTTTCAATTGTTTGGAAAACATTGGTCAAGGCTTTTGCAGTTCAGTGTTGCAAACATCATGTTAATATCGCCAACATTGTAATATATAGTGATTCTTTCAGCTTGACAATATTATTACTGGAAAAAATCACAATTTTGAAAATTTTGAAAATATCGCAATTTATCGGCAAAATATTGGCCAAGTCACGAGAGTTTTGGTTTTGTTTCCTCAGTTTGAAGAGGGAAAGCAGGGGATTGAGAAAAAAGGGGCTATAAACTATTACATTTGCCTCTAAAAGGGCTTGAGGGAAGGGGTTGCTTTAGATGTTTAAAAAATAGAAAAAAATGAATATGCTATATTTTTTTATGTTTGCCAATATTTCCCATGATGTTGCCCATAAGTTTCCTTCTGGACCCTCAGCAATGTATTTGCCGACACGATGTTTACAACATTGCTTTTCAACTAGTTGGCAATTGGCTAGCTTGGAAAGTCGGAAGGGGAACAGAGTCAAGACTGGGGAAGACACTTGGATAGGTTGTGCTGGAAATTTCAGGCTCTTACAACCACTTTCAGTTGCTCTCCATAACCAAGGTATTTTCAGTTTGGCAGATGTGAAAATTCAGTAGAGACAGATTGGAAGACAGCAAATGAGCTGAATCTTTAACATGTTTAGCTGATGAATGGAACCAGTTCATTTATCTCCTTAAACGCAATGCTCTCATTCTGAATAGCCAAGAAGATGGCCTAAAATGGTAACAAAACAAAGGTACAGGAATTTTCTTGTGGCTGGCCTTGTCAATTAAAATATTAAGTTCAAACAATGGGCAGAAGAGAAACTGGCATGGGCCTAGAATATGTGCTTTGTGCAAATCCAGTGAGGAATCTGTAAACCCTCTGTTTGTTCATTGTCTTATGCAAGGGAAGTTTCATCCAAAGCTATTTTGTTAAAAGATGGCAACAATAAATGGGATAAGGAGTCTTCATTAAGTTGTTTTGAATCATTGCATAAAGATAAATCTCTTAAAGCTAATGGATCCCTTCCACGTTTTGTTTATGGGGATTGTGGTTAATCCAGAATTCAATGATTTTCCAAGGAAAATATGTTTCTCCTGCTCAGGTGTCCCACCAGATAAGATCTGTTTATGGGGAGATTTGGAAATCAGCAAAAGCCAAAGAAGCTGCATCATACAAGAGCCAGTGATAGACAAATCTATGGCCTGGGGTTATTTTGATGGAGCCTGTCAAGAAACCCCAGGTATTTGTGGGGCAGGGGGAAGGTTGTTCTTAAATGAAAATCATCATGGATTGGACAAATGGTAAGATCAGAATGGAAAATATGGGTTTAGGCCAAAATATGTTCATTTGAGGTAAAAAGCCAATTTTCAGTTATCACGTTCAAAGACATTTTCTGTGAATTAACGCAGATAGTGTTGTTATCACATATATAGTAGCCGCACTACCCTATTCTATTTTTCAGATTTAGTACATTTTTCAGCCAGATCCCCTACATATGAGATGCTGAGATGAGCAGTTTTGATGGATCATTGTGTTATCAGGGGACTATAGTACTCTCTCATGCCAGGGCCAAGTCTCAGGACCAAGTCTCAGGACACTCAGATTTGAGGACCGATGTAGCCATTTAGTCATGTGCAGAGCAGATAGCAGTGCCCAGCTTTGTATCAGTGTTTTCTTATTGAACAGATGTTGGTTCAGATGGACTATTTTCATGCTTATGACTCAGTGTATATTATATTTGTGTTATGGTTATCATTGCTCTTATACTCATTTTTGTGACGTGTTAGCATTTAGTGTCATGATCTAGCGGTCATAAATATGTGGACTTGGATGTATTTATATTATGTATTGATGTCCCTACTCAGGCCTAGAAGTTCTTGATCTATACTCATTGGTTTTACCCTCCCTGGGGAGAATAGAGGTAGTCATTCCCACCATGCTTTGGCTTGCTAGTGTTGGTTTCATTATTCATTGTCTCCACTCATCCATTACCTTCCAAATTATGTTTCAACCCGACCTACTACTTGACTTGTGGCATGGAGGACCTTTCCCCGCTAGAGCCTTTGTTGGACAAACCTCCCTGTTTATCTGTGTCTCGGCTCTGAGTTGCCTAGGTTGTGTTTGCTTACCTGAAACAAGTAGCGCTGCCATCAATACAATGAATTTGGAAATGAAATGAATATCTTATGAAAAAAGCCCATTCATGAAAAGTAGTGTTTTTAAACAAACGTGAATGCAAGGCTAGCCTAATGAAATTGGCTCTGAAAAATATTGCAATGAAATATCTTAGACATTCATGAAAAGTAGTGTTTTTCAACATACATGAATGCATAAAGCCTAAATAATAAAAGTCCGTATAAAAAATACGTAGACAAAGGCTATGGAAATAAAAGGCCCAAAAAAACAATGGTTCCTAAAAGTTCTATCTAAAGATTGTTGGCCTTACTTGTATTGAGTTGGATTGTGAGCATTTGTCAAGGTGAGTAAGCACCTCTGAAGTAGTTCACCCATTTGTGAGGCACTGCCATCCCCTGTGTGATTGTTTGTCCAGCATATGGTTAGAGTGAGTATTCCCTTTCCATATCCAAAGTGTCATGATGTTAAGTTGATAGTCATCCTTTGCTTTAGCCTTGTCAATTTCAACCTTCACCCTTTACTAGCAAATTGACTACAACTATGAAGTGAGTATAGTCTTGAAAGTCTGGTCTGAGTAATAATAAATAAAACCCTCTATATGTATTTGGTTGATGTATCGCCAGTGAGGTGATTGCTATTTGTTATGATTGTTACTTAGATAATTTGTAGAGCATGTCTTAGCCTCTTAACACTTGCAGCAGATGGATGACAGTCTGAGTTGCATTATTGGTATCTGGTCAGTTACAGGTGATTATATTGTCTATTGGATATTGCAGATGACCAGGCAGAGACTTGGAATAGGTATGAGTATATACCTTAGATGGATTTGGACTCTCTGAGTCCAGTGAGATAGCTTGTTGTCAGTTCCGGGCACTTACAGAGATGATCAGCCTCATTTTACTTTTCTGGTGCAGTTCTGCTTCACTAGAAGTCATGTCTGAGTAGGGAGATGATCTTATTGGATCTCCTAGGGCGTGGTATGGGGCATAGGAGGTCCAGCCACTTGATTGTACCATACTACCCCCCTCGCAAAAAGTCTGGTGGGCTCAGTTGGACAACGCAGGCACCCTAGGAGGTTGTTTTGGCAGGTTCATGTTTCCCGAGGCAAATTAAAAAATGATTAAATGGCTACTAAAGAATTCGATTTGGGCTACTGAGGCAATAAAATGGCATGGGATGAGTCATGATGATGAGAGTGATGTCCTCCACACCTTCTCCAGCAGTTGCAGCACTTGATTGGGCCCACATCTATTTTTTCGGGCATTTTATATTATTTTCTGGAGCTTTTGGGAGGCTCACGATTTCCTCAAGGAGACACAATTTCACAGTTTAGAAAATATATTATTTTTATTGTGCCATGGGAACACCGAGAGGGAGTTAGCTAACACTCCATGGACCCACCATGTGCTTCATTTATTTCTTGTTGAGTGGGGTACCCTCTCTTTGGGTAATTTAGTCCACTTTTATATTATATTGTTATATTGATCCATGCATTGTATGTTGAACTCATCCCAACCATTGATTAGACATTTGTATCTTTTAATCTTAGCCACTCATTTGAAAAGTGGTTAGGATTTTGGTTCTCTTATTCCTATTTAAAGGAGAGAGCTTCTCATTTGTAAGGGGTCTTTCGCTCTTGGATCTGATTAATAGAAAAAACTTTCTTGTGGATATTTTTTTGGATCTCCTTTGCATCTGGTGTTCTTAGATGGTGATTGGAAAATCTTTTGCTTCCTGGCATTCGGGAAATTTGTGTGAGATCTATATATTTTTTCGGGATCATTGTCTTGTCTACAGGAGGGCGACTTCACTTAGGCGTTTTTGCAGGGGGGCCTCAACTCGCTTGGACTGGTTTCGTCTGTAACAGGGGGTTTTCATTAGCTTCATTGTGATCTATGATTGCATCTTGTTATTTTTCTGTAGATCTTGTCTTTTTCTCATGACACAGTAAATCTGATATTGTTGACGTTTGCTTGTGCAGGAGAGAGGGCGCATTGGTCACTTGGAGCAAAACGTTGGGCTTAGAAATCACACAGGTCTTCTCAAATTGATCGGGATAGCAGGGATCATCACCTTCAAGGCATCTACAAGGATTTCTAGGTAAGATCTGCAGGTTAGTTCCTTTCTTCCGGATCTCAACCCATTGACACATGCTTTTCTTCATTTTACTGAAAATTCCATAAATATTAAATAATAAAAAACCAAAAATACTAAAAAATAAACCTTTCGATCTCTGGACAAACCACAACTAGGTTTTATAGATCGGGTCCTCCCCTATTTCATCCTCAACGGTGAGCTAATTCTACCTGGTTTGCCCTAGATCTGAGAAACAATCCTCCCAAACCCTAGCGCTCCACATCATTTTTCTAACTTTTTCCGAGATTTTATTTTTCCGACAAAATTTCAACTTGGGTTTGTAGATCAGGTTCCCCTCTCTCCATTTCTCCTTCAACGCTGAGCTGGAAGTCTCCAGATTGTCCTAGATTTGAGAAATTGACTTTTCAAACCTTAGCGCTAGCCTATCTTGTTGCTAGTTTTCCCCGTAAACTGACTTTTCCTGCCAGATACTTTTCTTGTTCTGTAGATCGGGGTATTTCCCAGGTGGGTCTCCTTCAACGCTGGGAAGATAGTGACTCCATTGCCCTAGATCTGACAGGCACTGATCTCCAACTCTAGCACTACCCCCTCTTTGGCCTCCTTTCCTTGTAATCTGACTTTTCCGTGGTGACTCGAATACTTTGACTCTGTCATATCTTTCATCGAGTCTGTCCATCAGTACTAGATAGCCCCAATCCTGTCCTTGACCTCCCTGCATTGATCACGTTTCCCAAGGCATCGGATATCCTCACTTGTTGCTAGTACCTCAACCCCAGATCTAGTATTTACTTCATAGGTCACATGTGTCCCACTTTGGATCAAGCCTCACACTTCCTAAACCCTCATCCAAAGCCTTGGTTCACCTAGTGACATCATCCATAGATCTAGGGTTTCCATTACCTTACACCTTATGTACCTCAAGTCCATTTGATCTGATCTGGTGTTTAGGTTAGATCTCTCCTGTCGAGAGTAGATCTGGGTCTCCCCCTTTGTTGTTTTGGGCTAAGATAACATAAAGTGAAGGCTGCCTCGATTGGCGTGACAACCATCCATTTGGGAGTCTAGGCAATCTTGGTTCCACCTCCTTAGTTGCTTGTCCCTCTATCGTCCATCTTGGATCCACCTCACATAAGCAACTACAAGGTTGGTGATAACAAGTGTCTTTAAAGATGTTCTGTCAATGCAGGAAGAAATCTTGTCTAAACAGGAGTTCAAGGATGAAGTCTTTCTTCCAGTCTCCTTGACATATCTCAATTGAGAGTATGTCTCTAATTTTTAGAGGAAGCGGACATTTTAATTTTCAGCATGTTTTTCCAATGTTCCCCCAAGTTTCTGGGACGTGGGAGTGGGGAAACACAGAAATGATATATGCAGAAGTACCCATCCAAATTTTCAAGAACGCCGAAGCAGACGTCAAGGTCTTCATCATAGAGGACCCCACCAAGAATACTACAAAATTTATATCATTGAAATTTCAATATTTTATAATTAAGATTCTAAAGATTAATAGGAACAAAACAATAACACTAACATCATTTATTGTGCTTGTCATCATGTAAACACTAAACCACTAACATCAGATTAAAAAATTAAAAATGATTAAATGAATCCATATTCAATGGTTAAAATTTAAATAATACAATTAAAAATTTAAGAGTTGTGTGTTGTAAGTTTAATTGTATTAATTTTTAAAAATTAAAATTAAAAAAGGTTCCTACGTGTTATAGTTATACTAACAGTAACACACAGGAACACAAACCGGCGAATAAGAACAAATAACGAACAAGGATCGGCGAACAGGAACAAATAACCCTTACGCTTAAACAAAAACAGGAAACCAGCAGCAATTACAGGTAACCGCTAACCAGTATTCGGTCTAGACTCTAAACCTTCCAACTAGTGGAAGTACTTGTTCACAAAACCTCCAGTTTGAGCTTTGGATGCGACGTGACCCTGAAGTTACAGTTGCAGATGCCAGACGTACATCGCCACCTGAAATAGGAAAAAGCCCATGTGAATGCAGTCATTTTGTTTCCCTCACGTACCAGTGGAAGTCAAGCGCTGAAAATAAATCAAAGAAATGAGAAATCCGAGGGGTTATAGTGGACCACATGCTTCTTTGAAACGAGGATAGGAGGAAGCGTGTACATGTTTTCGGATTTTGAGGAAACGAACCCACTCCACATTTCTGGCAATTTCCAATTTTGGGTACGAGAGGGAAATGACCCCAAATGGGTTTCTTCGTTTCGAAAACTCATGGGGTCGTGGAAACTAGTTTCCGAGGTCCGGAAACGTGTTTTCATGTAACACTATGTTTTTCTGTTAAGTGAGCTATGAAAGCAGCAGACTAAATTATATAATTATTGCTTGTATTCTGTCAAGCACATCCTTTTGAAGGTTATTAAGCCTCAAGATGACTATAATTATGTAGATTTTAGGGTTGATAGGAGGAAAACGTTTTTGAAAGTTTTGCCTCCTTTTTTCTTGCTCGAAAGACACGGAGAGTTGTTGAACTTTCATTTGCACCAGGCAATTAGTGCAAATCTGAAAATTCACCTTCTTTTGAGAAGGTTCCTCGGATCTTAACCCTGGAATTTTTAGCCTTTAGGACTGTTGTAAATTGATGTGTAAAACATCAAGGGAACAATCACAATAATTCACTTCTAGCAGCCCCAAAATTCAAGGCAATTCAAGGAGAAAAGATACCAATCATCTGAAAGAGTTTCCATCCCTCTAGGCCCTAGGGCAACGTCACATGCATAAACCAGACATGAAAAGTTAAAACCCTTCATATACAATAGATATAACAGCAAACACAATAGCAATAGATGATTGTACTATTATCTTCAATCTTAGTGTGACATGATGTGGTTGGAAAAGCTCTCTCATTCCTCTATTTATATGAGAGGTAAGGGAGGCCAACAATATAACACAAGTCGGAAAAATCCTTGCATGCCTATTAAACTTATGTAATCCACACCACAAGTGAAGCGCTCCACTCTTAGAGTACAAGTGTCAAACTCCAATGATGATGTCATCCACAATAGTGACCAAAGGTGATGTGGCTATGCACAACAAGTCCACACCACTCCATCCCAAACCTCCATGAACTCCCACCATCCTCCAAAGCCAAGTACTCTTGTTGATGTTATAGCTTCGTGAGGTATCATCCTCATAGAGAGGTCGACCCCATAGGAAAAACAAGGTAAAACTACCCCGGGAAAGTCAGCCCAGTCACCCAAGTGAAGTCGGCCCCACAGTGAAAAGTCAGCCAGAATTAAAGTATAAATAAGGTGGTGCATGTCTCATTTTCACCAAGTAAATCTACAGATTCAGCTCCACAGGTGTGTAGATCAAGAGAGAGAAGCAACAGAAGTCAAGGAAGACATCTTATCTAGGTTTGCCACATTTGTTTTATCTTATCTCTCATACTTGCAAAATGTTTCTTGAATTTGATTCTCCGAGTAAGAAAGGTTTTTGGGTTTTTCCCTTGAGAGGGTTTTCCCCGAATAAATCTCTATGTCTTTGTTCTTTGTGCATTGGTCATTCTTTTAGTGATCTTTATTATTTTCGCTGCAAATAAAGTAGAAGTATATTGCTATATACATACTTTAACAACTCCTCTACGGCAGCTACCCCCTACAAGAACATCGTTGAAGCCCCCGCGTCCCTAAACCATCTCCAATCCTACAAACAAGAAACCAAGCTACCATATGCCATCTAGGGCTTATATCCCTTCGCCACAATGCACAACGCTCCCCATATCTTGTAAGGCATTCTCCCATCAAGTGAATCCTCCATGTAGCCATCATGTAAGACATCCACCATCCAAGCAAGATCCCCAACACCCTAGGGAAGAACACTGAGCCAATGATCATCTAAGGTCCGACATCCACTAAGCAAGTTGTCACGAGTTTGTGTATCCATCACGAACCATCCCTCATGCTACAATCCATATCAAACCATCTAGGGGATGAGCATACACCATGTACCCCAAATCTCATTAAGCACTCCAAACATAATGTAAACACCTTCAGAGAAACCCAAAAGTATCACAAGAGTGAATGCTTTGTTTAGTGTCGAGAAGATAAGTCAGTGTATACTATTATTAATAATTATTTCAAATCCAATATATCAAATATAAAGTTTTTTTCACTAGAAAAAAAGGAGGATCCTAGATTCCCTTTCAACATAAAGAAAATATTGATCCGAAAAGGATCAATATATAATTTGTCATCTAGTTTGGTGCTTTCTGGGTGGAAAGAATGGATGAGTTGGATTGTAGGGCCCATTTTAGGACCAAATCTTACTCTGTATATTTGTGGTCCAGAGTCTTCCAAGGCCCATATGAGGGCTTAAACAATGTTCTTGGGGTCAAAAGTTTGCAAGCATAGCTTCCAACCCCTTGATGTTGTTCTACACTCTGAGACCTTCCCAACGATGCAAGAATCGACTCAATCAGAGTCCATAGGAAGAAATCATGCTTCCCGCAAGTTGACCTATCCAGTTGACCACCATGGTAGCTGTTATCACATATACATTCTGAAGCTGGGCTACCATGATACATCATACAGACTTGTCTCTTACTCCATTCTGGGCTATTTTTCACATGGGGTATTAACATGGATCCTTACAGCTTCAGCCATTCCAAAGTCTTGTTCGACGGATTTTTTTTGCCAAGGCTGAGATTCATTGGTCCATTGAGATGATTTTAGTGATGACCTAGTTCATTTGAGCAAAGTAGCAGATCAGTTGGAGAGGGGCTTTATCAGTTAGAGACAGGTATATGTATGGTGAGATCAGGTATATGCCTCTTTGGTTTGATTTTTCTCTACGATGTATGTCAAGCACCTATGCTTGTCATGTTAGGATGATTATGGTGACCTATGCTTATATGTATTAATGCTTGAACTTGTGTTATGAGTCATGACTAATCAAGGAACTTAATGTGAAGACTGTTGCTCATGCCATGCTCGTACAAATATTAAACCTTAGTGCTAGGTTGGTTCCATGTATCACTTGCCCCCATCCATTCAGTATCATCCATTGATTTTATCCTATGACTTAGACTACTTGAGACCTATGAGATTGAAGATCTTTTCCCCACTTTGACCTCTATGCATGATGGTTCCCGTGTTGTTCTGTGTCTTGGCTCTGAGTTGTGCAACAAAACTTGCCAACGCCTTGATCCTTCTGGGCCAGGAGAACCCACTGCTGTTGGTTCCTGAGCTTAGGCGAGTTGGGTTTTGAAGCCTTGACCTCTCTGGTCGGTTGCCCCCGATGTTTGGTCCTTGTTCTCACATATACATTTTCAGCCATGCAGCATACAGACTTGTCTCTTTTTCTATTCCAGGCTACTTTTACATGGGGTATCAGCATGGATCTCTACAGCTTCATTCCACTTCAAAGCCTTGTTCTTGATATTTTCCTTGCCAAGACTGAGATTCAAGAGTCCATTGAGATGATTTTGGTGATGATCTAGTTCATTAGAGAAGAGCAGCAGATCAGGAGTTGATACACACAATCACAAAGGGGCTTATCATTTGGAGACAGGTATACATGATGAGATCAGGTATATTTCCTTGGTTTAGTTTTGCTCTCTGATGTATCTCAAACATCTGTGCTTGTCATGTTAGGATGATTGTGGTGACCTATGCTTATATGTTCTATATTGCTCTAACTTGTGTTATGATTGATCAAGGAATCCGATGTGAAGATTGTTGCCCATGCCATGCTCAAACAAAATATAACCGTTAGTGCTAGGTTGGTTCCATAACATCTGTGTTCGTCCATCCAGTTCATCCACTTTTGTTTTTACCCCATGACTAAGACTGATAGAGACTTGTGAGATTGAAGACCCTTTCCCCATTCTGACCACTATGTATGATAGACTCCATGTTGCTATGTGTCTTGGCCAATGTGGCTGGGTTCACAGGGTTGTCTCCTTAAGTCCTCAAAACAAGTGTTCCACCATAACAGTGTTGCTAAACACTAAAGCATCAGAACGCATAAAAGTTATATCTAAAGGATGCAAAAGTATAAAATATTCAAAAAGGTAGTCAGTGGCCAAGAGGTTGAGCACTCATTCCTTGTATAGTGTAAGGCTCAATTTGCCCTCCACAGGCGCTCCAGGGAGAGGCAAACCCGTCGGGGCTATGGACTGCTCGCTGACAGCGGGTCTAGGCCTTAGTCATTTACTGGAATCCCAGAAGGCTTTCTAGGGCACCTGCTCTTGTAGGTTGGCTACCATCTTATGAATTATGAAAAGTATTGAAAAGGTCGATGGTCAAAGGATGAGCACTCACTCTTTGTATAGTGTTCGGCTCAATGGTCCCCATAGGGCCACAGGGTGAGACTAGTTTAGAAAGGCTTGGTCTTTGTCAGTACTGGAGCCTAGAAGGCTTCCAGGGAGCCTTCCTTTGAAGGTTGACCTATATTGCAATAAAG
The DNA here is from genome assembly GCA_001517045.1 of Pseudotsuga menziesii. NCBI lineage: Eukaryota > Viridiplantae > Streptophyta > Pinopsida > Pinales > Pinaceae > Pseudotsuga > Pseudotsuga menziesii. Next base: position 579,049 of record LPNX010685414.1, read on the forward strand.
TTGCAAAGGAAAACTTGCTATAGTCTGAGAGATGCATACCCAAGTACTTCACCCATCTGTGAGGCACCTCCATCCCCGATTGCTATCTGTCATGCATATGTCACCTTGGGAGAGTATATTGGTTATCAGTCGGATAGATCATTGAGTCAAAGTCAATCAAAGTCATTTCCCCTTGCCTTAGCCTAGTTCTTCCATCATCACCCATCTATAGCACATTGATTACACTTTGTAAGTATTGCATGAGCAAGTAGATTTCCAGAAGATTCTAAGATCTTTCAGAAGCAAAGGTATATTTTATTATTATTGTTGGTCACCACGATTATGAATAACTGACTCAAGTTGGGTTTTGATATACATCATTGGATCATGTCTTACCTTGGAATGTGGCAGGAACATACTAGTACAGTATCTCACTTTGATTTTGGGTACTTTGACCTGGTCAACTTAGTTGACCAAGTCAATCACGGTTCCAAAGGCAATGACTCAAAAATACAACATGGCCCATATTTGTTCGAAACATGCCCAAGACCAATACTGCAGTTTCAGTTTTGAGAGTTTGGCCCCAATTCTCCAGAACAGTGATTATTATCACTTAATTATTGGCCAAATGATCTGTTTTTATTCTAGATGGTAGTATGTTTGGTTCTCCTAGAGCAGAGCATTCTTCTAGGGGGTATGAGTAGTCACTTATACCATTCTTCTATGTCTCCAAATCATCCAGAGCCGTCAGTTTTCCCCAGTTTGCATCTTGGAGTGAGTTATGATGGATTTATCAGTTTCTAGAGATTGTACCAGCCAAAAATGAACTAGAAATTCACTGAGAAAATCGATTTGGCCTCCTGGGCCAAGGAAATGGCTTGGAACTTTGACAGATGATGTTTCTCGACATCCCGGACAGTCCTCCAGCAGTTTTCAGTTAGCAGATGTCCGAATTATTTATTTATGGCTCGGCCAGTAAGGAAAGCCTCTCAAGGGCGCCCCCTCTAATTGGATATTGATGTATTTCATTGTTATATCTTGTATTATGAAGTTGTAAAGGGGCCCGGGGTGAACTAAGCCCCTAGTGACCCCCTCCTAAGATGTATCATGTCACATCTTATGTTATGTTGTGACATTTCATTTTAGAGGGGCGTCTTTGAGCAAAGTGTGCCCCCTCTTTGACTTAGTCACTTGATCCATGTATTGATTGATATATTTTGATCTCCACCATTGATGATATTATAATCTCAACCGTTGGATGATAAACTGAGTTAGGGTTTATGTCTCTCTCAAACTATTTAAGAGAGGTGACCCCCCCATTGTAATTCATGAGCTCTGGCACCGGATTAATAAAGAGATTTTTGTCTAGGATTACTTTTCTGTGTATCTTGTGGATGTTTTGATGATCTAATGACTGGCATTGCTATTCTTCCATACTGAGCTTCATTCGGGATAGATCTTGCATTTTTTCTTTACCCATCTCATCTGTAGCTAAGAGAGGCGTGCTAAGAGAGAGAGGGCGTTTTTGTGGGGAAACTCACCTTCATCTCTGCTCCGGGGTGTTTGGTTCAAGGAGTATCTTCTTCTTAATGATTTTTTATTCCCTTTTCATTTTTGTATTTTGCAGATCTCATTCGTTTGTCTAATCGGTTGATTCTCTCTGATCTGGCAGGTTGAAGGGGGCGCTAGGGTGACTGATTGTGGCATAACAACAACAAGATCTTACTCAGGAAGGTTCATTTTGACGAGAGATTGGCATTCTTCATCATTTCTCAATCCATCTACGAGTTCGAGGTACGTCTTGCAGGTAAGTTTCTCTTCTTTTATTTTTTGTACATGCATTGCTCATCATTCTATCACATTAAAACCCTTGTTTTGTTGATACATAGGTTCTAGCTTGCGGCGAGCTATAAAATTAAAAACCCACTTTCGATTTAACATAAAACCCCTAGATTTAAATTTTCGGCTTAATCAGACTCCATTTGCCCATTCAAAGCATTGGCCAGCTACTAGGGGAAAACACCCCCTTTGGGAAAAGTGGTCATTTTCACAAACCGCGAACTAGGTATTGTTGGTTTCATTTTCATTTGCCTAGTCTTGCACCCAACAACCAATCCGAGTGTCCAATTTTACTTAACTTCACCATTTTTCCCTAGATCCCAATTTTCTTGCATAAACCCTAGGGCAAAATTGGGGCTTTTCACCAGGATACTCCAAATCTCACGGCTTTCGTTTCAAACTCTAATTAACCATCTAACTACGAGATTCAACCAAGTTTCCTTCGCTAATCTGTTCAATATCCTTAATTTTAGGGTTTCTTGGTCATAGGGACACCCCCTGGGCTTAGTGTTTCACTGGGTCCAAAGTGCCAGTATCCTCGACTAGTGTGACATCCGAGTTCTTTCAGAAGTCCTGGATATCGTAGGTCATGACTTTAGTTGCCTTTCCTCTGCCGTCCTGAATAGGATCATCTCATAGGGCATCTACAAGATTCGTGATAACAGTCCTGACTGTGGATATTCCCCCTAGTTGCTCGAAGTGTTGTCAGCTAAAACTTGAAGCAATATGTCTACCATCATTACATACATTATGTGCTATAAATTATATCCGTTGAAATGCAAGCCCATAAGTAAAGTGCAAACTATGTCTTTAGACACAACTCAAAGAGGGCTATGAAATGAAATTATGAAAATCCTAAAAAAGCAATGGATAAACAAATGCAAAATCTAAAGACTATTGGCCATCTTATCCAGAATGTAATGATTAATTCCTCACGGAGCCCGCGGGTTTTTGTGTGAGATGGAGTAAGGGACAGCTAATTCTAATTGTCCCCTAGGATCTCTTCACTACAGTTTCTTGTGTACTCAACGCAAGGGTCCTAGAAAAGATCCTCACGAAGCTTGATTCTTATCTTGGATGTGAGTCGTAGACATGATTGTTAAAGTTGAATGGACTCTTTTCAGATTAGCTCATCCACTTGTGAGACACCACCATTCCCTATTGTTTATCTGTCATGCATATGTCACTCTAGTTGTGTGTATTTGTCATCATTCTGAGAGATCACAGAGACAAAGTCAGTCAAAAGGCATTACTTTTGCCTTAGCCTTTGTTTCCCATCCTCACCCAACAATAGCACATTGTTTACACTTTGTAAGTATGGCATGAACAAGCAGATTTCCAAAAGGTTCCAAGATCTTTCAGAAGCACGGGTATATCTTCTTCTTATTATTATTGTCACCATGATTATGAATAACTTGGCTTAAGCTTGGTTTTGATATACACCATTGAAGCATTTCTTACCCTGGATGCTTGCAAGATCATATGGATAGAGTTTCTCACCTTCAGTTTGGGTACTTTGACATGGTCAACCCAATTTGACCAAGTCAAGCACGGTTCACAAGGCAGTGACTCAAAAAACAACATGGTCTATATTTGTTCCAGACATGCCCTTAACCAATACTACGGTTTCAGTTTTGAGAGTTTGGCCCTGTTTCTCCTGAAAAGTTATTATTATCACTTTATAATTGGCCAAATGATCAAATTTTATTACAGAGAGCAGTGATTTTGGTTCTCCTAGATCATTGCAATGTTCCAGGGGGTATGAGTAGTCACCTATACCATTCTTCTATGTCTCCAGATCATTCATTATGGTCAGTTTTCCCTAGTTCTCATCCTGGACAGAGTTATGATGATTTTATTATTTTCCAGAGGATGTACCACCAAAAATGAAGTAGGAAATTCACTGAAAAAATCGATTTGGCTTGTTGGGTCAAGGAAATGGCAAGGGAATTTCTCCAGATGATTTATTATGGCTCTTCGGACACTTCTACACCAATTTCATCCATTTTCATGCTCCAGGTTATTATTTTGGCTCTCTTAGGGAGCACGTCCCCCATAGGGCGAAATTGGTCAAAATGGCAAAAATACAAGTGTGTAAATCAAGTTGTATCTTTAGAAATATGTATGGGGGAACCCCCTAATGACCCCCCCATGTCCCCTAAGTGCCAAACTCGCAAAAATAATGATTTATCATGTTGTAAAAATGGGCTTTATGAGGTAATTCGCCCCCCTCTTGACTTAGTCATATTGATCTGTGTAAAAGTGATCTCCACCATTGATGATGTTTTAATCTCAACTTTTGGATGAAAAAGTAAGTTAGGGTTTGTGTCTCTCGAAATCTATTCAAAGAAGAGACCCCCCTAATTGTATGCCATCGGGAAATTTTGCACTCTTGGCTCTGAATATTTGAACAAAGAGATTTTTGCAGAAATTCTTGGATTTTCTTTGTGGGATGTTCTTGTCTATGATTGGAAAGTTTATCTTGCTTAGCATTTGAAATATTTTTCTGGGGTTTCAAATATTTTTTGGAAGATAACGTTTTCATGCAGGAGGGTATTTTGTCTTGGGGGGGTTTTGTGGATCTCCCAACTCATTTCTCTTGAAGACGTTTTCATAATCAGGGGGTTTTTCAATAGTATCTTTGATCTTTGATATGCACTCTGATTTTCTTGCATTGTCAGTGTCTTTTTCATGCGTAGCAAATCTCACTTTCAATAGTTTAACTGTGCAGGGAAGAGGGGCGTGCTACCTCACTTGGGAAAATCATTTCGACTTGGTACTTCGTCAAAATTGCTTCAAATTGATCGAGACAAGATAAATCATCATTTACAAGGCATCTACAATATTTTCCGGGTAAGATCTACTCATAATCTCTTGTTTTAAATTTCTATTCCATTAGTTATAAAATTCTTTGATGAAACTTTTATTTTAAAACCCTCGATTTTTAGATTTATAAAATTTGGTTTGCGGGTGGCTTTAAAACTTAGAACCCACCTTGGAAATAAATTAAAACCCCTTAGTTTAAATTTTCATGATCATCGGACTCCATTTTCCCATCTTAAGCACTGGTCTTATTCTTAGGGGAAGACGCCATCCTTGGGAGGAGGAATATTTCAGAAACCACGAACTGGGTATTGTTGTTTTTGCTTTCATTTGCTTAATCTTATATCAAACCATCAATTTGAGTATCCAATTTCATTTAATTTCGCCATTTTTCCCTAAATCTCATTTTTCTGCTTAAAACCCTAGGGTAAAATTGGGGATTTTCACCTAGATGCTCGAAATCTCTTAGTAATCATTTTAAAATCTAATTAACTATCCCACTAAGAGATTCCACCAAGTTTCCCTGGGACATCTACTCATTTCCTTTATTTTAGGGCTATCTTAGTCATCGAGACGCCCCTTGGACTTAGTATTTTTACCGAGTCCGAAGTGTCGATATCCTTGACTGGCGTGACATCTGAGTTCTTTCAAAGGTCTTGAATATCGTAGGTCACGACTTTAGTTGCTTTTCCTCTGTCATCCTGAATAGAATCACCTTACGGGGCAACTACAAGATTCGTGATAACAGTACCTATTACCACTGTTATCACATATACATTTGCAGCTGGGCTACCATGATGCAGGATAGAGATCTATCTCTTATTCTATTATGAGTTATTTTCACATGGGGCTTTAGCATGGATCATTACAGCCTCAGCCATTTCAGATCCTTTAGGTATATGCTTCTAAAGTTAGATTTTGCTATGTGATGTATGTCAAACAGCTATGCTTGTCTTGTTAGGATGATCATGGTGACCTATGCTTATATATGTACTAATGATTGAACTTGTGCTAAGACTAATCAAAGAACTTGATGTTGAAAATTGTTGCTCATGCCATGCTTGTAGAAATATTAGACCCTAGTGCTATGTTGGTTCCATGTGTCAATTGTCCTCGTCCATCAAGTTCATCCATTGTTAAGTTTTATCCCATGACTTATATTGATTGAGACATGTGAGATTGAAGATCTTTTCCCCATCTTAACCCATGTGCATGATAGACTCCATGTTGTTATGTGTCTTTCGCTATGAAGTATGTGTCTTGGCCAATGTGGCTAGGTTCACCAGGTACTTCTCCTTCAGTCCTCAAAACAAGTGTTCCTCCAAACAGTGTTGCTAAACACTAAAGCATCGGAATGCATAAAAGCTATATCTAAATGATGCAAGGTAAATGTTTAAAAAGTAGTCAGTGGCCAAGGGGTTGAGCACTCATTCTTTGTATAATGTAAGGCTCATCTGCCCTCCACAGGGGCAGCAGGGAGAGGCAAACCCGTCGGAGCTATGGACTGCTCGTTGGCAGTGGGGCTAGGCCTTAGTCATTTACTGGAGCTCAGAAGGCTTTACAGGGCACCTGCTCTTGTAGGTTGGCTACTATCTTATGTAAAATGTGAAAGTTACTAAAAAGGTCAATGGTCAAAGGATGAGCACTTACTCTTTGTATAGTGTTCGGCTCATTTGCCCCCACAAAGCAACGAGGTGAGACTAGCCTGCAAAAGTTATGTCTTTGCCAGTACTGGAGCCCAAAAGGTTTCTAGGGCACCTTCCTTTAGAGGTTGACATGTATTGTGAAAGTGATGAAAAGGAAAACTTGCTAGAGTCTGAAGGAAACAAGCCCAAGTACTTCATCCATTTGTGAGACGCTGCCATCCCCTATTGCTATCTGTCATGCATGTCTTTTTGGTTGAGTGTATTGGTTATCATTCAGAGAGATCACATAGTCAAAGTCAATCACAAGTCATTTCCCTTTGCCATAGCCTTGTTTTCCATCCTCACCCAGCATTAGCACACCGTTTAAGCTTTGTAAGTATGGCATGAACTAGCAGACTTCCAGAAGGTTCTAAGACTTTTCAAAGGCACAGGTATATCTTACTTACTATTATTATTGATGTCACCATGATTATGAATAACATGATTTAAGTTTGGTTTTGATATACACCATTGGAGCATTTCTTACCTTGGATGCATGTAAGATCATATGGGTACAGTATCTCACCTCCAGTTTGGGTACTTTGACCTGCTTAACCCAGTTGACCAAGTCAAACACAATTTCCAAGGCAGTGACTCAAAAAACAACATTGCTTATATTTGTTGCAGACATGCCTAGGACCAATACTGCAATTTCAGTTTTGAGAGTTTGGCCCCAGATCTCATGATCAGTAATTATTATCACTTTATTATTGGCCAAATGATCAAATTTTATTACAGATGGCAATGATTTTGGTTCTCCTGGAGCATTGCAGTGTTACAGGGGGTATGAGTAGTCACTTATATCGTTCTTTTGTGTCTCTGGATGATCTAGTACGGTCAGTTTGCCCTAGTTATCAGCCTGGAAATAGTTATGATGATTTTATCAGTTTCAAAGGATGTACCACCAGAAAATAAACTAGAGAATTCACTGAAAAAATCGATTTGCCATGTTGGGTCAAGGAAATGGCTTGAAAATTTGTCAAATGTAATTTGGCTCCTCGGACAGTTCTTCAGCAGTTTCAGTCAGCATTGTTGTCAGGATTATTCTATTTTTGGCTCAGTCAATGAGGACATCCCCCAAGGGGCGCCCCTCAACTTGACTAATTCATGTATTACATTGTTATATCATATGTTATGAGGTTGTAAAGGGACCTAGGGTGAATTAAGCCCCTAGTGACCCCCTTTTGATGTATTATCATGATCACATCTTACGTTATATTTCATTTTGACTTAGACAAGGTGTCATTGGGCAAAAAGTGTGCCCCCTTTATCTAGTCAAGTTGATCCATGTAAAATTGATCTCCACCATTGATGATGTTATAATCTCAACCGTCGGATGTAAAAGTAAGCTAGGGTTTGCGTCTCTCAAAAGCTATATAAAGACGAGACCCCCCCCCCATTGTATCCCATCGGGAAGTTTGGCACCATTGGCTCTTGAAGAATAATAGAGAAAATCTTTTCGGGATCTCTTGTCTTTTGTGGATGATTGAAGAATGTGCTTTGTGATTGACTGACATTATTTCTTGCTTGCATTGGAGATCATTGGTGAATCTGTGGCATTTTTTTTAGATCCATTTGTTTGACAGGGAAGACGATTTGGAGAGGGGCGCACCTGTGGGAGACGTCCACCTTGCTCTGCTTTTCCGAGTTGACGGATACAGGGAGTATTTCTATCTTATGATTTCTTACTCCCTTATTTGTTTACTTCTCATCGGCATTTGTCATTTCTCTTGCCGTTCTCATTGATATTTATTTGGCTTGGAAGGAGAGAGGGTGCATTTGGCTTCCTTGGCGTTTTCAACTAAGCTGGATTTTCACCATTTTTTCATTTGATCTATGCAGAAATAATCTTCATCACCTTGGCATTCATCCTCGGAAACATCAGGTGTGTTTTTTCCAGGTAATATCTATCTTTTTTCTCAATGTCTAATCGAGGCTGCATTTTCCTTTCATCAAACCTCATTTAAAACACTCATTTCTTAGATCTGTAGGTTCTAGTTTGCGACGGGATTTAAAACTCAAAACCCACTTTGGATTTATTATAAAACCCTTAAGTCTTAAGTTTCATCATCATCGGACTCCATTTGCCCATCTTAAGCGCTGGTCTACTTCTTAGGGGAAGACACCCTCCTTAGGAGGAGTGGGTATTTCTAAAACCGCAAAATGGGTATTGTTGGTTTCACTTTCATTTGTTTAATCTTACATCCAACAATCCATCTGAGTATCCAATTTCGTTTAATTTCACCATTTTTCCCTAGATCTCATTTTTCTACTTAAAACCCTAGGGTAGAATTGGGGCTTTTCACCTGGATGCTCGAAATCTCTTAGTAATTGATTTAAACTCTAATTAACTATCCCACTAAGAGATTCCACCAAGATACCTTGGATCATCTACTCATTCTCCTTATTTTAGGGTTATCTTGGTCATAGGGATGCCCTTGGGCTTAGTATTTTCACCGAGCCTGAAGTGTCGATATCCTTGATTGGTGTGACATCTGAGTTCTTTCAGAGGCCTTAGATATCGTAGGTCGCGACTTTAGTTGCCTTTCCTCTACCATCCTAAATAGGATCACCGCACGGGGCAACTACAAGATTCATGATAACAACCACCATACTTACCAGACTCAGAATCGACAATAAATAGGCAAGGCAAAAGAGCGAAGAGTTTGAATTGAATCGGGAAAAAATTGGCAAATATAAAAAATTAAATATATACCTATATTTCGATTTTTTTTTTAAACATTTTTCATAAATATTCAAAATAGCCATATCGATATACTGCAAGATATCAATAGATATCCAAAATATATCAACTCTCATAAAAACAAAAATAGAATTTTTATGCCCTAGTGTCAGCGACCGAGTAAAGTCGTTTTTTTTATGCCCTTGGTTGTGACTCATGACTCCTCTGTCAAGTCTATCCGATTGTCTATTCTAAACTTATACCTCCATCTGTGGCTTTGAATCCTTCATTCCTGACCTGTTGTTGAATGCTAAGTAAAGTGTAAAAACTGAAACAATGAGCGTCCTTCATCGTTGCTTTGTGCAGGAGTGTTCACGTCACCCGAAAGTTCGAAACAACGACAACACAGTTTTCAAATGGTGTTTTAAAGGTGACTTCAATTCACGACAAGGGTAAATCATGTCTCCAACTCGTTGAGCCAAGTTTAAATCGACGGTTTATTTCAGTTGAGTCGCGTAAAATCGAGAAGCCCGAGTTTGACTCGGGACGAGCCGAATCGATTCATTTAGCTGTCAATCTGAGTCAAACTCAGAATAAAGGCGAGTCAACTCGCGATTCCTGTTACTGTGATTACCACTCAGTTTGCACAAGGATGATCGCAAGGACAAAAGATGGTAGAGAACTAGGGGACTTGCAATTCCAAGGCTTATCTCAAGCAATCTTCTTCTTCTTCTTCATCTTTTGCATATCTCTTGCCCATGGTCAAAAGATGATGATTGTAAAATGACATTACATCTATATTATATGTGAAAAAGGGTTAGCCCAACTATGATAGTTATAGTAAACAGTTCTCTAGAGTGTTTTTCTTACTTAGATAAATATAGATCCTTGTGATCTATATTGTCGAAGTTTTTCACTCAATTATGCCATGAGCATCCTTACTACATCTGCCATATACTAGTATTTGTAGCCCTTTGTCTCTTTGTCATGCATTATTAATATCACCATGTTTTTCTTGTTTAAATGTCAGTTTAGGTCCCTTGGAGAAGTAATTGTTGCAAAGTTGTATTAAAATGATTAAAGGGGGCATCAAACACATAACAAACCCCTTTATTGTTGAAATTTTTAGGGTTAGAGGAGTTTTAACACAAGTAGTAAACTTTGATGCATGATCATATAAACTCAGATTCAAAATAGTATTGCTTAATAAAATTTAAACTGTAATAAAAACAAAAACATAATTTTCATCTCTTTCAATTTAACGCTCCATTAGTCACTGTGTTAACGTTGGTCCTTGAGAATCATCAAATGCCATGTGCGGTAACAACATGATAAAATAATGTACAGTAAATATCAGCAGTAACGAATCATAACCAATATTTGAATCATCCTTATACTCAGATTTGATCTTGTCACTGAAGGGACAAGTCAACTAGGCAAACAATTTTACGTACCTCGAGAGAGAGAGAGGGTTAAATCAAACATAAACAGACCTCAAACTCTTAGTCAACAGGTAGAGAGGCTCTAATCAAATGCACAGGCATGAGCAATTCAGTCATGCCTAGTACAGTCACGCTAAGGACACAGTCATACTTTGCACAGTCATGCTCTCACAGTCATGCTGAGAAACCCACAGTCCACACTTGAAAGGCAACCTCACGGTCATGCTAAGGAAGAAACCCACAGTCCACACAAAGCAATCTCACGGTCACTCTAGGGAAGAAACCCAACACCCACACAAAGTAACCTCACGCTCATGTTGGGGAAGAAACCCAGTATCCACACAAAGTAACCTCACGGTCATGCTGGGGAAGAAACCCAGCATTCATACATGCCCACGATCACGGTGGAGGAGACCACAGTTCATACTGCAAGATGGGTTCATGATTACAGTGGAGGAGACCATAGTTCATACTGCAAGATGGGTTCATGATTACAGTGGAGGAGACCACAGTTCACACAGCAAGACGGTCACTCTAGGTGCAATCACGTAGATCTAGCGGGGGAGAGATAACCTAGGGCAGCAGAGAGTTTGCAACACGCAGGAGAGAACCAAATACCGACGCGGGTAAAAAAAAATTCATGCTCCGGTAGAACCACCACAGTCAGCAGCAGTCGCAGGTAGAGTCACGCGGGTCAGCAGTAGTTGCAGGAAGGTAAACTACGGGATGACCCAGTCACGTGGATAGCCGCTCAGAGCAATGGTAAGAAACGTTGCAGAGTGAAGCGGATGCAATGGACCAGTCAAGCGAAGGAGGAAGACACTCAATCACTCTCGCAGAGGTTCATGTGCGGAGCAGAGAGCAACCACACAAAGGAGAAAGACACTCAATCACCCTCATTGAGGTTCACGCGCAGAGCAGAGAGAAGTCACGTGCAGAGGGAGAATAGTCATGCTTGAGGAGTAGTCTCACTGAAGGAACCCTATCATGCTTATTTCCTTTTGCCCGCACCTCACAATTGAGTAGGATCTGCCTCCATTGTGATATCGCGCTTGGATAAAATTTACCACAAGCCTCGTTTTTTGCCCCGTATCCTCTCTCCTTGCCGGTTCGACCGATCTAGGGTGACGAGAAAGGGCAAAGATTTGTGATGGCTAGTTTAATAGGCACCCAGATAAGTATCTTCATTAGAAAGGAGAAAAAGAGGCTTGACCTGTGTAGCTAGTGGGGTAGAGGCCGTAGGGGACTTCGTGGCACTTTGTGTCCTTTAGTTGAGCACCCAACAAGTTTTGAGTTTGACCCGTGGAGCAAGACAGGAACCTTGTGTTCCTATGTTGAGCACCCGACATTCTCTCTCTAATCAAAGGAGAGAGTCTCTTGGGGTAGACATCCAGAATAGTTCATTTCTTTGCAACAAACAACTTAATTCCCCAAGTCAAAGAGACATATTATTTACTAAAATTTATAAATTGCCTTTAGGAACACACAAAAATTTATAAAAAAGAACTTAGTAAGTAGGGACTAGCCCCCTTGGCCTTTAGGAGTTGTGGTCTAAACGGAGGAGTTTAGAACCGAAGTGACAGTGGGTTCTCAACGCATAAGTTTCCCTCAGGAACACACACAGCAGTTGGAAGACTTACCCGTGTCCAAGTGTGTTTTGGGCGGCAACAAATTGTATCAACCATCAATCTATTCAATATCAAATATATCTTTGTGTGCTTTGTAGGCCTTCATTCTGCACTTCATAATGAAATATGGATTTATGAACCATCCAATTTATGACATTGGGTCAGCTTGCAATAATAAAATTTTAATACAATTTGGTTCATGTAAAAAAGAAAAATTGACAATGTACTTGGAAAACACCTTTATGGACAATATAATAGTTGAAACTTGAAAGTAATATGCGAGAGAAATTATTGCTCAGATTTTAATATTTAAAATAGTCTATCAATGATGTGTAATGGGATGATTAAACTTTTGTTCTATATTTTCCTAATTATTACCCTTGTATCAGCGAACAATGTCAATGTTTTCTCGTAGACAATTATTCTACACTTCACTGCATTATTCTAATTTCCTTGCCCACCAAATCCTAACGAACGATGAAAGCCCTAACAAATTCCAATATTACAAAGATGATCTTAAAGTCCTGCAGATTGCAAATGTATGATTTTGATAAAGTTGTAAACAAATAATGAAATATTCATATTTATAAACTTTAGGATCCTATCCTAACAACATTTATAAGCATGCATCCCTATATCATGACTAGCTTGTAATATTGATTTTGAAATTTATTTGTCTCCATCATTACATGGATATTGCTACTAAGATATATAAGCATCTCTAATTTAGTAATCAGTTCAACTTCAATGTCAATAATGTCATTTATTGAATTAATATTGCCAGTTTGGCTTCCAACAAAAAATAAAGTTAGAGAAATGACCCCAAGAAAACAAATTTTAGGCTTATATTGGCCTTTTCTCGAGCTTGGCAATTTTTTACAATTTTTTCTGGAAAAATCATGGTGTCAATTTTTTCTAAAAATCGTCATTTTTATGGGTGATTTCTCATTTCCTGTTTGACATTGCGATTTTTTGGCAATTTTTTCATTTATGGTAGAAACATGGATGACAGAGACTCGTAGAGTTGCAGTATATTTGGATGGATTAGGGGGGACTTGAGGGAACCACTTGGACAGACATGATCTCCTCCATATTTGTTAATTGGTTGTATCAACAAAAATTCTTGTGAATCAAGCTTTGTTCTGACATAGACATTTATTTTAAGATTATCTAGATGCTGCCATCACCATTCTAGCTCAGGTTTCTCATAGGTCGGCCTCCACTGTTGGTTTATTGTCTCCATACAATACATTACCCAGAGATTGTACAATGATAACATGTTACCTCACCATAGTTTATAACAAGTAGTAAGCAGTGTTCCACGGGGGCATGTCCCCTAAGGTGGGAAACATGCCCCCTGGCTCCCCCACGCTTTCGGGACGGGGAAACTCCTGGGGAAACATTTCCCCACGTCCCCCCTTTGGGGGAAACTTGAAGAAACGCGTTTCCCCACGTTTCCCTAAGTGCGGAACGTGTTCCCCCTAGGGAGCTTCTAGGCATCCCCCCTGTCCCCCCCAAATTTTCATATTTCACAATAAAAATAAATGCAAATTAAAATATTAAAAAAGTGTTTAAAAAATTAAAACATAATTAAACGAAAATTAAATTAAATCCTAGACTAACCTAAGAGTCAAAGACCTTCCTAAATGCTATCCTCTCACGATTTCATTTCATAATCATATTGCAACTAAACTTGGAGCAGTCGTCATTGTTCTAACTTATAACTTCTCTGTGTTCATTATTCGGTATCAATTTGACTATTTCAGACTTCAACATTTGCTGCATTATCTTTTACAAATTTGAAATTTGAATTTAGATATACATTGCATAATGATAATTCTGATATTTAGTTTTTAGTTTTTACATGTGTATAGTAACATAGTTCAGTATCATTTACAAAATTGAAATTTGATATGCTAATAACTGTTATCACCCACCTTGTAGTTTCCTGCTTGAGGTGGATCCAGGATGGATGGTAAAGGGGCAAGCAACTAAGGGGTGGAACCACGACTGCTTAGACTCCCAAATGGATGGTTGTCACGCCAATCAAGGCAGCCTTCACTTTAGGTTATCCTAGTCCAGGACAACAATGGGGGAGACCCGGATCTGCTCCCGACAGGAGAGATCGGACCTAGACACCAAAAGAAGATCAGATGGGGCTTCAGGGTACTTAAGGTGCAAGGTGAATGGAAACCCTAGCTCTAGGGTTTAGGTACTAGCAACTGGTGGAGGTGACCACTGTCTTGGGAAACGTAACTATGACAAGGTAAACAAGGACAGAGTTGAGACTATCTAGTACCTAGAAATCAGACTCAGTAAAAGGTGTTTGAGCTATCAATGAATGTTGGTAGATGGCAAAGGCTAAGAGCCTAAGGGCAGCACTAGCTTGGAAATCAGTGCTTTGTATGCATTGGGAAATGGAGTCAGCAGTAAGACAAGGTTTCAGGAAACCCACTTGGGAAACACCTTGATCTATGAAACCAGAAAGAAATTGGTCCAGAAAAAGCCAAGGTACAGAAAACCCAGCTCAATAGATAGCTAGCGCTAGGGCCTTAGAAGACAAATCTGAAGCTTTAGGGGGTACCGAAAGGCTGATGGCTCAGCGTTGAGGATGAGAAGAGATCAAGGAGACCTGATTTACAAGCCCAAATCAGGAAAACAGCAGGAAAATCAGATCTAGAAAAGTCAAAATCTAATGATGGGGCTAGGAGGCTGAAAACTGATTTTTTCAGATCTAGGGCAAACCAGGATGAATTAGCACGGCGTTGAGGGTGTTCTGGGATGCTTGGGACCCGATCTATCAGCCTATCATGTTAGATTTCAGAAAAAACTACTTTCGGAAAAGGCAAATTTTCAGTGAGGGCACTAGGGCAATTTAAGTCTATTTTTCAGATCTCGGTCAAACTGTTGAGCCTCTTGACAGCGTTGGGGTTGATTTGGACTGCCCAAGACCCGATCTATCCGTCTGTGAAGTCAGAAATCAAAAAAACTCAAAACCCTAGCAGGTCAATTTTTTCAATGGGGGGTTATGCAGTTTTCTGCTGAAAAATCAGATCTAGGTCAATCTATGAGGAATTTGACCAGCGTTCCAGTTGATTTAGTTAGGGGGAGGCCTGATCTATGAAACCCAGAAATGGTTTGGCAAAAGATTGGACGGTTCTCTGATTATTTGATTTTTTAGGTTTTTATGGTTTAGGAGTTTTTCAGAAAAATAGTTAAATTTCAGCAAGGTAGAATGGAATAAGATCAGAAAAGAAGAACTTAACTGTGGATCTTACCTAGATAAGCTTGTAGAAATCTGTAACAGTGACGATCTTAGCTATCCCGATCAATCCTGGAAGATCCTCGTGATTTCTATGGCATATGCAAGCTCCAAGCCATCAAAGCGCCCCCTACCCTGCATGAGCAAACATCAACCATTCAGATTTGCACATACAAAATAAAGAAACTTAATGCTACAAGACAGTAAAATGAAGTAATCATATATCGCAATAAAACTAATGAAAACCCCCTGTTCCAAGACGAAGAGAACCGAGTGAGTTGAGGTCCCCCTACAAAAACGCTCCAGCCAAAATGCCCTCCTGTAGACAAAACAATAATAGCCACAAAAAATAGATCTCACGAGAATTTCCACGATGCTAGTAAGCTAAAGACAAGCTAATCACCATTTGAGCACATCAGATGCAAAGCAAATCCAGAAAATTTCCACAAAAAAAGTCTTTCTATTATTCAGATCCAAGAGCCAAAGACCCTTTACAAATGAGAAGCTCTCTCCTTTAAATAGAAATGAGAGAACCTCAACCATAACCAAATCCTAACCACTTTCAAAACGAGTGGCTAAGATTAAAAGATACAATGTTCTAATCAATGGTTGAGATGAGCTCAACATACAATACATGGATCAATATAACCATAATTTACCAAAGTGGACTTAAACCACCCAAATAAAGGTAACCCACTCAACAAAAAATAAATGAAAGCACATGGTGGGTCCAAGGAGTGTTTGACTAACTCCCTTTGGGTGTCCCCATGGCACAATAAATAATATAATAATATAAAATTTTGACTTTTGTGCCTCCTTGAGGAAATCGTGGGTCTCCCAAAAAGCTCCAAAAATATATATAAAATTTGCCCAAAAATAGGTGCGGGCCCCATAAAATGTTGAAACTGCTGGAGAAGGTGTGGAAGACATCACTCTCATCATTGTGACTCACCCCATGCCATTTCTTTGCCTCAGTAGCCCAAATCGATTTCTACAATAGCCATTTGATCATTTTTTAATCTGCCTCGGGAAACGTGATACTGCTAAAACAACCTCCTAGGGTGCCTGCGTTGTCAAATTGAGCCCTCCAAGCTCTCTGGGATGGGGGTACAATGGTACAAACAAGTGGCTGCACCCCCCTATGCCCATACAACGCCCTAGGAGATCCAACTGAAACATCTCCCTGCTCAAACAAATCAATATGTGAAGAAAAACTGCATCAGAAAAGCAGAATAAGCCTGATCACATCTGTAAATGGCCGGAACTGAAAATAAACTGTCTCATTGGACTCAGAGAGTCCCAATCCATCAAAGGTGTATACTCATACCCCTCATAGGTCTCTGTCTGATCATCAATCATAACCAATAAACAATATAACCATCTGTGAATAATCAGACACCAATAATAACTCAGAATAGACCAATCTGCTGCAAGTGTTAAGAGGTTAAACCATGCTCTACAACTCATTCACGTAACAAAATCAACAAGTAGCATTCATTTCACTGGCGGTACATCAACCAATACATATATAAGGCTTTATTTATTACTACTTAGACTTAGACTTTCAAGACTATACTCACTTCATAGCTGTAGCCAATTTGCTAGTGAAGGGTGAAAGGTGAAAATGACAAGGCTAAGGCAAAGGATGACTTCCTACTCAACATCATGACACTTTGGATAAGGAAAGGGAAAACTCACTATAACCAACGTCGGACAAACAAAAACACAAAGAATGGCAGTGCCTCACATATGGATGAGTTGTTTAGAGAGTGCTTATTCAACTTAGGGATCATGTCTACATCAAGCTTGATACAAGTTCATTAAGATCACATTTTATTCCATGGCATTTTTGGCCTATATGACCCTTTTGGGACTTCACCAGTGCTTAAAAGCACAGCTAATCGTAGCTTTCATCCGGGACATTTATTTTTAATAAGGTCAGCAATTTTTGATATAGCATATTTTTAACCATTGCTTTTTAGACCTTTTCTTATACTCTTCAAGGAGTATTTTAGCACTTCAATGCTCTTGCCCTTTTTACATATGTTAAGAAACACAGTTTTACATTTTCAATTTCCATGGACGCATATTCAATATTTCAATACAAGTAGTACATGAGCTTTCAGTTTTAGCCAACAACATCTCAAGTGACTAGGGGGAGTTCTGCACAGTGCCAAACATCGGGACAACCGACCAGAATGATTTAGGCATACTATCCAACTTACCAAAAGCAAGCTTTGTCACCAACTCAGAGCCAAGACACAATATAAACAGGGAGGCTTGTCCAACAAAGGTTCTAGTGGGAAAAAAGGTCCTCCATGCCACAAGTCAAGAAGTCAGTCGGGTTGAAAATTAAACTGGAAGGTAATGGATGGGTGAAGACAATGAAATGATGGAGCCAACACTAGCAAGCCAAAACAATGGTGGGAATGACTACATCTATTCTCCCTAAGGAGGGCAAAACCAATGAGTATAGATCAAGAACTTCAAAGTCAGAGTAAGGACATCAATACATAGTATAAGATACAACCAAGTCCATATAATTATGACCGCCAGATCATGATACCACTAGTCAATACATGTCACAAGAATCAGTAAAAGAGCAATAATAACCATAGCACAATATAAAATGCTGAGTCATATCCATGCAATATAATCCATCTAAAACACCATCTATCCAATGAGAAAGTACTGATATAACACTAGGCATCCACTACTGCTCTGAAATAACATAAATGGCTACATCGGTCCTCAAATCTGAGTGTCCTGAGACTCAGTCCTGACATGGGAGAGTTCAATAGTCCACNGTGATAACAATAACTAATAGATGTACACCCCATAATGATGAATTTAGTTTTTAACTTTACTTTTTACATGGTAATAGTTACTGTTGGGATTTATCATTTTTATATTTTAAATTAATTTTTATGACTTCGACGTCCCCCCATTTCCCCGAAATTTCCCTAAAATTTGGGGTAGCTTCCACGCGTCCCCCTTGTGTGTTTCCCCACTCCCACGCTCCCCCGCCCCGGAAACTCCATGGAACATTGTTAATAAGTTCTTCTCAGTGTCCTCTAGCAACAATGGACTTGAGATTGGACTGTACCCCTAACTTGTAGAAGGTGATCTTGGAGGAGATATTTCTTCTTCCTCCTCCTTCCTTTCTTCTTTCTTCTTGTACCTTTGTCCTTGCTCCTTGGACTGTGTGTGCCTTTTCAACAATGCTTATCCTCCACTTCGGCCAAATATGCAAAATTGGGTTGTAATGGTGGGAATCTTGATACAGTCCCCTCCTGTTGAATGTAGCACATGTAAATATATCAAGTGAGGTAAACCATCAAATTCAATCCACTAATCAATCCTGACAATAACACATCCAAATAACTCTTCATTCTGTTCGATAAAAACTACACCGAATTGAACATATACCAATCCAACTAAACCTTTACAAATGGCATGAGATTCATTGACACACCGTTGCACCATTGTTCCCCCACTAGTCGTGAATATAGTGAGGATACGATAATACAAAGTGCTAAATTTCAGACCACGATAAGCAGATTCTGCACTGAGATGAAAAAAACTAAACCTAAGTAGCTTAAAAACTGAAAACCACGATCAAAACAGCAATTTCTGAATACATTAATTTACCAATGCACACTGCGGGAAAATATGAACAGAGAACACGATGCAGAACTCTCAACACTCCATCTATCTTTTATTTCTGAAAGATGAAATACACCACAATAGCTCAAAACTAAAACTCGCTAACCAACACAGTTGTGAGCACTGCATCTTCTTTATAGAATGGGAAGAGGAAGAGTACAATGAATCTGGACACGTGCAGAAACCACTCGGTTTGATGTGTCAAACCCTAACCCTAACCCTAACCTGATCACCTAGTGCACCATCCCTGCATGGATAAGAGTGCCTCAATTAGAGGATGAGCTGAAGCATGCATGCATGCCTCCTTGAGATTTGCACTCTCTACGTCAAACTAGAAATTGTCCTCAAGCAAGTGCACCCTAGTTAATCATTGAAATGCATGCAGAACTGAACTGAGTCTGAACTAAATTAAAGACTGGACTGAACTGAGTCTGAACTAGAGACCAATGCAAGCATACATGCAACCTCCTATCTCACCCCCCCATGACAACAGCTCGCCTCCCAAAGCAACTAGTGCTGTACCTAGCTCCATCAATCATCAATGTTGTGCTTGCATCCCCAGGTATGGATCTGCTGTAACTACCGCAACACAAGGAAGGAGAAACATCCACTGAGGAACCAGGTAAAAACTCTACCACAAAGGGCATCTATTCTTCGATTCTTCGATTTGTTAACTACAACCCTTGATCTCCATGTTTATGCTTTCCCCAAAATCATCAATCAAACATATTTATTTAATGATTGTATCTTCCAATGCTTCTCACTGAGGACTGTTCTTGCAGAATCACAAAGGAAATAGCCATATCATATTTTAAGACTATTGGCTTATAATAATATTATTATATCAGTGGATGTTAATGGAAGTTTTAGATACAATGAATGCAAAACCTGTAACAAATCATATCACCTCTATTCAGCTCAATGACATTAAAATATAACTAATCTTCTTAGCATCAGATCAAAATAAGGATTTTACATATCTATTCCTTATTGTCAATAAAAAGGTATACAGAAAATTCAGAAAGGAAAAGAAATAACTATAATTTCCAAAGTAAACTAGAGAAACTTTTGAATGTCCTACTTTGATTTACATTATTTATAGCTTTTTAAAATATCACTACCCTGTCAAATATGATAATGGATTAGGAAAAGAAGCATGACTTCACAGTTTAATCTGTACATGTTTTGCAGGACAGTGCTCAACTTTGTATTTCATATTTTCTTCTCCCATGTCAATTTTATGAAAAATAGGAATTTCAAGTTACATTACCTTTGCTTCTTCAACCTTTGCAATGAGAAACCTCATTTCAGATCCAACCTTATCAGGCTCTTCTAGACTTATTGCAGGGTGGACGAGAATACCTTCCTCCAACAAATTTAACTAACATCCAAATCACTTTATCAGAGCTCATAAAAATTATTGCAGCTCAAACATTGCCACCATTTTGAATATGTTAAAGACTTCAATTGAATTGATGCAAACAAAAATCAGTTTAGATTGGATATATGCTAAAGGATATTAAAGAAAGCATATAACCACCAAAACACTGTTGTTTAATTTATCTGATGAAAGACTGAATGGAAAAAGTCACAATAAATTTTGAAAGGTGGGAAGATGTTGATCACTAGTAACTTCAACTAATTATAACCAGTAATTAGATTGGGAAGAAGCCAAACCTGTCGTTTCCTCCAACGGTAGTATTCTTCTTTGTCATTAAAATCATCAGGTGACACCACAAATAGGAATTCCAAAGGAATCAAAAGAGTGTCCATCCTTTTTCCAACCTTTCCAGTAGCAGCCCTTAACAGGGCTTCCCGTGTACGTCTATCCATGGATTTTGAGATCTGGCCAAATACATTAGTCAGAGAAAGGTAAATGTAATGCAGAAAAATTATTAGTTTCTTCTTTGCACTTGAAAAAAGATTATATCTTGTTTATTTGGCATGTTTAGATATTTGTTATGATAAGAAAATAGTTTTAACCTACAAAGAAAAACACTAAAAGCTGCAATATCAACAGAGTTCTTCCATACTATCAGGGGTCTTTGCACCTCAAATGCTAGGAAAGGTTCTGCCCTGGGATACACCTCAGCTTCAATTCCTACTCTCGCATCCTGCAGTAACACCCGAAGGCCACCGCAGATCACTTCCCAAGAGGCTGCCACTCTCTAGAGGACATTATCAAAAAAGACTCTCAGGGTCGACATTGCTATTCCTGGATCTGAAGATGATAGTGACTGATCCTTCTTTCTTATAGCCTAGGCCCTATTTTACTTCTACAGTCTACTTATGTTTGTACCTATTGCTGGCTCTATTTGTAATATAGAGCTTTCTTTTTCTTCTTATTTTCTGAGCTTTAGGTTTTCTATTGTTCTTTTGGGAGATGACTTCTGCACTCCTCTTATTACCATTTTGATATTTTATACTTTACAGTCCCTTGATCAAATTTGGTCATCAATGGAAACTAATATAATTTTATTTCATTTCATTTCTTATTGCCTCCAAAATTGTGGTCTTCTGATTTCAATTACGTCCAATTCCTGAGCATCATATGAAGAATATTAGTAGAAAGGATATTTTTTGACCTGAAGGTTTGAAGATCAATGTGTTTGCTTTATAGCATTAATAAATGTATGGTTTATGTAATTATAAAAAGTCAAAATCGAAAAACAAATTCTCATTTACAACCTCTCATAAGCAGCAGAGTCATAGCCAGCACCTAAGTCACATGACATGATGACATGGGACACGGAGGACATGTGGATACAAGTATTCGACACAGGACACAGTGACCCTGGAAATAGGACACGGGGGACATGTTTATATATATATATATATATATAAAGATCAATCATTCAATGATGAATCATGATCAAGCACACGATAATAGCAGTTTAGAACCATAAATTGCATATTATGATATTTCTCATTAAGTCTTCAAAGTCAAAATGTATTATATAGATATCGAGAGAATGCCACTGGCAAATACAAAATAAGGAAGAATCTCATGGCTAGTCAGTGTCACTGGTTAGTGGTACTGACCACTATCAATAGTCCTCTAGCTCCTCCATGGCCAAATTACCATCACTGTCACTGCTCTCTCCTCCATCCTCCTCCTCCTCCTCACTGTTTTAAGAATCATCTGACTGCACTTATCTAAAATTGAGGCCATCAATATTTAAACTATCAATTGTGAGCTAAGAAAGCTTCTTTATTAGAGGTGAAAATCTAGTCATTGTTAACACCCGGAAATTTTCACCTGTAAAATGGAAAGAGTCTGGATAAGTCCTAAGAATATGGCCAACACCACTTTACCATAATCCTTTCTCTCTTTGGGTTGGTGTTTTGCCAACCATAGGGGGCTTCCCTACATGATCTAAGGTGTGCAATAATGGCTCCAAGGGAATAAATATGACCTCAAATCAATCAAGTATGCTGTTGTAATAAACAAATCAGATAAGAAAATCAGCAAGTACAAATAATGGGCAGCAAGCAAATACGTCCAAATAGTGATCATAGATGATAAAATACTAAGTATGCTCACTAATAAGCAATAACTTCCTGTGTTCTGCACTTAAAAAGTACAGACCAGCAAGGAATTACACCCCAAAAACATAGAGAAACACTCTAAACAAGTGGAACTTCAATGACGTATGCAAGTACAACTCTAATCTATAAATATCACTGTGAATTCCTTCAAATTCTCAGATTCTGTATGAAAAGTCAAAAGACATAGATGATAAAATACTAAGTATGCTCACTAATAAGCAATATCTTCCTGTGCTCTGCACTTGAAAAGTACAGATCAGCGAGGAATTACACCCCAAAAACATAGAGAAACACTTTAAACAAGTAGATCATCAATGATGTATGCAATTACAACTCTAATCTATAAATGTCGCTATCAATTCCTTCTAATTCTCAGATTCTGCATGAAAAGTCAAAAAACAGCAAGCTAATCTTGCTGGAAATGGTGATAAAAACTATGTCACTACAAAGATTTGATTATGAATGATGCCTGAATACAAATGGGAGACACGCTATGATTTCTCCTTCTGCACTAAAAATAAAAAATCGAGAAGCTGAAATCGCCATTTTTGCTAGGACGGCACTAAAACCATGCAGATTTAAAACTCTATGATTTTAAATGCACACAAACCAAAAAATTACTATAGTACCTCTATATTTCTGCATAAAACAAGCAGAGCAGCAAAGTAATTTAAGCTAAAAAGCACTGAAAACTCCTGAACAACTTTCAAAGTTGAGACCAATAAGTCCCCTTTCAATCTAGTCCAATCCAACTTGTAGGACGATGTAAGATGTACGTTTATTTTACCTTATTTATTGCTTCAAATCAATAAAATATTAAGTGACCAATGCTTTGTCCTAGAAATGGAGTATGAATAAATGACCGATAGAAAATAAATAGGCCAAACAAAATAAATGGTTGAGTTCACATTCCTTTAGATTTGCAACAAAAGAAACTAAGGGTCTACACTAATAAGATAGAAATTCTCAGCCCTGAGGGGTAGCTCAGTGGGTTGGAGTCCAAATCCAAAGACCGTTTGATATTAAGGTCAGAGGTTCAATTCTCGCAAATCCAACTCTCTGGGTTCTTCGGGGTTAGGTTCCCAAAACTGGAGCCAATAGGGCGAGGCCCCTTCAGGTAGGCCCCCTAGAATTATTACTGTTGATGTAACAAGCCCCAACCTCTATTCTCGAGGCTGTGAACCACATGAAAAAAAAAGATAGAAATTCTCACACATTTCAACACAAATATGGTCACCAAAAGAGTAATTCTCCAGATCAAAAGGGATACAATCACAATGTTGAATGTGGAGACATCCAACAAATACATGAGCTCAAGTGCTAGCTATCAATCACAGAATCTCTAGGAGAACAATGACAGCAAAAGAGGTGAAAAAGAAGTAAAGCAAAGACGGCCTCCTCCCTTGCTCGTACAATGATTTACAGAATGAGAAAGGCAAAAATAAATTGGACCAGAGATAGGTGGATCCAAATCCAGTATGTGCTCAAGATTAGAACTAGGCCCAACTGCCCAAAAATAAACTCCAAGAATTCTTTAGATGAAGTGCTCCTTCACCAAGCTTGAGCCTTTCTCATGCATATGTTAAAAATGGATACAAGGAGTGCAACCCCTCTCTAAGGATGGAAGCAAAGTGAAAATACAAGAAACCCCAACCATGTAAATGGCAGAAAAGGAGTTCCACCCTCCTAAATCTGGAACCTGAACTTGAAATAAGTCTTCTAGCCATCCTGATAAAGCAAAAAAGGAGTGCCTCCTTCCTGAAGAATGCATTAGAAAAGAAAAAAAAATGGCCAAAATCTCTTCTTGGGCACACTTCCCAAGGTTAAAGGTAATTGTTTGAGATACAAGCAATCTTGAAAATATAACCTAGCTTCAAGAGCCAGGGAGACTGAAAATAAAAATAACTTGTAGTAAGAGTCACTCCATGTGCAAGTCAAAAGTCAAACTGTATCCACAAGTAGGCTGCATTTCCAAAGGCTAAAATAGATATGATGAGGCCCACATTAAATGGTGAGGAAGCTTCCTCATGTGGTGCGCCTAGGTCTCCAAGAACAATATGCTTCTTGTTATCCACTAATTTGCACTTAGTTGGATTTTCAGTGAGCTGCCAAAGTTTTGAACAAGTCACTTGTTCATATCCAGTGCTTAGAAGTTCAGAAGTCCTTTCCGGGCCAATTTTGGCCCCTTTTTAATTTTTTGCATGTTCATACCCTACAGGAAAATTGTAATAAGTTGACGTAGAATGATGACTTTTTGTAAAAGACTTGGCTAACTTAGACTTTATCATCAATACGTTACTCTAGAGTATTTTTTCCTTGTTAATTATATGATGCTTTTCGGTGAAATATAATTTCCAAATTTTTCACTCAAACCGCCTGTTACCAACTAAGTCATGCTTAGTTGGTGGTATCAAGAAAGCTGGCAAAGACAAACAAACATCATTGTTCATTCTTCAAAGTTCAGAAGTCAGTCAGGCTTCTTCTGGGAAAAAATTTTAAAATTTTCTTGTACCAGATGTTCATACCCCCTCAGGGGAGTTGTAATAAAATGTTCTAGCATGGTAAAGTATGTAAAAGAATTGGTCTCCTAGACTTATATATCAACGCGACTAGCACAGAGTGTTTTTTCCATTGGTGATTATTTGTTGTTCAACAAACGACTAATAATTTCCGAGTTTTCCACTCATACCTCCAAAGTTGGGGTAGTCGTCTTGGTATTTAAGCCCAAGGAGGTTATTAGAGTCTATGTGTCAATGTATCTAAACATGCTAGGCATTAATATTGAGTCATATGGACATGTGCTACGTCCCCCTAGGTTTATTTTTAATTTTTGATGAAAATAATTTCTTTCATAAACATAAGCTATTTTTTAATAGTCTAATTGAAAAAATTTCAAATGTAATAAAAGTGTGGATAGGGATCGGATTTTGCCATGGGGGTGCTCATTTTCTAACTCAAAGCACCCATTTAACCCAAAAACCCACTTTTCCTAAGTTTAAGTGATAAATTTATCACTCAAGTCAAAAATCTCCAAAAAATAAAAAAAGTCATTTAAAAAATAGAAAAAATTAAATAATGGAGAAAATCCCCAAATTCCTAAATCAGTGGAATCTTGTATGATTGACTCCAAATCAGTTTCATTGGCTCTCAGTAGAGAAGGCAAGTTCCACTGGTGTTGAGCGCGTGTGTTTCTGATAGGTGAGAGAGGTGGCGTGAAGACTCCAAGTCAAGGTTTGTGCCCCCTTCTCTCTCTCTCACGTGTGGGTGTGTTGGCATATGTTAAGTGGATAGGTGGAGTTGGGTGAGAGAGGTGTCAACTACCTCTCCAGTCCCACTCCCCTTCAACTCAGTGCCACTCCATATCAATTCTCCTTCAACTCAACATTCTCTATCAGTCAAGGATGTGACCCCTCTGAGCCTCTCTGGCTATAAATAAAGCATCCTTTCTCTCATTCAAGCTAGTTCGAGTTGGATAAAGAATAGGCTTGCTGATTGTAATAGTTATAGTTATTTTTCTTGAAATAAAGAAGGCTTCAGAGGCTAGATGGTGTCATGTTTTATTGTGTGGATGAGCATTGCCATGTTTCATTGAGGTAACTTGTAATTTTTTCATAGTTTGCTTATTATGATCTTGTGGATTTAGCATTGAAGGATTGCTTTCAATTGAAAGGAAAAGAATTTAGTGAATAAGTTTATTGGCTAATTCTTTTTCTTATATGCATGTTTAGAGATATAGATTTTACATGTCTAATAAGTGTTATCACCAACCTTGTAGTTGCCTATGTGAGATGGATCCAAGATGGACGGTAGAGGGACAAGCAACTAAGGAGGTGGAACCAAAATTGCCTCGACTCCCAAATGGATGGTTGTCACGCCAATCGAGACAGTCTTCACTTCATGTTATCTTAGCCCAAGACAACAAAGAGGGAGACCCGAATCTACTCCCGACAGGAGAGATCAAACCTTGACACTAGATATGATTAAATGGATTTGAGGTACGTAAGGTGTAAGGTAAATGGAAACCCTCGATCTATGGATGATGTCACTAAGTGAACCCAGGCTTTGGATTAGGGTTTAGGAAGTGTGAGGCTTGATCCAAAGTAGAACACAGGTGATCTATGATGTAAATACTAGATCTAGGGTTAAGATACTAGCAATAGATGAAGATATCCATTGCCTTGGGAAACGTAACCAATGCAGAGAGGGCAAGGACAAGATTAGGGCTATCTAGTACCCAAGGACAAACTCAATGAGTGATATGACAATGTCAAAGTACCCGAGTCACTAGGGAAAAGTCAGATCTCAGGGGAAAGCAGCCAAAGAGGGGGTAGCGCTAGGGTTGGAGATCAGTGCCTGTCAGATCCAGGGCAATGGAGTCACTATCTGCCCAACGTTGGAGGAAACCCACATGGAAAATAGCCCGATCTACAAACCCAAAAAGGCATTTGGCCTGAAAAGTCAAATCACGAGAAAAACCAACAAGATGGCTAGCGCTAGGGTTTGGGAGGTCAGTTTCTCAGATCTAGGGAAACCTGCCAGCTTCTAGCTTAGCGTTGAAGGTCATTTGGTGAGAGGATGACCCGATCTAAAAACCCACGAAGGTATTTTGCCGAAAAAATTAGATCATAGAAAAAGTCAGAAAAATGGTTGACAACGCTAGGGTTTAGGAGGTCAGTTTCTAAGATCCAGGAAAACCAGCCACTTTCAGATTGGCGTTGAGGGTGATATGGTTAGGGGATGACCCGATCTACAAAACCCAGCAGTGGTTTGGCTCGAGATCAAGTTGTCCATTTTTTAGTATTTTTTGGTTTTTTTATTATTATGGGATTTTTTCAGTATAAGAGTGAAGAAAAGCAAATGTCAATGGATTGAGATTTGGAAGAAAGGGACTAACATGTAGATCTTACCTGGAAAACCTTGTAGACGTCTTGATGATGATGATCCCTGCTATCCCGATCAATTTGAGAAGCTTTGAGCAAGTTCTATGTCCAACGTTTTGCCCCAAGGAGTTAATGCGCCCTCTCTCCTGCACAACAAACATCAACCATATCAGATTTGTTGCAACATGAGAAAAAAGCTAAATGCTACAGAAAAATAGCAAGAAGAAATCATAGATTGCAATGACACTAATGAAAACCCCCTGATAAAAAACGAAGACATTCCAAGCAAGTTGAGGTCCCCCTGCAAAAACACCCAAGCTGAAGTTGCCCTCCTGTAGACAAGACAAAGATTCCAAAAAAATATAGATCTCACAGCAATTTCCCGAATGCTAAGAAGCAAAAGACTTTCCAATCACCATCTACGAACACCAGATGCAAAGGAGATCCAAGAATATCCACAAGAAAGTTTTTCTATTATTTAGATCCAAGAGCCAAAGACCCCTTACAAATGAGAAGCTCTCTCCTTTAAATAGGAATGAGAGAACCAAAATCCTAACCACTTTTTAAATGAATGGCTAAGATTAAAAGATACAAATGTCTAATCAATGGTTGAGATGAGCTCAACATACAATACATGGATCAATATAACAATATCAATGTTCCACCAAGTATCCAAGACGGGGGGGCGTGGGAGCGGGGAAACGCACATTGAGGACGTGTAGAGGCACCCCCAAATTTTGGGGTATTTTAGGGAGCGGGGGGGCGGGGGGGGACGTCGGGGTCTTTAAATCTTAACATAGGGGGGGGCATCTCTAAAATTATTAATTAATAAAAATAAATACATGCTAAATTGAAATTCAGCATTGTGCAATGTAAACCTGATATTCAGTTCACAATGGCAATTTTAAATTTTAAATTTTAAATACATACACATCTTCCATAACAACTTCGAATCATAAACATAAACATAAAATGATAAATGACAAAGCAATAATCATAAATCTAAATCATAGACATGTCACATATGTCATAAATCATAAATGATAAATTGTAAACACTAAACACTGAACACTAGACTAGTAAACATTGCAGTATAATTATAATATATTTCATATTTGGCAAAAAATACTCAAAATAGTACTGAAGAGTAAGTAAAGTACTAAAGACTCAAGAGTCAATGAGTGATGAGTCAAAGTCTAAAGACTCAGTCTGAGTTCATCAATGACAGTAAATAAAAGTTTAAAACTAAAAGTATCAAAAATAAATCATGAAAAGACTCAAAGTGCATCAAGGAGATAGCTCCATGGACTGGTCCTCCTGATGCATCTACTGCATGAAGTCACCATCTATGGGAGTGTCACCCTCTAAGTCAGAGTCACTCTCAGTCTCAACCTCAGGAGTGACCAATGGCACACCAACCAAACCGTGCTGCACCTCATCTAGTCTCTCCTCCTCATCTATCTGTGCATCATCCTCTGGATCCACATCCCATCGTGTAGCCGGTCCCATCTGATACTCTGGTGTCTTCCTATGTGAAAGACGTAGGGCACTGTGCACTGCAACTAGATTCTCTACTCTCTTAGAGGTAAGTCTATTCCTCTTGATAGAGTGGATGAAGCTATATGTAGACCAATTCCTCTCTGCTGCAGAGGAACTAGCAATCTGAGACAATAAGCAAATAGCAAGATACTGGACCTCTGGAGTATCATCCCCATGCATCCTCCACCAACCAATGGGGTCTTCTTGGCCTAAGTCCTTAAGATCTTCTTTTGCATCATGTTTGTTGAAAGGACCATTGAGATTTGCAAAATGAACCCATTGTCTTCGAATTTTCTTTGCATCATCTTCATCATACATCTTTGTTATGGCAGCTCGAAATCCCTTCTTAACCTCTAGATCTTCAATGGGGGAAATTCTACCAGGCCTGTCAACATACCATTTTGGGTTAAGTGCATATGCTGCCATGTGCAAAGGTGTGTTCATTCGATCCCATCTACGCTGAATAATGGGTCGAATCTGGGTCGTATAGAACTCTAAGGATGGCTCTTTCTCACGAATGGCCGCCCTTACTCGACCCAACATGCTTTCAAATGTCTCATAGATTTCTCCAAGACTAGGAGAATCCGAGTCCCCATAGCGAATAACCTCAACTATAGGGTGCAAGAAAGACACCAAATAGCTGCAATCTGCCCACCAATCATCATCCAAAATCCGAAGCCTGACCTTCTTCCCCTCATTTGTCTTGGATCCAGTCCACCTGTTCCAATCCGGAGTCACAACCATGGCCTGCAATGCTGGTTTCACCTCCAACATCCTATCCAATAAGAGATAATAGCTAGCATATCTAGTGTCTGTGGGCTTCAGGAATTCCTTCCTTGAGTGAGTCCTGTACATGGCTAAGGAGGTGTGGTGGTTGCAGATAAACATCTACACATCTCTCGCAACTGACACCAATGATGATACCCACTCAATCTTCCCAATGTCTTTCAGTGCATTATTGAGTGCATGCACACAACAAGGTGTCCAAAAAATATGCCTAAAAGTGCTTTGAACCAGTAACCCAGCTGATCTGCACACTGCTGCCGCATCTGTCACAACCTGCACGACATTTGTAGGTCCAACCTCCTCTATAGCTTCTCGAAGAAGCTCAAATTGGAAAGCTGCATCTTTGCGCTTTCCTGAACAATCAATAGCTCTAAGAAAGAAAGGCCCTTCTTGGCATGTAACTATCATGTTGATAAGTGGACGTTTGGCATTGTCTATCCACCCATCCATAACAATGGAGCAACCTTTCTTCACCCATGTTAGTCTCATATTTTCTTTTTGCATAGTAATACTGGACACTTGCCTGTCTAAAATAACTGTCCTCAACTTATGTTCACCTGGTGGCACATATGAAGGTCCCGATGCTACAATTGCCTAGACCATCTCCTTATAATAAGGAGAGCGACTAACATGAAATGGAATTCCATTGGCAAAAAGGAATTTGCCAATGGCATCATCTGTATCATTACGATTCAACCTAACATACATCCCTGAAATAGTTGGTCCTATTGCACATGAACGAGAAGAGCCCTTCTTTGAGGATGTCGTAGCAGGAGATGGTGGAGGCATAAGGTTGGATGNAATATTTTCGAAATGACTCATCTTTTTATGGTTTTTAACTTTTATGAGCAACCTGTAATCTCAACACAAAAACCTAAAATTAAAAAAATTAAAAATAAAAACAGAGCTAAGCAATGGGAGGCTCAATGCACAGCCCCTGTCATACTGATAATTTAATTTATAAACAGTTTTAAAATAAAAATTAAACTAGTAAATTACTAAATACTGTTTTGTGCAAAGCAAAGCAAATTTATCTAGTCATTGACTCATTTCCCTTAATTTCTTTCATAAAAGACCTAGCTATGGGAGGCCTACTCAATGCATTGAGAAAAACAAAATTTCTGATCAGTCCTCTGAGTGGATAATGAAACAGAGTATTATGTGGATTCAGATTACTTCTATTCTCAGATCATATTTGGCATACAGATCTGAGATAACAAGTACTATGTAATAATTAAATAACATACATGTGGACTGAGGAAGTTGCTTCTGTTATCTTTTTTTGCTCCTGCACAGCACAAGAAATTTCTCCTCTATATTTGAAGTGGGGATGTAAATCCTATGCCTAATTGCCTGGGCACAAAAGATGAAAATGTCAATGACCTCGCCCCCAATAGTGAACGGTTAAATTCAAAAATTGTTGTAGGCAAAGGACTGAATGTTTGCCATGTTTCTGTAGCAGGAAGGACTGAATATTTTATTTTTAAAAATGGGAAGTTAAATAGTAAAAGCTTACAACTTATAAGTTTTTTAAAATACTAGTAACTAAATACTAAATACTAAAATAGACTAAATGCCAAATGGCAGGCTGTCTAGAGAAACCACGAGGAACATACTAGCACTGATCATGCAATTCTGCAAATGAAAATGACTTCAATCTAACCAATGGCAATCAGATCTCAAATATAATGTAATTATGACCTTACACAGAGTTCGTAGGAGGCTAAAGATGGCTGTAACGGCTGTAGATGACACTCAAGATGGTATAGAGAGTTGGCTGTAGGAACACTGTCTGATATAATTTTATAAATGCCAAACAGGGTGAAATATATTAAAATTATCAAATAACACTCACAAGTGTGAACCCATACTTAAAAAAGAGACTTGCTCTGAATATTCGCAACAACAAGCAAAGTTCATTTGCAAATTCGTAATGAAACATTTTCAATCTAACCCTCTTTGCACTCGCATTGGCTCCCTTTCAAAATTAAGTTACCTGAAACTTGAAAATGATTTTGGTCTCTGAAGCAGGTGCAAGTTTCAAGTTTTAGAAATGGCAGATTGAAAATTTTGGGAAACAGGGAAATGGCATAAAATATGTGAGGAAAATCAAATAAGTCTCCAATAAGCAGATTACACTGGTCTCAATACTTGGTGGAACACAGGTCGCAATAGATAGATCGCAGCCCACTTCTTGTGTATATGACAGCCATAATAATTTATAAACACGTCCACTACAATAAAATTATATCCATTCTCATAAATATTTAATAAACTATTAAACGCTTACTCAATAGTCCGACTCCTCACGCCACAGCTCCAGCTCCAGTTCGTCCACGACTCCACGTCCACAGCTCATGGGCCACAACTCCAGCAGATGGTCACGAGCTCTCACGGTCTCACCACAGTCTTAGCAGTCAAACTCCGGCAGATGGTCACGAGCTCTCACGGTCTCACCACAGTCTCAGCAGTCAAACCTCACGGGCTCTCGAGTCTCAGCACATCGGCCAGCACACAAACGGTCCACAGATTGTTCACAGGTCAAGGAGCTCAATGCGGTCGGTTCAGAACGAGGAGGTAAAATAAATAGTTAAGTTTAGGTTAAAAACTTAAAAAGTTTTAGTTTTATTTTTAAATAAAAATAAAAATTTCATTTTTTAATTTTTTTTTGTGTTTTTGAATTTTTTATTAAAAAAAAATCAAATTTCGAGGGGGGGCGTGTGGGAGCCCCCCATGTTCGGGGGGGGGGGCGTGTAGAAGCCCCCCCATCATTAACCTGCGTTTCACCGTGTTTCATCAAAAAGGGGGCGCTGGGAAACGTTTCACATGGAGCCCCCCAGACCCCGGGGCGTGGGAAACGCAGGGGGCGAGCCCCCGACCCTGGGAGGCATGTCCCCGTGGAACACAAAAATGGACTAAATTACCCAAAGAGAGGGTACCCCACTCAACAAGAAATAAATGAAGCACATGGTGGGTCCATGGAATGTTAACTAACTCCCTCTGGGTGTCCCCATGGCACAATAAAAATAATATATTTTTTAAACTTTGAAATTGTGCCTCCTTGAGGAAATCGTGAGCCTCCCAAAAGCTCCAGAAAATAATATAGAATGCCCGAAAAAATAGATGTGGGCCCAATCAGGTGCTGCAACTGCTATAGAAGGTGCGAAGGACATCACTCTCATCATTATGACTCATGCCATGCCATTTCCTTGCCTCAGTAGCCCAAATCGAATTCTTCAGTAGCCATTTAATCATTTTTTAATCTGCCTCGGGAAATGTGAACTTGTCAAAATAGCCTCCTAGGGTGCCTGCATTGTCCAACTGAGCCCACCAGGCTCTCTGGGAGGGGGGTACTATGGTACAATCAAGTGGCTACAACCCCTATGCCTCATACAGTGCCCTAGGAGATCGAATAAAAACATCTTCCTGCTCAGACACATCATCTAGTGAAGCAAAACTGCATCAGAAGGGTAAAATGAGCCTCATCATCTCTGCAAGTGCTCGGAACTGAAAACAAGTTGTCTCATTAGAATCAGAGAGTCCAAATCCATCTAGGGTATATACTCATACCCTTTCCAGGTCTCTGCCTAATCATCAACAATATCCAATAGATAAAATAATAACCTGTAAATGATCAGATAACCAATATAACTCAGGCTCGCATCCATATGTTGCAAATGTTCAAAGGCTAAGACATGCTCTACAAATCATTTAAGTAACAATCATAACAAGTAGCAGTCACCTGTTGGAGGAGCTAGTCGGCGAGTCGACTAGTCGTATAGCCGACTAATTAGAGAGTAGGTCGGCCGCATAAGGTCGTGTCGGTTGACCGAACCGACAGGTAGTTATATGTAACTGTTTGTAAATCATATATATTAGGCTGTTGAGCCAGATGAGAACTCGGTTCAATTCTGTGTATGTATGGACCCTCATGTTATAATATAATCTGTTGTTCCCATATCTATGTTCTTGTCTCTGTGTCTATTATGTCTATATGATTCCATGTGTATTATTGGTAACACTCTATGATCTGTGAGATTACAACATCGGTTCCGTTGTTGGTAGTACATATACGAACGTAATGACTATAAGCAGATGATATCAAAACAGGAAATTAAGCACTGGTGGGAGCGTAAGATAGCAAATTATTTGCAGAACTACGCAAAGAGAAACAGATTAACCATTGCTCAGGCGAAGGAGAAATTCTTCACTGAAACACATGAGAAGTTTGTAGAATCAATACCCCAGCTTTTGAAAAAACTTCTGGATGAAAAAGCCGGAAGCAACTAAGGACCAAGAGCTGCTAGAGAAACTGATTCGAGGGGGACGAACAAACCTGTCGGAATAGTTTAAAAATATCACAGACGAATTCTGCGAGGAACAAGCCGTAGAAGAAAGAACTTCAATCGAAAACGTTCAAAAAAGATTCTATACAGACCTTACCGAGCAGTTCCTTTGATCCTTACCGACCCTGTTGTTCAAATTCCTAAGAGAAAGGGGAGTGGGTCATATCGTAGAACCTTGTCCGTCACTACACGAACCGCCACCAAATTCT
This sequence comes from Pseudotsuga menziesii, assembly GCA_001517045.1. Taxonomy (NCBI): domain Eukaryota; kingdom Viridiplantae; phylum Streptophyta; class Pinopsida; order Pinales; family Pinaceae; genus Pseudotsuga; species Pseudotsuga menziesii. The sequence goes on from LPNX010685414.1 coordinate 613,365, forward strand.
AACTAGGTGGAGAAACAGAAAAAGTGGGAGAAATTCATTGCCGAAAGGGAGTGGGAGTACTTCCTAAGCAAATAAACAGAACTATCCGAGCTTTCTAAAGCATCGGGTAGGCTATGGGGGGGTAGCTGGGCATATGTCGGGGTAAAAGTAAAAAGGATTCTAGTCGACTGAAGAAATACCATCACCAGCAATGAAAAGTCAACCTAAAAAGGAAATTGAACGAACAGTGACACATAAAGATACGGTGGATTTACAAAAAGTAGAAAGAGAGAAGAGGCTGAAAAGAAGGGAAGAGAGAAGAGAACAAGCTATAGCACTGCAAAGAGAGATGACTACTAGGGTGACAGACCAGGAAAGAAATTCGCCAGAGTCGGGTCATGACCGACAGGAAGAAGGCGTGGATGAAGAAGCATCACCCATGGAAGAAGACTTGTGGATAGAATAGCGTGAAGCTCTCCAAATAGAAATTCCCCAAGAGATAAGACCTCTGTCTCCAACAAATCTAAGTACCAGGATACAAGCCATTGTCGAAGAAGACCTAAGACTAAGATTTGGTGAGTTTGGTATATGGAGCCGACTAGACGATGAGGTATATGATGATAATCATCTAGTGATCCATCGACCGGAGGAAGGAAATTGGGTAACACTTCAGGCGTACCCTTCCAACCGAAGTATCCACTTACTTTACCCGACACATGGAGCACCCCCTCTGCCAAACACAGCTTTGCAAAATACAGAACAGTTGGACCTGCAGACAAATCAGTGCAGTTGCACATCAACAGGAGAAGTCGACCGGAATCGACTGCTTGTCGAAGAAGAAACGACAAACAAAACGACCGACGGGAACGAAAGTTCCGTCGACAACAACTCTGCACAACGAGACAAACAAAACATCCCACTGCCCCCACCACCGCCACTTCCTGGAGGAGACAGCGACAGCGATACCGACATGTGTCACGGATCAGCACATATCCCTCTATACAAGGGTGATGAAGATCCTAGACGACATTGGTTCGTTTGTGAGTCAATATGGAGGTAAATCAAGTTGGTCGAAGAACGACAGATGGCACAATTCGTCGGTGCCTTGAGGAAAAGAGCACTATCATAGTACATGACCTATATCGAGAGAACTCCCCAAGCATCTAAAGCAAAAATTAAAGCACAATTATTGTCTTTCTTTAAAACTCCAGACGCAAAACATCTGCCAACCAAAAAGCTGAAAACAACATCTCAGAAGCCAGCAGAGTCTGTCCGGGAATATGACAAACAATGGAAAGACCTCCTCAGCAAACTAGACTATGTAATTGACGAACAACTATTAATTCAGTGGTTTCTTACAGATCTATCACAGAAGATCCGACGGCACATAAGCTTGGAGACGTTTAAAACGTATGAAGACACACTTACCAAAGCTCTGCAAGTAGAGATGGACGAAGACTTTCCAGCATATCCTGTGGATACTAGATTGGAAGAACAGCTAGAAATCATGCAGAAATCATTGAAAGAGTTGAACCTCAAGAATTAGAATGTCTAGTGCACAAAATGCTCCACGTCCGAACACACTAAAGATAACTGTCGACAAGACATAAGTCGACAGGACGTTCGATTTGTTCAGACAAAATGCTTCTACGACATCTACCAAGAACATGGAGAACACACAACGAAAGATTGCCCATATAACATGAAAAATGGGAAAGCATCTTGGTGTGCAATCTATGAAGTAAAAAGTCATGCAACGGTCGACTGCCATCTAAATTTAAAGAACCAACAAAACTACCAAGCAGTCTACCAAACGAACGCAGTCGCGCAGAATAACGATAACAACCAGCGAAACAATGATCAAAACGAGCCAAATAATCAAAGATATGAAGGTCATCGATACAAGCATCGGTTCGACAACCATCGTGGAGGATATGGAGGTCGAGGACGATTTTCTAGAAATCGCGACAATCGACCACATCGGCCCATCCAATGCTTTACATGCTACAAAGAAGGCCATCGATATGCAGACTGTCCATACAAGGATAGAACCGATTTAAAGTTTTGTATTAGCTGTGGTGTAGGTGATCACTCATTAGAGGATTGTCCCACCATGCTCGACAAAATCAATAAAAAAAAAATGTTAATGTCTTGTCGTGTGTTCAAAAACATGATGTAATAAATACAAAGAAAAGGGGCAACAAGGGGCAAAAATTGGGAATGATAATCCACGTATAAGTAAAATCAAAGAAAAGAACGATTATCCTAACCCAGCCAAACAAAAACAATTATATAACGACGCAACAAATATAATTAAAGAATTTGCTAGACAGGAAGAAGCTAATGACAGTCGACAAAACATAGTTAAAGAATTAATACGTTTAGTACAGGATGATAAAGCGGTATCTCAATTCATTGACTTATTGTATAATATGAAGCATAATAATAAGACAGAAAAACAAACCAAAAACATATGCAGTCTAAACCAAAAAGACGAGTGATGCCAACCCACTTGTCGACCTAGAAATCGAAGGATACCATGTTCGACAAGTTGTACTCGACTTCGGTTCACAAGTAAATATTATGACTCGTGACACTTGGGAACAGTTGGGTAGACCTCGACTATATGAGTCAGGCATATAACTCAAGTTAGCCGACCAAGGTCTGATCGAACCGATCAGAGTTTGAAGAAATGTCGATACAACAATAAAAGGAATATCAACCAAAGTCGACTTTGAAATTTTTGACCCTAAGGAAGGATCCAGTTCCTTCCCAGCTTTAGTAGGTCGACCTTGGGGAAGAAAAATGAAAGCATCAATATCTTTAGACAAAGAAAGGATAAAACTAAAAGGGAATGGACAGAAAGTCATAGTACCCATCCACCCATCCCAAGGAGAACCTTGGATAGAACCTATTGATGAAGAAGTCGACATCCGACAACTATATCAAATACAAAATAACGAAGACTACATAGAACCCAATATCTATGGCGAGCTTCACTTAGGCAATCAAGATTCAGTAGGATACAACTCAAACGCAAAATTATATGATTGGGAAGTCGAAAACTACGAGACCCAAGCAAGAGGTTGCTGGACCATTCAAGCAGTACAGAAGAAACCAGTCCAACAATGTTTTTCAATCTCCATCTTCCCGAAAATATTCAAAAAGAAAAGTAGGGAATATCCTACCTTAAACCCAACAAATGTAAGTATCAGACATATCCCAAGGTATATAGAAAGAGAATCACCAGTGATGCATATAGAACAAGTATCTAAAAACATAGGTGAACATGGCCGACTACAAAGCTTAGTAGAAACCTTTACAGGACAAGCTGCTCAATGGTGGGATACCCATCAATTAAGATTGCAGACATGGACAACAGCTTCGACTTACTTCGTATAAAGATTCGGAAGAAAGAGGCTAACCAAACAGGCGTAATATATGTGTTCATCCAAGGGCAAGACCCACAGGAGCACATAAAAACATGCGAAAAAGAATGGAGAAGACTCGGGTATAAAGACGAACGTACATGGCCACACCTGTTTCCCTCGACGCTAGCCGACTTACCAAACAAATGGTATAAAATGGAGGAAGCACGGGGCGAAACATTTCAATGGCATGAACTTAGAGAGAACTTCATTAAGGACTTCAGTTTTATACCGCAGAATGAAAAGCTAGTCGAAACTACAAAACAAATAAAAACATTTATAGAACCGACCGGGAACAACACTCTGATACAAAACTATGATCGACCGACAATACCATGTAATAACATACAAACCAAGACAATACCACAGTCGACAAGACTGCAAATGGAAAACGAAAATCTGGAAGGGAAAAGCTTTCGATGGAAATCATACCATTCAGAAACAACAAAACCAATTCGCACAGTACTTAAAATCGACACAGCCAACAAAGAAGATACCGACCGAATGACTGCAGCAGACTTTCCTGCTACATTCTCACAATTCAAAAAAGGGAGTCGACCGATCAATGAAGCTAAAGCACCAGAATGGTTAGATGCCAAAGTTAAAACTAAAGAGTTTGACATATCAAATGACGATTGACCAAAAATGGCAAAAATTGGCGATTACTGGAGCGAAGAACAAACGACCGAAATAGTAAACCTACTAAAAGAATTCCAGGATGTCTTTGCTAGAGACTATAAAGATCTCAAAGGACTAGTCCATGAAATAGGCGAAATGAAGATCGACAATTAAACCTAATGCCCGACCTGTAAAGAAGAGGCCATACAAATTAGCTCATAAATACAAAGAGATAGTTAAGAAAGAGATCGACAATATGGTTGTAGCAGGAATTATCTACCCTCTTTTTGAGTTTCCTGTCATTTTCCAGCAAGCTTTGCTTTCTGGTTTTTAGCAGGTTTTACAGTTTACAAGGGGAGGTTCTGCCCAAATCACATCAAAAACACCTCAACTTTCAACCAGTTTCAAAAGGGTTCAAACCCTTATCTTCTTACTCTATTTTCTAGCTGTTTGTAAGCCTCGGGAGAGTCTCCTCGTGGGTATTCTCTAAAAGCTTTCAAAGTAATTTGTAATCATATTGTAATTAGGTAGGAAGTAGCTCTAGGAAGTAGATAAGTAGTTGTGCTTTCATTTTCAAGTAGATCTAATATTTTTCCAGTTTTTTTTACCCACATCCTTTAGGGAGATTGATGTGTGGTTAGTATATTTTGTTTATATTAGTTTACTTTCAAGCATTTCTTTTCCAAAAAAAGCATTTAGTTAGATCTTTACTTTCTGTCACCTAGTTTACTGTTTTGAAGGAATATACAACCTAACATCCGTCCGTGTATCCTCTGCCCTCCGTTATCTCCTTTTAGGGAACTCGGATCAAGGGTATGAAAAGCAGAAAGGCTTAGGGGCTTTAGGAAATCTAATTAGCTCACATTTATTTCCTGCAAATCTTTAAGTTTCTGCAAAGTAAATTTATTCTATTGTCCAGAGATCAAGTACCGGCACCTCTCATAAGGGATAACGCTCAGGTTGACTCTATTAACTTGTTAATTTTGTAATTCATTTTGCTTACTGTAAAAACAATTCTGCAATTTACTTAAAATATACAACCTAAATTGTCCGTGTATCCTCTACCCCCCTGTTATCTCCCTTTAGGGAACTCAAGTAAGGGTATTAAAAGCGGAGAGGCTTAGGGCATTTAGTTTAATAGGCATCCATCTTGCTATTTTTTCAGTTGATTAAAAACAGTGACCTCGAAATCTAATTGGAGTAGAAGACCGTAGGGGTCTCTAGGCGTTCTACGTCCTCCTTGTTGAGCACCGGGGCATTGGGGTTTGACCTGGGAGCTACAGATGGACTTGTTTCCACTGTTTTGAGCGCACCAGCATTCCCTCTTTGACTTGAGAAATACTAGATTGGGGTAGTCACACCACCGGATCTAAAACTTAATCAAAGACTTCAACTTTAATCAAATTTATTAAAACGAACCAAGAGACATTGCAAAATGTCTTACCCACATTTCAGTTTCTGTATTTGCTTCAAAGTCCTTGCTTTTCAAGGCTTTCATTTTACAAGTACATCTTGCAAGCATCTCAATTTCATTTCAGTATCTTGCACTTTCAAGTATAATATCTTTAAAGCACTGTGGCACACTTGAGTAAAACATTGTTTAATCTTGTAACTTGAAAGCAATTTGTCATTTGATCTTTGGCATAATAACTTGTTCATCCGGTGTATATCTTGTTTCCTTTCAGGTGTCATTGTATATTGGTTTAACCATTTTTTAGCACTTGTTCATATTGTGTAATTCATTTACGTTGTTCATATTGTTAATATTGTAGATCTTGCTTAGCTTAGACAACTATGGATAATCATTCTTAATTCTTTTGTAACTGTGGATAATCATTCTTAATTCTTTTGTAAGTTTGTAACTTGTAATATTTTGACTCCATTTAATCTAGGCACTGATCTTGTAACTTTGTAACCTTAATAAAATAAAATCCCTTTAACTAAATTGTTAATAAACCTTCCTGTAGGGACTATCCCCCTTGGCTCTGTTGGGATTTGGCCTAAACGGAGGAGTTGGGAGACTATGGTGATGACAGTGGTCCCCAACTCTAACTTGCCCCCAAGGACACACAAAGCGGGTTGAAGACTTCCCCGTGTCATAAAATGTGTATTAGGCGGCAATAGTCATTACAGAGCAGTTATTGATGCCCAGTTTTATATCAGTGCTTTCTCATTGGACAGATGATGTTTTAGATGGATTATATGCATGATTGTGACTCAGCTTTTATTATATTGTGTTATGGTTATCATTGCTCTTATACTCATCTTTGTGACATATATTAACATGTAGTGTCATGATCTGGCGGTCATAATTATATGGACTTGGATGTATTTGTATTATGTATTGATGTCCCTACTCTGACTTTGAAGTTCCTGATCTATACTCATTGGTTTTACCCTCCTTAGGGAGAATAGAGGTAGTCATTCCCACTATTGTTTTGGCTTGCTAGTGTTGGTTTCATCATTTATTGTCTCTACCCATCCATTACCTTCCAGTTTTGTTTTCAACCCGACTGACTTCTTGACATATGGCATGGAGGACCTTTTTTCCCTGCTAGAACCTTTGTTGGACAAACCTCCCTATTTATAGTGTGTCTTGGCTCTGAGTTGGTGACAGAACTTGCCTTTGGTGAGTTGGATTGTATGCCTAAATCATTCTGGTCGGTTGTCCCAATGTTTGGCGCTATGCAGAACTCCCCCTGGTCACTTGAGATGTTGTTGGCTAAAACTGAAAGCTCATGTACTACTTATATTGGAAATGTTTATATGCACCCATGGAAAATGAAAATGCTAAAACTGTGTTTCTTAACATATGTGAAAAAAGGCAAGAGCAATGAAATGCTAAAATACTCCTCGAAGGGTATAAGAAAGGTCCAAAAAAGCAATGGCTAAATATATGCTATATCCAAATATTGCTGACCTTATAAATGTGAAAATGTCCTGGATGAAAGCTACAATTAGCTATGCTTTTAAGCACTGGTGAAGTCCCCAAAATGACATATAGGCCAAAAAGGCCATGGAAATAAAATTGATGATCCTAATGAAACTAGATCAAACTTGATGTAGACATGATGCCTAAGTTGAATAAGCACTCTCTAAGCAACTCAACCGTTTGTGAGGCACTGCCATTCCCTGTGTTGTTGTTTGTCCGGCATTGGTTATAGTGAGTATTCCCCTTCCATATCCAAAGTGTCATGATGTTAAGTAAGTAGTCATCCTTTGCCCTAGCCTTGTCAATTTTATCCTTCACCCTTCACTAGCAAATTGACTACAACTATGAAGAGAGTATAGTCTTGAAAGTCTAGTCTGAGTAATAATAAATAAAGCCCTATATATGTATTTGGTTGATGTACCGCCAGTGAAATGACTGCTACTTGTTGTGATTGTTGCTTAAATGATTTGTAGAGCATGTCTTAGCCTTGTAGCACTTGCAGCAGATGGATGATAGTCTGAGTTATATTATTGGTATCTGGTCATTTACAGATGATTATATTGTTTATTGGATGTTGTTGATGATCAGGCAGAGACCTGGAAAGGGTATGAGTATACACCCTAGATGGGTTTGGACTCTCTGAGTCTAATGAGATAGTTTATTTTCAGTTCTGGGCACTTGCAGAGATGATCAGGCTCATTTTACCTTTCTGATGCAGTTTTGCTTCACAGGATGAGGTGTTTGAGCAAGGAGATGTTTCATTTGGATCTCTGAGGGCTTTGTATGGGAATAGAGGGTGCAGCCACTTGATTGTACCATAGTACCCCCATCCCAGAGAGCTTGGTGGGCTCAGTTTGACAACGCAGGCACCCTAGGAGGCTATTTTGGCAGGTTCATGTTTCTCAAGGCAAATTAATAAATGATAAAATGGCTATTGAAGAAATCGATTTGGGCTACTGAGGCAAGGAAATGACATGGGATGAGTCATGATGATGAGAGTGATGTCCTCTGCACCTTCTCCAGCAGTTGCAGCACCTGATTGGGCCCACACCTATTTTTTGGGCATTTTTATATTATTTTCTAGAGCTTTTGGGAGGCTCACGATTTCCTCAAGGAGGCACAAAGCCAAAGAATTAAGATATTATATTATTTTATTGTGCCATGGGGCACCCATAGGGAGTTAGTTAACACTCCATGGACCCACCATGTGCTTCATTTATTTCTTCTTGAGTGGGGTACCCTCTTTATGGGTGATTTAGTCCACTTTGGTACTTTATGGTTATATTGATCCATGTATTGTATGTTGAGCTCATCTCAACCATTGATTAGAATAATTTATCTTTTAATCTTAGCCACTCATTTTGAAAGTGGTTAAGATTTTGGTTCTCTCATTTCTATTTAAAGGAGAGAGCTTCTCATTTGTAAAGGGTCTTTGGCTCTTGGATCTAATTAATAGAAAGATTTTTTGTGGATATTTTCTAGATTTGCTTTGCATCTGGTGTTCTTCGGTGGTGATTGGAAAATCTTTTGCTTCCTAGCATTCGAAATATTTTCTGAGATCTATACTCTTTTTTCGGGATCTTTGTCTTGTCTACAGGAGGGCGACTTCATCTTAGATGTTTTTGCAGGGGGACCTCAACTCGCTTGGACTGTTTTCGTCTGTGACAGGGGGTTTTCATTAGTTTCATTGTGATCTATGATTGCATCTTGTTACTTTTCTGTAGATCTTGCTTTTCTTTCGTGATACTTCAAATCTGATATTGTTGACGTTTGCTTGTGCAAGAGAGAGGGCGCATTGGTCACTTGGAGCACAACGTTGGTCTTAGAACTCACTCATATCTTCCAGAATTGATCGGGATGGCGAGGATCATCATCAAGGCATCTACAAACATTTCCAGGTAAGTCTCTTCTCTTTCAGATCTCAATCCATTGTACCTTCTTTTCTTCAATTTTCTGAAAAAACTCCTAAATTTTAAAATCCAAAAAGTATTTAATCGAGGAACCGCTTGATCTTTGAGCAAACCATTTCTAGGTTTTGTAGATCGGGTATCCCCCTCACTGAATCATGCTTAACGCTGCCCTAATTCTGACTGGTTTGCCCTAGATCTGACTTTTTGACTGCTCAAACCCCAGCACCCCACTGAAAATTTGACTTTTCCAGAATTGACTTTTTCCAGAAAATAATTACATGGGTGTGTAGATCAAGTCTTCCTCATTCCAAAACACCCCCAACGCTGAGCTAGTTCCTGCCAGGTTGCCCTAGATCTGAAAACCTGACTTTCAGCCTCCTAGCCCCCCTCATAAGATTTTGACTTTTCCAGATCTGATTTTTCCTGAAATTTTTTTATTTGGGTTTGTAGATCGGACCATCCTGATCTCATTTCCACCCCAACGCTGAGTTGATGGTCTCCTGGTGGCTCTAGATTTGCAGATCTGCCACTCCAAACCCTAGCGCTAGCCCTCCTTCTGCTGATTTTCCTGTAACCTGAATCTTCCAGGCCAAATCCTTTTCTGGGTCCATAGATCAGGACATATTCCAGGTGGGTTCACTAAAACGCTGTGTTGATACTGAATCCATTACCCAAGGCTGAACAGGCACTAATCTCCAAGCATAGCTTTAGCCCTTCCTGACCTCTTTCCCCCGAAAGTTGACAATTCCTTTATATCTCAGGTTACTTGATACTTTCATATCTTTCACTGAGTCTATCTCCTTGGTACTAGACAGTCCTCACTCTGTCCTTGCTCATCCTGTCACAGTTACGTTTCCCAAGACAGTGGTCATCTTCATCAGTTGCTAATACCTAAACCTTAGAGCTAGGGTTTCCATTTACCTTACACCTTAGGTACATACATCAAAGCCACATTTGATCTGTTCTGGTGTCTAGGTCTAATCTCTCCTGTCGGGAGTAGATCCGGGTCTCCCCCATTGTTGTCTTGGACTTAGATAACATAAAGTGAAGACTGCCTTGATTGACGTGACAACCATCCATTTGGGAGTCTAGGAAGTCTTGGTTCCACCTCCTTAGTTGCTTGCCCCTCTACCATCCATCCTGGATCCACCTCACACATGCAACTACAAGGTTGGTGATAACACGGTTCGACCGATCAATTGGATGCATCAAAAACAACTTGGGTGACTAGTTTAATTGGTCTCACATTTGAATTAACCTCCCAAGGCAAAAATCCAACTTCTCGATTTAACTGGGTAGTGACCTTGGGACACCGTCTGGCTACACTCTTGTTGGTGTAGCGTTGGACACGTCTTAGAGACCCTGACCCAGCCCACATTCCTTGTGTGGAACCGCATCGGATAAGGGTTTTGGACATACTCCTTGTACTTTCGGGTATATTTGGAGTTCCCTTCCCCCTAATCTAATTCACTCATCTTCCATATTAATCTAAAACTGACCAAGAGCATTTGCAACACGTCCCAGCGATACAACAGCACTTTCGTATTTCGGACTCCATTTTTTGGCACTGGTATTATCATCATACAATCATTTGTTTCTATATGCTTTGCATATCATGTGTTAAGTTAATCTATATGTTGTTGTGTTTAACATATATTGTTGCAATATCTTGTTTCAGTGCTTTTTTTTCCATCAAACTCCTAAGTAACTTAATCATCATCACACTAAGCCTTAACAGTCTTAGAAACTAATAGGGTCTACCCCACTTGGCTTCGATTAGGAGTTGGACTAAACATAGGAGTCAAAAACAAGGTGACAGCCTTGACTCAAGACTTGCCCCAAGGACAGACCGAGTGGCTTGAATATTTTTGCCATGTTTCCCCCAGGTGTGTGAAAGGCGGCAACACCGCCAAAGATGGAGTAATTGTCTTGGTGGTTAGGCCTTACAAGGTTATTAAAGTCAAGTGTCTATGTATATTACCATGCTAGTCATCAATATTGAGCCATATGAACATGTACTAGGTCTCCTATAGGTTTTTTTTAATTTCTGCAAATAAAAAATTTCTCGTAAAATGGGTCAATTTTTTAGAGTTTTAATTGTAAAAATTCAAAATGTCATAAAAGTTTGGCTAGAGGACCAAATTTGCCATGGGGGTGCTCATATTCTAACTTAGAGCATCCACTATACCCCGAAAACCACTTTTGAGAGTATTTGAGTGAATATTTATCACTTAAATTAATTTTCTCTCGAAAATGTCAGAAGGACCAAATAAACGGCCAAAAAGATATCAAAAAACAAAAAATCAGCATCCCTCAAATCAAGAAAGTATGTCTCACTAAGCCCCAAGAGTTAGCTCAATCGGTCGAGTACTCGTAGTTAGGCCTCCCAGCATGTGAGGTCGCGGGATCCAATCTCATCGACTCTCTTGGGGTTAGGCACGCAGAGGCCGCGGGTGTGAGGCCCCTTCAGGTGGGTTCGCCAGAAATTATTCCGTGGATGTAGCCCGTCGGTCAAGCCGGCGCGTGAACCACATTGAAAAAAAAAAAAAAAAAAAAGTATGTCTCAGACGTGTCTGAAGTGTAACTAAGTTAAATGAGGATCATTTTAGAGTTAACTAGATGTCGAATCAAGTTAATTCCAATCAAATCTCAAGAGGGTGAATTACTTCCTCAAGAGAGGAGCGCAGTCTCCCATAGAGGGCACACATCCTTGGTTTTGGCAATCAAGGATTGGATGGTGGATTCTCCAAGATGAGGGCACATCTCTTCTTGAAGAGGTGGCGCCACTCACTCAAGTCTAACTTGTTATATTTTCTTAAAGATTATAGCAGTATATCTTAATTGCATTTATCAATAGGATCACTAGAAGATAGACAAAGCACGGAACAATAACACAAGTATTTTCACCTGGGAAACCCAATTGGAAAAAACCCAGCAACCTTCGTCTAGAAATGATAATTCTAATATCAAAGTACAATGAAGAAAGAAAAAGAAAAATATGGAAATGCCTTCCAAATATGAAACCCTGAAAATCAGTCTACTTCTAAGTTGTTGTGTAGCTGTTGTCTTTCCCAGAAAACTGCAAACTGTTGTGTAGCTGTTGCGCTGCTGTTGTGTGTTGAAATGAGGAGGGGCGCCTTCTATTTATACTGTTTTGCCACCCGAAAAATAATTGGGGCCGACTTCCCTTGGGGGTGCAATAAATAATTTTATATTTTATTATTTTATTTATTCTTTTATTGCTGGCTTTTCTCCCCAAGGATTACATTGTTCTTTCTAGGGTTTAGATGAATAATTACAACAAGTTCAACTCCCAAAGGAGGACAATAAGAATAGCTTCTAAAGAAAAGTAGATTTGATGCTAGATCTAAATAAAAGAGAGATCAACTTTATGAATCTTTAGATCTAAGCAACAAAAACACTTCTATAAACTAGATCTAAGGAAGATATTGATCTTAAGCATGTAGATCTAAAATATAAAAGCAACCAAATGAGAAGTTTAATTTTAAGTGAAGAAGATATGAAGAAAAACCCCTTTGGAAATGGGCAATTGAAGCTCCGTTGATGGCTTCAAGATGGACTATGTTTCCACAAAGGGTTTGAGAGCAAGAGAAACAAGCAAGATCTCTTGCAAAATCCGACAAGCAACTTGTAAAAGCCTTCACACTTGCACAACACTTGTCAAATCATATAGTAAAAGTCTAATGTTGAAGACAAAGAGAGCATACTCATAAACAAATAACTTAATAAGCATACAAATCCTAAATCTTAAACATAGATCTTCTAAATGAACAATCAAGAAACACTATCCAGTCCTGTCAATTAGTAATAATCTTTCTTTGGGCCATAAATTGACAAGAAAAGCAGCAAATGCAAAAAACAATTCCTACAGTGACCTCAATACACACATGAAACAATACTAATCCAATTGGAAAGAAGACGCCACATTGACCTCCAAAGCCTTATTTCATTAACAAAATACTCAGAAGATGATTACAATGGGAACAGAGGTTTCATACTTCAATCTAAATGAAGGAAAGTGCCTCACCTAAATAGCCAAGAGAGCCTAGGGGGGGCATATCCTCCAATGAGAGTTCAAGTCGAGTTCATGGAGTTGATTGAGGAATGTGTTGGAGTTAACCGAATATTGAGAGAAATAATTGTGGGAGTTTGATGGAGGTTGGTGCGAAGGAGGTGGCGCCACATCTCTCGTGAGAGATATGTCTTCTTTTGGGATCTCCACATCTCATGTGAACAACCGCCAACACATCTAAAGTCTTCCCTCTCGCCTCCTTTACCATTGATAACAACGCCAACACACCAAATCAAAGAGTAGATCACCTCATGATTTTTTCCATGTCACCTACCACCCATGCAATGATGGGATGAAGGTGAGCGCATCTTTTAAATTAATGAAGTCACCACCTCTCATGGGACCCACTCTTGAGTCGTCCTCATTCCTAAAACAAGTCGACTTTATCCTTTAAACAATTCGACATCATCATAGTTGACTTTCCCATGTTTGACATGTCCCCATATGACTTTTTCACTTCGTCATTTTGTCGCATTATTAGCATTAAACTGACGTTTTGATGCACCTGTAGAGAAATCATGCTTTACGGGATGATTTGGTCACCAGAAACATGGGAAAAGTGGCCTCGAGGGTAAAGAGAATGCTTTGAGTGTGAAAACGAGCATCCCCGTGCCAAAATCGGACTCTGTACCCAACTTTTATTACAATTTGAAATTTCCCATTTATACCATTAAATGGGAAGATATCATCCTGGACAGAAGGACAAGGACTTCTCGCAGAGGTGATGTTGATTATCTTCGAGTGGGCATCAGAGGCACTCATCCAAGCAAAGCCAAGTGGATCGAGAAGGAGAAAGTGAGGGAGCAATTCCCTCACCTATCTATTGATTAGTAAAGGCTTTTGGAGGCCAAAAGCTTCTCAGTGGTGAGGAATGATCCAGGAGGATCCAAGAAGGCAAAAAATTTTAAGTCCTCAAACCTCAGCAAAACTGGCGTCAGATCAAAGGCCTCATCAAGACGATTCCAACGACGTTCGTTTCACCTCAAACGGACTCCGTATGAGAAAGTTATCGCGTTCTGTTGTATTGATGAAACATGCAAATTTGGCAAAATGGGGGTGCCACGTGGCACCACTGGCAAGGTGACACGTGGCATCCATACAGTACGGACGGATGACGTGGCAGTTGTACGGACAGACATGTGGCATTACGGTCCAATCAGGGTGCAACACGTGTCATGTACGAACGATGAGGTGGCAATCCAGTCAACAATACGGACCAATCGGAATGCGACACGTGTCATGTACGGATGATGAGGTGGCAATCCAGTTAGCAGTACAGACCAATCCAAATGCGACACGTGTCAGTACGGAGGTGACTGCGCAACTTAGTTGGCAGTACAGCAAATGAGTTGGCAGCTGACTGGGCGTTGAGGTGGACCAATCCGGAACTGCCACATGGCAGCACCGGATTGGCCAATATTGATTGAAGTTCACCAAAATGTTGTTGCTCCGCTAGTTTCGAACTTCTGACCTCCCATACCCTGTCTCCATGCCTTTACCAACTGCACTGGTAGTGTTCTTTGTATAATGTATGGAAATAATATTATTTAAAGTGGCATTTCGAGCCCCAAAGGAGCCAGGGCTTAGCCCCGACCTTGGTTCTTCCTCCAGCGTGATCGGGAGCTCCGACCAGCACGGGAGCCCGCGCTCTATTTCAGCACATGTTGAATTATAAACTATATAAAATGGGTTATAAGTGGGTCTAAAAACAAGTTACGTTATAACAAATTTGTCTTAAAAAAAAACCATATTGTGGGTTCAATGAACCATGTGGTTTTGGGGGAAAAGAATTTTATTGTAATATTCTAAAAATATAAAATGTGGTTGGCATAGTTGTAACTATGTCAACTACATAATTTAAGAAGAGCCTAACCAAATGTGGGGAGTTGGAACCATATGCCTTCTTGGGCAAAATTTGTTGTAACCAAAGAGAACATGAGGAAAATGTGAAGAGGGGCAAGTCATGGCTATATAAGCCCCCTTAGTTGCCATTTGCCACTCATGCTTTGGAGTGGAGACTTTGTAGCTAAAGAAGAGAAGGGAGATTGCGTAGCTCTGCAGGAGGAAGGTACGAGTATTTATACTCGTTTTACACCGTCTTCAGGCTTCGGAGTTGCTGGAAGCAGTCTTGTTGTGTTTTGGGCAGTGGTTCTCTTCCTGACCATTGTCGCCAAGGTATCATTGTATCATTGCCATGTATTTTTCCTTATGCTGAGATTATAGATCGGCCCTCCTATTGAGAAGCAGGCCCGGAGACGTAGTCCATCCTGGACGAACTCCGTTATCAACTTGTTGTCTTTATGTGCGTATTGTCTATGCTGTTTGGTTCTCTTCTTATGGATTTGTGAGCTTCATTCATGCTCTTTATGCAATTCATGTTAACGTCGTAGAGTAGCAAAGATCTTGTTTTCGGATCAACAAAATTGTTCCAAAATAAGGAACTAAAAAAATAAATAAACCATTATCCTTTATGAGCACCTTAGCTTAAAATGGGTGAGACAAATTAACTTTTCTCGCCAGAGCACTAAAGTTAACCTAGCGCTACAAAATTGTTCAAAATAATAAAATATACAAAAACTAATTTTGCTTCCCAATAGCCTGTTTAAACAATGTTATGCACAAGTGTAGTCATGATCTGTCACTATGAGGCCAAATAACTCACAATGGAGAATGTCTTTTAGGAAATCATATCAAGAGCCACAGATGGGTCCTCAATGTCTATATAAAAGCATGCATTGGTATAATGATATGCATCATCATTAGATATTTTAATCAGCATACTCTGGGCAGTACACCATTCTATAGTTGTTCTATTAATTGCATAAGTATTGTACCATTGAAATGGGAACAAGGTAAAAGAATCCAATCACCCAAAGAGGTGCTTTACATTTGAAGGTGAATTCTTCAAATTGATAATGTATTTCAACGATGTGCTCTAATCCTAGAATCTATTGCTATTTATAGTTATTTCTTAACTTGAATGGGTGCTTGGAATATGGGCAACCATTAATTGTATTTCTTGCTTGGGCTTGATCTAACAAGTCAGGCAAAAATCATTGTCTTGCATCAGGGCTTATATTAAAACATTTTAGCCATCGAATGCACCTGAAACCCTCCCATTAGGATTGTCGTTGTTATCCTACAAGCTGTGAACAATATTAGTATTTCTATTAGCTTGTTTCTATTTACTCTAATGTACCAAAAAGGGGTTTTGAGCATCTTATCTTCTTAGCTATGAATATATAGAAGACCTAAATAACCATCATGTAATTTCTTTATTATTTTTTGAAAATTCAAAAATTAATTAATTATATATGAGACCCAGGGACTTTGTACATAACCAAACTTCACTATTCCAACCAAATCCACATGAAAGTAAGATGAAGAACCAAAGGAATAGCAGTTTGCCTCCATCTGTATTCGCATTGTCTCCAACAAGCCAGCAAGTCCAGGTGTTCTGACAGGTTGACTTTGGTATTTATCTTGGATTCCATGAGGAAACTTCCTTGACAGGTTTAGTTTGTTCTCATCCCTTCTATCTTTTGCTGGTGATATAAGACCCCTGCGATTAGTTGTACAGATTAGGCCAAATGATAAAAACAATCAAATAACTTTCCTTTTATAAGAAAAATAGTAACATACACAACACTATAGCACTTTTCCCCAGTATTAATTGACCTTCAACCAGATAGCAAACTTTATGTTAGATTCAACATAAGAACTCACACTGCTCCTCCTACAGATGCAAGAAGAACCTCATATGCTGTTTCCCTAAGATCATCGTCAGACAAGCCTACAAAGGGTATATAAAACACAAATAAGCACCATTCGAAATATCAGGTAACTCTGAAATAGTCGATGCATATAAAAGACATTTAAAACAATAAATGGACTGAATATTAGCATATTCCTTCCAGCATGACTAAGAATTGACCCTTACAAAACACTGATGCACAATTAATATGAATATAATTGTTAATACAAGGAGAGAGAAAACTTACCCTTGATCATAATTTCAGTAAACTTTACCAAGAAAGAATTCAACAGTATAACCAACATGAAGGATGTAGAGGCAAATAATGGCAGTAGAAAAACCCAAATAAAAACTAGATCAGAAGGTTTTCGAGGCAGAAAAAATTATGATTTCAAGTAACCTATTGCAGAAAACGTTTGGTCACAACGATCCAGATCGATGCCTTTAGCAACTTTCAAAGTTTCAAGGTTAATGAAGTCCTAACTGATGGAAAAGACGAATTTACTGCTATAATGTTTTATCTCAAGATACATGAAAACAATAATGCAATGCATAGTTGTAACCAACCTCAAGAGTGCTTTGCAAGGAGAGCTCTGGAAAACAATTTCTTGAACATTAGAAGTTAGAAGTGGGGTGGGGCATGGGTCACCCATAATCAACTTTCCCCTTTCAGGTATTCTTTAGATGGTCCAGGCTTTTTTAATCTATTAAAATTTTGGCCAAGTCAGTTTCCTGCCACACGCAAAGCGGAAAATAAAAAATATGGCGATAGGCCAAAGAGTTTCAAACTCACCTAATGGAGCATCTGCCCAAGAGCGGCTCTGATACCACCATAATGAACAACCCTTAATTAATTGGAAATATCCAACATAAGAATGACAGAGTTGAAATCCATATGGATAAATATAGAATTGTTATATATGAATTATTGCTTTATGTTACAAGTGCTTTGTGACAATATGTGTATTTTATACACTGATTGGTCATGAGCATGAAAAGAAATGACCTTTTTTATTAATTATTATTGCGTGTTTATTTATTTAATTATTATTACTATGTAGTTATAAACACTTTGAGCATGTTACATTAACCAAGGAAATCCCAACTTCAAGCATTATACTCATAATGTGTCACCCAATCAACCTATAATTCTAATGAACAAATACAAAAACTTCTTACAGATGCCAGATACAGAATCTGAGATAATACTTACAGATGCCAGATACTAAGGAAAACTTCTTTCATCATTCATGTGCAACATATGTAATCTACTAAGTATAACCAATTATGGGGCCCGTATATAGTAACACAATTACACATTGTTGAAAACTTGAACCAAGATGCCAGATTGATGAGCAACGAGCTAATTGCTAAGAAATGGGAATCAAAACAGCTCCAAAACTCGGCCCTACCACAACCCATGACCATGTACCATAGTCAAAATTCAGAATGCCATGCCATAATCCGTACTCCGTACGCTCAGACTAACTTTACAAAAACTCCAAAGATGAGTGTAATTGAAATAGAGGGTGACCACGTCAATTTATAGTGTTTGTAGGGCCATTAGGTAAGTCGACGTGTCTGAATTTTAGGTTTTTTTATTAAAAAAATTTCAAATGCGTGTTTTTATTGCCCCACAAAAAATGTTGTACAGAACCGGCCAGTTTCGTATGAAACCTGGGCGGTTTGAGAAAACCGGCTGGTTTCGTACGGAACTAGCCAAAAATGATTTGAAAGCGTTGGTTGGCCCGAAAACCCCTAAACCTGGTTCGACTGCCTGGTTTTGTCAATTCCGGGCCGGTTTTGATAGCATTGGTTCACAACCAAATTTAATAATGTATAGCAACTTATGCACTCCACCACCCCAAGCCAATGGTAGCATATTTCAACCTCACCACAACTTCAACAAAGGCTTGTGTTATCCACTAAGTTGCATTTAGAGGATTTCTAGTGAGCCGCCAAAGTATTGAACAAGTCAATTGTTCATTATCGGTGCTCAAAAGTTATGTGGTTACATCAAGACCAGTTGTGGTCCTTTTTTTAATAAAATGCATGTACATACCCCTTGGGGACGTTGTAATAAATGTTCTAACACAGCAGACTTTTTGTAAAGGACTTGGCTTCCTAGGACTTGGCCATCAATCCGATCATTCCAAGATGTTTTTTCCCTTGTCAATTATGCAATGCTGAATAAGAGATGTATAATTTTCGATTTTTTCACCGCTCCTCCAAAGTTGGAATTTTCGTCTTGGTGGTTAAACCCAGGAGGCTATTAAAGTTCATGTGTCGAAGCATATAAACGTGTTAGACATGGTTTTGAGTCATTATGGATATGTCCTAGGTCCCACTTAGGTTTTTTTAATTTCCAAAAAAATAATTTTTTCCGCATTTTTAGGCCATTTTTAATGGTTTTAATGGAAAAATTCAAAATGTAGTAAATATGTGATCCGGAGTCCGTTTTTGGCGTGGATGGGCTCGTTTTCAAGCTCAAAGCACATCCTTTACCTCATGACCCACTTTTCCCATGCTCTGAGTCACTATTGTGTCTCGTATGGCATTATTTCTCTATTGGTGCGACGAAGTGGCAAAAAAATGCTAAATCTCAAAAATTGCACTGAAGTAAAAAATCAAAAATCAAGTCAAAAGTCAAATTTATGACTTGGAAAGGGTGGCGATTGTTTCATATGGTAGATGACATCATACTTAGGATATAATATCATTGCTTATTAATATTTTTGGAGCTAGTGAAACAACCAAAGATTGGATTAACGTCCCTCTCCAACCTCACGTGTAGTCTACATGGCAGGTTTTTCCTCGCATGGAGTGATGTGGAAAGGGAACTAAACCTCATCCTTAATCAATGCAAGTTCAACCCATAAATTAAGCGTATGATCTCATGTTTTGAGATGCGCCTCCATTATGGGCTCTCTCGACATGCTATGCGGCGATCGGTAGTTTGGTTGGTGGATCTTTTGGATGGAGCGCATCTCTCCTTTGACGAGGTGGTGCATCCCATTAGGGAGAGACTCTACTTGAACTCCAATGCCTCCACAATCATCTCCATGAACTCAAGTGCAACTCGTCCCTCTCTAGCAGTTGGTTGCCTCCCCCCCCCCCCCCCCCCCCGGGGCTTGGTTACTCTATTTAAGCGAGGCCTTCTTCATCATTCTAGAGAAAGCAAGGGACCTCTGGTCGTATGATTGTAATTATTTATCTTTGTTATGAATAAAGTCAAGTCTTTGGAGGAAAATCTGCTGGTGTAATACTCTATCTATGGCGAATGCTTGTTCTGTAACCAAGGTGATATCTGTTTTGCACTTTTTTTTTGTGGTTCATGCAGTTTCAAATATCTAGCTTAAAAATTTGTATTCCAATCCATAGAATAGGCATTTGAATTTCAAATTGTTTATTTATGTGTAATCATATAAGATTCGAAAGTTATACGTTGTAGCCGGTAATACTTGTATACTTTTGGTTTTATGTGATTTACCATACTAGATCTTATCTTTGCATGAAGGTTTCTTGTGTATCTTTGCAGATCACAGAAGGTGGAGTAAGACTAGAGCTCGGTTGCATCTTGTCTTCTTCACCACTTCATTTTGGATCTAACTTGTTTATCCTGCAGGCCCCCCCTCCTCTTCAGCCTTGTTCAAAGTTTGAGCTTGAGCTCTTCTTCTTCCTTCTCAACGAAAAAACACTCAACTTCAATCTCTTTATTTTCATTTTTTGCAAGTTAAAATTTGATCATTAAAGATTTATCGTTCTTCTTTTTACTTGCTTCAATTTAGATCTAAGAAAGGGCTGAAATTATGTATCTCAAAGCTTAGATCTAGTTTCCATTTGCTTTAGCGTGCTTCAAGGTTAGAGTTTGCAATATTTTTCCAAGTGTTAAAAGTTGTAAATTTGTTGTGCTTTACCTAACAAATCTACTAATTTGCAAACTTTTAACTTGCTGGTTTTTAGCAGGTTAAACAAAAAATAGAGGGAGTTGCTGCCGAATTTTTGTGCTTTAAGCCTTCCGGAGCACCCGTGATCCAACTCACTTCCCCCTTCTTCGTTCCACTTCTTTCTCGAGCAATTTGTAAGCCGTTTTGACCTGTTTTTGAGGGTCAAAAGTCATTTATTTCTCTAGAATTAACATTGTAATAAATCATAAATAAAAGGCAAGTGGAATTACGACTCCCACAGCCCTCCTTCCCCCATTTTGGGGAAGCCTGTATTTGTCCATTTATTTGCTTTATACGGGGCACAATATTAAAGTAGTTTCATTTTTTCTATTTTGCAAGTAAAATAGATCAATCATATTGCTTTAAAGTTTCATCTTTTCTTTCTCACAAAATCGGATACTAACCCAACCTTGCTCTCCCGAGTATGGCGTCTTAGCTTGAAAGAGATTCTTGGCTGTAGTAATTAGAAAAACTCATCTTTTTTGCATGTTTACCTTATGTTTAAAATTAAATTTCTCTGACTCTCTTGCGACACAAGCACACAATCCGTCCTTGAAAGATTGTACATTTGTTACTTGTTTTCACTAAATTGGAACAAACATTTGCCTCTACCATGTATGCTCTACCCCTCGCGGCTTAGTCTAAGACTTGGGATTTCAAAAGTGGTATTATGCATTCATTAATCCCTCACGTCTAATTAATCCACTCACATTAATAAAAGCAACTTCCCCAAAACATTACGGAAATCCAACGTAACAAGTCTAAGAAATAATGGGAAAATTCTTCAGGGAAAGCGGGAACAACTAGAAAGTGACCGTGGGGTCCCGTTAGGCTACATCCTTGTTGGTGTAGTGTTGAACACCCCCCCCACGACTCCATCTAGCCCACATTTTCCCATGCGGAGCCACTCTTCTCAAAATCCAGACATGTTCCCAGTACCTCACAGTATATTGGGAATCCCCTTTTCCCCTTAACTCACTCATCATTGAATAAGTTAAAACTAACCAAGTACATTGCAAAACGTTTCTCAACACTTATTTACTTTGACTCCATTTTGGCACTGGTTTATATTGTATCAATCTTTTATTCTGCTTCATTCAAATCTATCGTGAATGCCATTTTATGTTGTTGAGTTATATTATTTCAATTTTTGCAATACTTGATTTAGATATTGTTAAATTCTTGTATAGACTCCTAACAAACATCTCATACATAACTTATTAAAATCTAGAGCCTTAGCAACTCTTTAATAAGGACTATCCCCCTTGGCTCCGTTAGGAGTGGCATAAACGAAGGTGTCAAGATCAGGTGACAGCACCTAACTCGAGACTTGCTCCCAAGGACGCACGTAGCAGCTTAAAGATTTTTGTTGCGCTAATTCCCCCCAGATGCGTGTAAGGCGGCAACAACTTGCATCCTTGAATCTTAAACAATGGAAGCTCAATTTCCCTTCCTTTAAACCAAGGCAGCGGGGAAGCGCCCTAGCCCCCTTCACTTCACTCCCAAATTGCAATCCCAGAGGAAGCGAACAAGAATTGATCCCAGGATCACGATTCCTATTCGCTTCCTCGTGGTATTGTTTTTTCAAATTTCAACATATAATATTTTCCATCAACAAACTCTAATAGATAACATCAACTATGAAATGAAACAAAGCATCATAATATCATATTCAATACCAAAGAGTTGTAAGATGCAATCAACAATTTAAAGTTCAAACTTCAAAGGCAGGTTCAAGATTCAAAGGTTAAATTTTCAAAGTTCAAAGTAGGCCATAATGTTTACAAAATAGGCCATAATAAACATGAAACACAAAGTACTATGATATTATCTACTAAGATTTCCTCTTGCAATGAGAAACTTCCATTTTTTTTTCTCGTGATCTAGATGGAATAGGAGCTGCTGGAAGTGATCATGGAACAAGAGAAGAAGATGAATGACCCCCACGGACTACTGGATGTTGTGAAGCTAAAGAAAAAACTCCTGCATCTGGAAACATGTTGGTGGTTAGGGGTGGCATCTATGTTTATGAATTGGATCACCATCATGATCACCCAATAGTTCAGCCTCCAAGCACTCTAATGCTATGGCTCCATCCTCCACATTAGCCTCCTCTAGATTGTTGTCCTAAGTCAAATATGTTCTATCATTCTTGCTGCTTCATAATAATGGGACAACAACCTCAAGTTGTACTGCACATAAACCAAACTTTCAGCCCGTTTTATATTCAAACTATTTCTCAACCTCTCTAAACCAATGGATAAGAGTCAACATCTCTCGATCTTTGTTTGCATGCAAGGTACCAAAGACCATGTTCACTGATGTATTGGCTCAATTCACTCCGTACTTGAGCACACTCCTCATCAAGGACCAACTTGTCTAATGCAAGCATATACCCATTTTGCACCTCTAGATTTGTGTGTAGTCTTTTCCTAACTCCACCACTAGGTGCAGGTTGGGCCAAAGATGGAGAATAATATTTTGGGGTATGGACATATGCAAGGGAATGGAGTGGAACATTCAAATTATCCCAACTTTTGACCACATGTTTATGAATATGGTCATACAAGATTGCATCTCTTTGCTCAACAATGTCTTTGATTTGACCAAGCATGTTGTCCATCTGCTCATACACCTCCCCAATCATCGGCTAATTTGTATATGCAAAACGAATCATACTATAAACAAGCTTGGTGAACTGTAGAACATACCTAACCTATGCCCAGAACTGACCATCAAGAACGATGTCCTCCACCTCCTGAAAGCCATGTCTATCATATGTGCTTGCAACTCTGTCTTTCAATTCTTGCCATGAATTAATTGAGACCATACTAGCCAATGCCTCTCTAACTTTCAAAAGCCTCTTGAAGGTGAGGTAGTAGCTAGCAAATCTAGTATTCGCAATCTTCAATAGCTCCAAACAAGGCACCAATCCATCGGTAACTAGTGTCCTTCATCTTAACATTATCATGCATAAAAAGGTTTAACGTGTGAACCAAAAACCCTGACCAAAATATGTTGGGATACTTATCCTCAATGATTGCTCATGTTGCCTTACAATTAGCAGCATTAACAGTGATGACTTGAATGACATTGTATGGCCCAATCTTTTGAATGGTTTCAAGTAAAGGTTGTGCAATATTAATACCGGTCTTGTAGCGATCTGAGTAGTCATGAGATAAAAGGAAGACCAGACCAGTAGCAGACACACCAAGAATGTTTATCAATGGCTTGCCTTTAACATTTGTCCACCCATCAGATACAATGGATACCCCATAGTTGGACCAATCATTTGTAAACTTTCCAAGAGCACTAATGATTTTGGCTCTTTCACTATCAAGTCCCACGGTTCTAGCTTTGCCATACCCAGGGCTCTTGCATCCTTTAGGGGCACCATTGATGACTTGTACCATTTCATGCCAATAGGGTGAGGGAATAACATTGAATGGCACACCACATGCATAGAGAAACCTATAAACTTTTGAATCCAAATCGTCTCTACAACCAAGGTAAGGGAAATCTGATAATGTTCTTTGCATAGGCGAGAATCCACTACTATGGGGGGATGAGGGTCCCAATCGAGCCGATGATGATCCAAATCCACTACCAAACATTCTTTGTGAGGATTAAAACTCAACCCTTGATCTCTTGGAATTGTTTTGAGCGGCCTCTTCTTCCATCCTATATTTGTTTCTCTTTAGCTGGCACTTTGTTACAGGTTTTGACTTCAATAGCCTTGTTACCACCTAAGTTGTACTTGGTGGATTCTTCAAGTGAGCTAGCAAAGTAGAATAAGTATAATTGTTCTTTATTCAGAGTCCAGAAGTCCGCCAGGCTTTTTCTGGGAGTTTTTTCAAAAAAATTGTAACACATGTTCATAGTCATACCCCATTGGGGAAATTGTAAAAAATGTGTTAGCATAGTCAATTTTATAAAAAGACTCAACTTCCTAGACTTAGACATCAAGCCAACTAGCCCAGGGTGTTTTTTCCCTTGGTAATTATTTGTTGTTGAACAAACGACTAATAATTTCTGATTTTTTCACTCACACCTCCAAATTTAAGGTAGTCGTGTTGTGGTTAGGCCTTAGGAGGTTATTAGAGCCCCTATGTCAGTGTTTATAAACATGCTAGGCATTCGAATTGAGTCATATGGACATGGGATAGGTCCCCCAAGGTTTTTCTTCAATTCCGAGAAAATTATTTTTTCCTGCAAAATTAGGCCATTTTTTAATAGTTTAATTAAAAAATTGTAAATGTCATAAAATATTGATCCGAAGGCATAATTTGGCGTGTGGAGACTCGTTTTCACATTCAGAGCGTCCTCTTCACCTCGAGACCCACTTTTCATATGTTTCGGGCAGTTAAAACATCCCTTAAAGCATGATTTTGCTAAAGGTGCATCAAAATGCCATTTAAATGCTAAAGTTGCAACAAATTGGCACAAAAGGACAAGTTTGAAAAGTCAAAAATGACTTGTTTAAAAGGTGGGATGACATGGAAAAGGGGTCCCTCATGATATGAAACCTCTTCCAAATGCTAAACATCAAACTTAGGATATTTTTCAAAGTGCTATGAATCATATGGTGGTGGGTGACATCATCATAAGTCAAAAGCATTGAGTGTGGAATATGATTTGGATCATGTAGCGATTGAAGGTGTGACATGTTGTCATAGCCCATTGGTTAGAGCGAATTGTTGGGGGACAAACCAACAATGGATGATGGTGAATCTTTCATGATGGCGTATATCTCAATCAAGAGGGGTCGCATGCCTTCATGGTAACGCATTCTTGTGATGTGTTGTCGCTAATTAAAGGGAGGGCGCATATCTCTTGGAGATGTGGCATCCAAGCTCCCTCAAATCATTCACCTTATCCATAGTTAACTCAACGTAAACTCCGACTTCATCTCAAGTGGTGGATCCCCCCCCCCCCCTTTCTCATTTGGCTATTTAAGCGGGCATCCTTTCCTCATTTTCTCATGGTGAGAGGACCGAAGGAATGCCCAAGCGTTGTATTGTAGTTGTAATACTCTTTGGAATAATATAAAGACTTTGGAGGTCTCATGTGGTGTATGGCTCAAGTGTGTGGATGAACATTGCATAATTCATGAGGTAATCTGTATCATTCATTTTTGTTGTATTTATGTGGTTTTTTGTGGGCCTACAAGGAGAAGTAATCTCAGTAGGGTAAGAAATTTCTTGCTTGATTATTTCTTACCGATTAGTTGCATTAGATCTCCTAGACGTATATGTTATTTTTGTATAAATGCATGTTTTCCAAATTTCTTTTGCAGTTAACACCCTTGCGTTTAACCATGTCTTTGTGCAAGAATTGATGAATTGATACATGTATCTAGGCTCGAACGTTTGGTTGATCTTGTTTGACTCCTCCAATTTTCGAACACTTCCAAGGAGCACAGTCCCTCTGCTTTCTACCAACAAACTCCACGACTCAAAGGATTCCCAAGCTTGGAGCTATTTCCTTCTTCCTTCTTCCTTCTTTCCATCACCTTTAAAATCAAATTTTTTCTTTGATTCCGGTTACTTTGTAAATGCTTAAGTAAATTAGTTTCTTTTAAAATATTATTCAAAGGCTGATTTATTTAAGTACATTGCTAGATCATAATCTTAAAGCTTTATTCTGAGTAGATCTAGATTGATTAAGTACTTAGGCTTATTGTTTATCATTTAAGTACTTAAATTTTTATGTTCTTAATGCTTTATTTGGCACATTTAGTGCATTATAGGCGGTTGGTTTTTCACTTTTAACGCCAGGCCAAGGAGAAGTGCTATCAGAAAATCAAGGATCTAAGTTGTTCAAAGACCTCCCGGAGCACCATTCTTGATCTTGTCATTTTCTAAAACCTGTAAGCCTTTGGATCCAGATCTGTAAGGACCATTGGCATCCACCACAAGCATTGTAAATACCATAATAAAATATTTTGAGTAGGCTCCTTCAGAACCCACTGCCCATCCCCCTTGGGAGTTTTGTGTCGATGCACTTTTTTCATGGTTTTGCTTTTGTTAGTGTAGTTTTGCTTTACAGATCTATATACTTTGTCATTTTCAATTTCAATTTTATTGCAAAGTAATACAAATACTAACCCACTGCGCTATACCGAATTACCAAAAGGGAAAAGATTTGTGCAATGTAGTAATTAGAAAACCTTTCTTTTTTGCACTATTTTGTTTAAAATAACCACCCTTGCTTTCCTGAGTACAGTTCGCGTACAAAGGCTTGCCTAAGTACTGGAGTTGGAAAGAGATTCTTGGGTTTTTCTTTTCTAATAAAGAAATCATTGCTCAAAAACACTTAAAACTAACAAGACTCGGTCCTCGTTATGCTCTGGATCTCTGCGGCTTTGACTGACTAGTTGATTATATCCAGAAAGGTATTGAGTGACTAGTCTAATTAGCTTTCACACTTTCAATTAACCTCCCAACAACGAAAATCCAGCATTGTGTTTTGTTTTGTGTGGGCAAATAGGAAGTGGAAACATCTAAAAAGTGATCGCGGGACCTCGTCGGGCTACATCCTTGTTGGTGTAGTGTTGGACATCCCGCAATGACACCATTCAACACACATTTTCTCATGTGCTACCACACTTAGTGAGTCTGGACATATTCCCTTTACTTTCGTGATATATCGGCAATCCCCCTCCCTCTTAATCCATTTATTGATTCATAAACTTAAAATCAACCAAGAAAAATTGCAATACATTCATCACTCCAACAACACTCCATTTTCAGCGTTGTTCTACATCATACAATCAGTTTGCTTAAAGCGAATCTTATGTGGATGGATTAATTTGTATTTCATGTTTTTGTCTTAATCACTATTGCAATCTCTTGCGTCACATTCATAAAAACTTCTAAACAACTTACTCAATCATAAACTACCATCTAAAGTTTAATCAGC
Organism: Pseudotsuga menziesii; assembly: GCA_001517045.1. NCBI lineage: Eukaryota > Viridiplantae > Streptophyta > Pinopsida > Pinales > Pinaceae > Pseudotsuga > Pseudotsuga menziesii. The sequence continues at coordinate 640,947 of LPNX010685414.1, forward strand.
CTTAATAACTCATAGGGTCTACCCCCCTTGGCTTCGTTAGGAGTTTTCCTAAACGGAGGAGTCAAGATCAAGTGACAGTACTTGACTCGAGACTTGCCCCCAAGGACACACTTAGTGGCTTGAAGATTTCTGCCACAACAACCTAACCCCCCTAGGTGTGTGAAAGGAGGCAACAAGCCTTAACTTGATCACATGGCATAATCCCACACAAATGTTATTTCACACGGAAATATAAACCTATGTAAGTTGTAGTACAAAGGGGGCATGTAAACTTTGTGGTTCCACCCCCTCTCTCTCCCCCAACCCTTGTCACGTACTTCCACAAAGGTGTTGTGTCTTTTTGTTTTTTCCCCTCATCACTCTCAATCTCATCATCATCATCATCCTCTTCCTCTTCCTCCTCCTATCCATGGTATGTGTCGCTCCCTATCTCTTCCTCCTCATCATTGCCACCACTAAATCTATTTCCCAACACCGTCATCATTAGGAGAAATGGAACCAAAAACAAAAACCACATACCCATCATGCTTCTTGACTCAATATGAGAATCACTTCTTGCCTGCAATAGAATGATGGAGAAGAAGAAATGGGAAAGAATTGAAAAGAAAACATTCAAGATTTAAAATGTTAACATAGTGAAATATTTTTTCAAAAACAAACAAAGATTGGGTTTTAGAGCCTACCTCTTTAGCTCTTCAATGGTAGTTGAATGTCTCTATGGAAGCCTTCAATCTCCCTTCCAAGCTCTCACAAATAGAAGCCTTCAATTTCCCCTTCAATCTCCCTTCCAAGCTCCCACAAATTTGCTCTCAAACAACTAGCAAACCCACTCAAAGCCCTAGCAAAGAGAAGTGAAATCAATGAAATGAGGAATAGAATGAGTCCAAATGGAGTCCAATAGTGTTTATATTGCCTAAATGAACCCTAGCCAATCACTAAAAAACAAGTTGAAGCATGCAAATTTGAGAAAAATCCAAACCAGTGTGCCTAGCCCGCGAAAGCGCCCAGGTAGTGATTTCGAGAGCGTTTTTTTGGTTCGGGATCGCTGAGGGAGCAATGAGGGATCACTCTGGGTGCGTCAATCCCTCAGCGATCTCGTAAAAAGCAGGGATTGTTTTTTTCCCTCAGAATCATGAATTCCAAAACGACCCCAAGAGGAAGTGAACTGGAATCGAAATCCTGGGATCGATTCCTGTTCGCTTCCTTTGTGATCGCGATTTGGGAGCAAAGTGGAGGGAGCTAGGCAGCTTCCCCGCTTTCTTGGATGCGCCCCTCAAGATTGGACAAACTCGCCACCAACTGGATTTGATTGAGATCTTTCTGATTTTTCTCTAGACAACTCTAAATTGATCCCCATTCTAACTAAAACATGTCTGGGACATGTTTCCACTAATTGTGGGATTTTATTTTTCTCATATTTTCCACTTTTTCTATATTTTTTTATTCACTTTTTTCCTCTTTCGAAGACAATTTGACTTAAGTGATAAATAATCACTTAAAAACTTGATAAAGTGGGCTTTGGGGTAAAGAGGGTGCTCTGACTTTGAAAACAAGCACCCCCATGGCAAATTTGGCCCCCTAGCCACACTTTTATGGATTTTTACATTTTTTAATCAACTTATAAAAAATTTAACCCATTTTAATGGGAAAAACTTTTATTCTTGGAAAATTAAAAAAACCTATGGGGGACCTAGTGCATGTTCATATGACTCAAAAATGTTAACTAGCATGGTAATATACATAGACACTTAGACTTTAATAACCTCTTAAGGCCTAACCACCAAGGCGAATACTCCAGCTTTGGAGGATTGAGTGAAAAACTCGGAAATTATGTCGCTGACAAGCCACATATAATCAACAAGGAAAAAAGTTAAATCACTCTAGATTTAGCATTGATAGTTGAGTCTAAGTTGGCCAAGTTTTTTATAAAAAGTCATCATGCGACATTAATTTTTTACAATTTCCCCACAGAGTATGAACATGCAAAAATTTAAATAGGAGCCAAAATTGGCCATGAAAATACTTCTGAACTTCTGAGCACTAATAACAAACAAGAAACTTGTTCACGACTTCGGTGGCTTACTGGAAATCCAACTAAGTGCAGCTTAGTGGATAACAGCGATGATAATCATTAGGTCATAACTATCAAGATCTGAAAATTGTACTGCTAAGTTATAAAAAATTCAACACTTAGGAATGTATTTTTATAACCTTTTTTGAAAATAGAGATACGACTTTTTTTCTTAGAAAAAAAGTGTCGTCAATATCCATGTAATATATTTTTTAGGTTGTAAGCCCTCCCACGGGGGTTAGAGCATTTGGTAATGAGTAATTGAGATGAGAAGATGTAAATGGAAGGTCACGAGTTCAAATCACCCATGGGTACTTACAAAAAAAAATAACTATTATTTTGCCAATTATATGCTTAAACAATAATTTCAAGTTTTTTTAATTGTCTTTGCTTTTTAGAATTCAAACATTGTTGATGAAGTCGGTGAAAATTACATAGACCATTAGTTTCAATTATCAAAGAATCACAACAACATTATTTTGGGACCACTGCATTTTCCTGCTTGATTTCTTTAATATCCCACGGAATAAAAGAACTATACAGAGCCACCTTCTGCACTCCCACTTTGTATCAGCAGTCCCGTTGACCTACTGTTGTGGTCATTTGTTCGACATTAATAAAATTATCTTAATATCTTATCTAATCAGAAAAGTCAACACAATTTTCTAGTTGGCTAGTACATTAGATGCTTGGATTGGTGCAAAACAAATTTCCAGGTAATGATGATACAAACCTACCTCCTTGTGTATAGTTATCTCACCTGTCACAAAGGGCGGCAAGCTTGAGACAAGGTCAGTACTATTTGTTTTCCGTCTCAAAACATTCTCTTCCAACACGTCCTCCTTCAAATCTATACAATGTTTAATGTCTTCGGTGATGGATATTGAGTGCAACGAACTTGATTCTGGAGTAGAAGTTTGGCATGGAGCTACTGAAACACAAGACAAGGAAGTGGTTATCCTTGGTGGAGGAACTCGTGCAGGAGGTGGCCCCGATAACTCTGGATTGGTGGCAAGGAAATAAATATCCCTTGATACTAAATTGACCTGAAAAATATGACAAGAGAAAGATACAATCACATTAAAACCTTGATGAATATATGACAGCACATAAACTTTTCGATAATAAATGGTTAAAGCCAATATGGAAAAAGAAAGCAGATAAATACAACACAATTGGCAGAAAGTACCAAATATTGCAAGATCAATTTATTGTCATAATAAAAATATTCAGCTTATATCCCAAATCCTCATCTTTCAATCTTCCGAAGAAATACATGGATAAAACCTAGTAGCAGTTATCTCTAAGAAGGTGAGGCAATCTAAGGGATGAAGAAGCTAGCATCTTTTAAATATTTCATCGTAAAGAAATAATTTGTATCTACATGTAAATTTGTGGAGCCACAGCATCCCCAACACTATGCATTTTCAACTGGGTTTTAAATGGTTTCTTTGCATTTTAAATTATAAGGATGAATGGTCCATTTGTATTTTAGAATGTTTGACAGAGCTGGGTTTGTTTGGCTTTAGCTTTACATTTCCAACCAATATTATGTATATTTATCATCGGAACAGCCATATATTCTTTTATAAGGCTCAAAAATCAACGAATCTGAGACTGTGGTTACTTCACTCTGGATTATATTTTAGAGATCCTAAACTGAATTAGCTTACACAAATTACACCAAATCCATCCATAGCAAATTGAGCCAAAACAATGTTACATGGATGTTCCACACAAGTATAACTTACTCAGTATGTAATATGTATCCCTAAAAATTGGGTACACTAGCACAGGGGTCTAAAAACATATATCATGTTTTTTTTTGGTAAGGGTAAATGTTTTTTTTGATCTGTTGAGAGCTATAAAACCCAACTCCACATTAACGCAGTAAAGCCACTTTAACGTGGGGGCTGTCAAACATGGACAACTAATACAAATGACCAGGTCTTTATAGTCCACCGAGGTTTGAACCTAGGTTATTGTGGTGGTGATGCCCTGTTTCAAACACTAGACCACAGCCCACGGACCAATATATATCTCTTGATATGTGTTCTATCCATTTGAGGTAGACTCAGTCACATCCCAATTCCCGACAAGGGGTTGGGGCATTGGCTCCCAAATGAAGGGGGTCCAGGGGCCAATGGTTTCATCCCATTGTAAACTAACTCTGGTTAAGGAATTAGGGTTCTAATCTAATCCATGTTAACAAATTAGGGTTTTGGATGCTGTGGAATACCTAAATGTTGCATAGTGAACAATGAATTTAATACAATTAGATAGAGAGAGGTGCAACTCTCAGTTATGCTAGTATTCCTAGTTAAGGGTTTCCAGGATAAATCTTGTGTATACTATGTGAATGTTCCAGCGTTATTCTTATCTTTTAGATTCTGTTAGTATTGCTTTCCTTGCACAGGTTTATCAAACTTTATTCAAGACACAGAAAGACAATAACCAAATATCTATGAGCCAAAACAATTATCTCCGTTCTCCTTTATATTATGAGTCAAGGCCCAAGGGCTAAAACAAACATATTAAGTACATTATTATTGCTCAATCTCTAGATTATTTACAAATATCAACATACAATAATAAAATGTAAAGAAGAGCCAAGACACAAGATAGAAAATATGGTTATTCATCTTGACCATCTAGGTGAGGTACCCATAAACATTATCATCTATCAAAGGAACTTCTCTCCCTCAAGCTCCACATCATCTACAGAGGTGGATTGTTATCCACGATCAATTCAGAGAAGCCATCTCTACCAGCTTTTTGTAAAACAATTTCTTTCTCATTGTTTAGAAGGGCCTCTATGTAGCCAAGGTCTCTATGGGACATAAATCGAAGACTATAGTGGATGAAGATTAGGCTCTTAACTCTCTTATTTGGCAAATGATATCTCGCCTTGACTCATATTCAGAAGACCCAGCCAAGTCAAACTGTAACTATCAACAATTTTTCCATCTCCAACAGAGATTGTGGATGATTTCCTTTTAGGGTCGAAATGACAAGAACCAAGCCTATCAATAGCTTAAAACTATCTTTAGTGCAAGTATACTTTTAGCTAAGATTATTTTCAACCAACGAAATCTCTCGATGACTTGCCAACTTATCCCCCTATTATTGTTCCCTCTCCCCTCCTCTTGCTACTTCTTTATCCCATGGGACATTATGAGAACCATACAGGCCATACTTCAAACAGAGCAGCTAATGAGGAAGGCCTCTAGGCCAAATTTCTAAAGCACTATACAGAGTCTCTCTAGCATCGCACATTGTTGACCTCTAAAATGAGGTAGTTTGTGGGATTTTCCCCTCCTCATGGATGCATTGCATCATTCACCTGATCTTCAAATCAAACAATTAAAAGACCATCCTAACTGGGCACACATTTTCCAAACTTCATGCATGGTTTTGAATATGTGGTTTTCAGAGCATTTAAGAGGAACAAATGCACAACGAGAAGCTTTTAGGATCAGCTACCAAACTGTGGATTACAATTTTACTCTGTAGACTTTTATTGAGGAAGCTAAGCAGCAGTCTTTCGAAGTCTTATGTTGTTATGTAGATTCTTAGTAGGCTTTTGACTCAGTTCCAAGGGCTCTCCTTTTCCAGCGATTGTGGGACATTGGTGTTTTCAAGTCCCTTAAGCCATGAGGATTTATGAGACAGCTGTTGGGAAAATCTATACACAGCATGGCCTTTCTGATTTTCTATGAGAGGTGCCCTTGGGGTCAAATAGGTTTTCTCCTTGTAACCTACATTGTTTGGGATCTACATCAATGAGCTGGCATGGTCCTTTTGGCCAATGAAGCCTCACAATTGGAAGGTGGAAATCTAAGACCAAAAGGGGCTATCATTTTCCCCTGTTTCTTAATTTTTGAATGAATGAGTCATCCAAAGTTTCACATGCCATTCACAAACCAAGAGAAGTGACAGGACGAAATTAATATGGAATGACGGAAATCAAAGCCAATCATAACCCCTGTACCATCACACATTCCAACTTTAATGGAGCATTGGCTTCTTCAATTGGTTTTCGTTATGAATTCAATCGCAGGTGAGGTAATGGTGAAGTTTAATGGATAAGTGGCCTCTAGTTTTGCTTGGAGCCCTGGTAATTTTCTACCCAAACCTGATTTTTGAGAGACCACTTTCAGTTGGGAATTGGAATGCATAATATCCTTTGGTGGCTTCTTGTCCATTCCTCCCCTTCAGTCTAACTTCATTTTGAAGGTGCCCTCTCACATTCTGGTGGTGATCTGGAAACAACCTTTCTCAGCATTGGTAGAAGTGGAGGTTAGTTGTAATGATTCCGTGCATAATTATCCAGCTCTCTCTTGTTCCTCTGTGTTTTATGTCATCAAGTTGGCGTAGGGTTTCAAGTGGGCTGAATGTGCAAGAAAAGGAAATTGGAGCCAAAATTCTTGATCTCTCTGGAGTATGGATAGTATGGCAAAGCATACACATCCTAGGTGTTGCCCTTTCAGTGAAAGAGGACCTTATAGCAGATAATAGGACCTCCATGTTCTCTGTTACGTGTAAAATTCATGCACAGGAGGAAATTTACAGCAACAGCAATGGGTATGCAGTCTTAATGGAGACCTTATTACAGCAGAAGAGACAAATAAAATCTTTGTAGGCTGAGTGCAATATGTTATTCCATCCGGTTTCAAATCTGGCTAGAAGTTCTCAGTCAGCTGTCTCCAATTACAGAATATCAATAGATCCAGTACCTGGGGAAATCTAAGAGGAGGATTCTGCTCACCAGATGCCTGGAGATGTCGACATTGTTGGCATGAACCAGTGGAACAAGAGGAAGCTCACGGCAAGCATGTTTTTCATTATCTCAGGTTTTATCATGCTTTGCAAAGTAGCTCTGGTTAAAGGTGTCTTTTTCAAAACTCTATACCAGTAAAATCTTTTGAACATACTCTGCAAAGGATAGCAATGCTTTTTGTAGTAATTTTTCAATATTTTGGACAGGTTCTGAATCATAGACTGTGGAACAATCCTACTTTTTATATTATTATGCTGACCAGTGAGGCTGCAGCAACTTTCCAGTGCAAAATTTAACTGTTTTCATTATAAAAAAGAAAAGAAAAAACAATGCTCTTTATAAAGAATGGTAATGTCAATGATATACATGAACTAGATTCTAGAAGGTATCTTTAGTCTTTACCCTATCAAGCATACCAATTATAGTAAGAATTCTATCAAGTTACCAATCTTAAATTAAAGGATAAAAACCCAGACTAGACAACAGAAATGATTGCCATGTACTAGAGTCTGTCCTGTACCTTTGGTAGAAGTTTATAATGAAGATATTGCCTTTTGATTGCCTCTTGAAGCTCGAGAGAACTTCCTGTCCATTAGACCAAACAAATGTAAAAGGGAGAGAGATCTTACAGGTAAAGCCAGAAAATTATAATACACTGTTTATACTTTTTCCAACCCAACATGGAGAGAATCAACCAGTAATAGTTTCTAGACTCACTTTTCCTCGCACATTCAAGGACAAACTCAACATCTACTTGATCCAAATCGACATCTTCCAAAGAGAGTGCACCAGTTGGCACAATAACTTCTTCCAGTATTCCAGAAGTCAGAATAAAATGAAGCAAGTCATAACGATCGCGGCGATATCTTTGCAACAGCTCAATATCTGTCATCCTGCAAAATAAATTAGTGGGTGTCATCCCATGTTATTCCATTAGGTATCGATAGTCAGAAAATCAAACTTGAACATATGCTCTTTACATTTCTCGTGAATTAGAGATTCAGTTATGTCAAAGCCAACAAAAGGCTAAGCATGGTAAAGGAAATGCCAAGAAAAAGGCTTTGAATACTTCTCAAGACGCTAATGTTTGCTAGAAAAAATTGAAATCTAGGCTAAACGATTTGAAGACTGAATAATATCCCGTGCGTACTTTATTTGAACACTATATCATTTAAATGCAAAATATGTATCTCATTACTCTCCATTATGAGAAAAACTACTAGTTCCATGTGGTACCAAATTTATGTTTAAGCACTGCATCAGAGTTATAATTGTCAATTCTTGTCAACTAGGGACTTGGTTGGTTGGGAAAGCAGGGGTGATTTTATTGCCCCCGCCGAGGTTCAAAACCCTCCAAGCACATGTTTGCCCCTCATGGGCGTGTGTGCCTATGCAACCAGGCTGTTCAAAACGATTGGGGTGAGGTGCAAGTCCTGGGCGAGTTTCGCAAAATAGATACGCTATTACGCTCCGATGGAAGCTGCTTAGCAAAAAGGTGCTTTCCTAGCATGTGAGACATATATACTTCATTGTAATATCCCATATTGTACGAGTCGCTTGTGTTGATTGGAAGCAATCAAACAAAATAAATAAGTATAGTAATTGCCAAATCTTACCTGCTCCAGGAGACGTCGCAATTGTTTCTCAAGCATCTCTCTCATGCATGTTTACAGGACCATTATGTTAGTTTTTGTGTTGCTCTGAAAGCGTTTAAACTTTACACCATGCTAGGGGTGTGCTTCATGTGATGAGGGGTGCATGGTGAAACCCTATCCCCTTGTTGTATCTTAAACTGTTAGAGAGCTTATTATAGGTGGATGCTTCTCCTCGAGATATGTGCTAGAGGAGGCACACTTTTGTTGAATTATGTAGCTCAGACAGGAATTTCCACTCAAGTTCAGTATGAATATGCCAGAAATAGTTCAAGTAAAATCTATTTTGTAATTCACTTCAGTAATAAAGTGAAAATCTTATATTTAATTATTGAATCTAATAAAGTGTTTTAATACATTAATGATTTAGACTAATCTCAAATATACATCTCACTGCGAGATTAGGGTTTTGGTATATTAGGCTCAGCTCAAGTATAAAGGCAGGTCAAGATAGAGGGTTAAACAACACAGATACTCAAAGACAAGTTTTGTCGACAGGTGATTTAATTCAACAATTGAGCAGATTTAGAACGTCAGAGAGGAGTCGATTTCAAGAAATAGGGAAAATTCAGCAAGCAGGTCCGTACGAGTGAATCCATTTAGTTGTACTAATTTCGTATGAACATATCCATATAGTCGTAGCATCCCAAATCAAGCAACAGACAAATCGTCTGAATAGGTGTGCAAAAATGTTTTTTGGGTGTACCGTACATCTATTTGTTTGACAATTTGTGGAGGTTTCCTTGTGAGATTTGATTTATTAATGAAAAGTTGATTTGAAGGTGTAATTACCTGTTTTTTTGTGTTTATGCTTTCGCTATTATATTTTAGCTATGTGTGATCGTTGCTATGTGAAAAATTCAATTTATGCCATTAAGTAACAATTTTGTTTAGTTGAGAACATAAGGACAACAATCACCTAGGGTTTGGAATCTTAACATGGTATCAAAGCTTCTCTGATTAAGAGGATCTAAACAGTTTACGATGATAGATACACTACCAAGAACCAGGACCAACAGTTAGAGGGTTTTAGAGGTCTTGCTTATCAAATTTGGGAGTTTGAGTGCAAATCGAAGATGGCATTAGCTAGCCTCGGGTTCAAGGACAGATTGGAAGGTGCCTAGAATTTCCTATCCTAGACAATAAAGGTAACTCTCTTATTGGAATAAAATGATCTCTGGGATATTGTCAAGGATGTAGTGACTTAGCCGACAAATCTACAAGCTTTGGTACTTCACAATAAAGAAGTCAAATCCAAGCAAATTATCATGGATGCTATAAAGGATCATTTGATCCCTCATATATCCAAGAAGAAGACGGTGAAGGAGATGATTGATGCCCTAATTAGCCTTTACCAAAGTGAGAACATAAACAAGAAGATGATATTGCATAACAGACTCAGATATGTAGAGATGACTAAATCAGACAGAGTTACCAATCACCTGATGAAGGTCAAACAAATTCATGATCAACTTGCAGCAGCTGGGGAGAAGATTGAAGACAAAGAGCTAGTGGACTAGGCACTAAATGGGTTCCCATCTCAATGGGAAACATTTGTCCAAGGTGTTTGTGCTTGTGAGAATCTCCCCTCCTAAGAATGATTGTGGGATGATTGTATACAGCTGACTCAAATGCAATCAAAGGCCAACACACAGGGAGGTGATAGTGACCATGATATTTAGTCAAACAAAGAAGTGCAAAGGTAAAGGACCCAACAAGGTCAATGTAAAGAGTGAAGAGTCAACCTCACAACCTGGGAAGGACTTGAGGTAAACGAAGTGCTTCACATGTCATAAGCATGGCCATTATGCATCACAGTGTCTGGAGAAGGCTAAAGGGAAGCTGCAACAACATCAAGTAGTAGCCTCAACTGAAACTCAGATATATGACTCTGCCTCCAAGTTCAACAAGAAATTCTCAACGGTGTCTTGCCTCTCTTCTAGCACAATTTTGAAGAACACTTGGTATGTGGACAGTGGAGCATCTAAGCATATGACATCAACCAGAGAGCTATTTTCAAGTCCAAAGGAGAACGTCTCAAGAATTTAAGTCAAGCTTGGTGATGATACCAAGTATCCAGTAGCAGGAGTTGGTACCATTCCTTTCCAACTCTAGTCACATAAACTGTTTAGAGTTTGGTGTTTGTTCTAAGTCTCAGGAAGAAATCGCTTTTAGTTTCAGTCATGGAATATAAGGGCTTTGTAGTAGAGTTCAAGAACTAGCAAATCCTTATAAGACCAAAGGAGTCTAGCCCAGGATCGGCTCAAGTGATCAAGGTTAGGGAAAGTGATCTATACAGGTTACAAGGTGAACCTGTTCGACCCTTAGTTCATAACACAAATAACTTGTGCAAGATATGGCACAAGAGGAATGGGCACCTGCATCATAATGCACCGCCTATTCAAAGGAAGATAGTCATACGCTTTCCAAATTTTAGCATTGAGCAGCAGGGAGCATGCAGAAGGTGTGTGCTTGGCAAGCATTGCATGGCTTCTTTCCAAGTATATGAGCACAGGTCACGGGTCTAAGGTCAATTCATGGTGTAGCTGAGGCAGGAGAATTGGGTCGCAACAAAACATGTACTCAGATACTTGAGGGGCATAGTGGAGTATGGTTTAAGATATCTTGGAGATGGCGAGGTGAAGTTGTAGGAGTATACAAACTCAAATTGGGCAGACACTGCATCAAACAGGATGAGCAAATCATACTCCAGAGTGTTGTTTTAGCTTGGGATCAACAATGATATCTTGGTTCAACAAGAAGCAGACTTTCATGGCACTCATCTTAGCAAAGGCAAAGTATATGGCAGCTAGTACTTGTAGTTGTGAGGCCATATGGCTTTGCAAGTTGCTTGCAGGATTATTTGATTAAGAGTTGGATCAAATAGTGATTTGCTTTGATAATCATAGTTGTATCAAACTCTCTGAGAATCCAATGTTTCATGATAGGTCCAAGCACATTGAGATCAGATGTCACTTCATTTGAGACAAGATTAGAAGGGAGCAGTTAAGCTCTAGCATGTACCCACAAATCAACAGGTTGTTGATATTCTGACCAAGCACTTAGCAAAAGGGAAGTTTGAAGCATTCAGAAACAAACTTGGATTGGTGCAAAATTCCTCGTTTAATAAGAGGGAGTGTTGAAGAATGTAACTCAGACAAGAACTTTCACACAGGTTCAATGTGCACATGTCGAAAGTAGTTCAATTTAATTCCATTTTGTAATTCACTTTAGGAATAAAGATAGAGTCTTGTTACGTTATACAAGTACCAACGCACCTTCAGATATTTGCCCAGGGAGAGGTGTCATATTTTTCTTTTGGGCCTTGATGGGGTGTTATCAATACCTTCTGAGAGGTGGTTATGGACCCTTTGATCCTTCCTTTAGGAGTACTATGGCTTAGTGGCATTCTTTACTGCCCTTTGTTAGGGTTTTTAACCCTGGGATTGGTGTTCGGGGCTCCTAGGGGCAGATCACTGGGTCACATGACCCCCTACTTGATTTCTACATTGGTGACCAAGGTTACGGGGAAGCGCCCTCACGCCCCTTGCCCCCGATCCTAAAAGCTCGCTCCTGGCCAGATGACTGCGAAAGCTAAGCCAAATCGCAGTTCCACTTTCACTCCTGTGCCAAAGCGTTTGGTAAAGCGTGGTTTCAGGTAAGTAAAAATGCTCCCCGACTCTGTCCGAGAGTGATGAGGGAGCGATCAGGAGTGATAGCTCCCTGAACGCTCCCTTATCGCTCATGGGCGCTTTACAAAATGCTTTCACTTCCCTCCATTTCGCTCTGACTTCGTTCCCCGACGCTCCCGACATCGTTCCTGCTATAGCTCCACGCTCGCAGAAAAGGTAAAGCCAAGGAAGGGGGATGGGGTCCACGAGTGGGATTTTGGAGGGAAGGAGTAGGGCTTTGGGGGATAAAGCCCTCTTCTCCATCTTCATTCACACTTTACTTGACAAGAGAAGAGAAGAGAGGAGAGGAGAGGAGAGGAGAAGAGGGGAAGGTTGCCATCATTGGAGATTGAACAAGGTTGAACTTCTCAGTACCATTGGAGATCCAAAGAGGTAGGCTCTAAAACCTTTCTTGTTGATTTGCTTTGTGTTTGTACTTTGATCTATATATTTAATCATGAATGCTTGGAATCTAGATTCTAAACACTAGAATGTACATTGTAGATGTTCCTCTCCTACTCTTCCCCATGCTTCCTCCCTCATTCTATTGCAGGCAATAGGTTAAATCTCTAGTTCCATCAAACATGATGATGGGTTTATGGTTTATTTTGTTGGTTCCATTTGTTATTTTGATGATGGTGATTGGAAACAAGAGGAGGAATGAGGGAAAGGATCAAGAAGTGGGGAGTGGAAAGTACTGATATAAATATGGGCATCAATAACTGCTCTGTAAATGACTAAATGGCTACATCAGTCCTCAAATCTGAGTGTTCTAAGACTCAGTCCTGACATGGGAGAGTACAATAGTCCACGAATAAAATAATGATTCGTCAAAACTGCTCATCTCAGCCTCTCATATGTAAGAGATCTGGCATAAAAATGTACTGATTCTGAAAAATAGAATGCAGTAGCCCGGCTACTATATATGTGATAACACATTTTTAGCCCGTTTAGGGTGGGAATTCCCTGTTACCCGTATTGTTCAGTTAATGTAACTCTCTCTGCTCCATGATGTAATTATTCATTCTATGAAGTAATAACAAAGCATTTCTTAAAAACATGGTCACAATTTAAATCCAACGGCAATGACTAAACTCTTCAGCATTTGCCAATGCTAAGGCTATGACTATTGACTTAAGAATCTGTTACACAGTGTATTTCATGCAGTTTAGCATTCTTGAATCTTCACCAGTTTAGAAGACCACTATGACTACTTTTCTAGCCACTTACTACTCAACTCATGGCAAAACTTGTCTATTTTATTAAGCAATTACACTGTGAAAGATAATTTATTTTCCACGTCTATTTAATGGCTATGACATGATATATTGATGCTTGCGGCAAATATCAAATGCACTAGTGCTTTATTGTGGTAAATGACTATATAGTATATATTATGCATGCATTATTAAAGATAATGCAGTTGCAAGAGGCATTCTCTAGGAATGGAAACCTAGTCAGTTAACTAGGGATCCTGGTCAGTTAACCAAGCAGTAGCAGTTATGGATCTTGGTCTAGGACCAAGCAGTATAAATCCATGGCAAAAGCCCCTAGCTGATCACTAGGGCCTCTTGGTCAGTTACACCAGAGAGATTCTTGGTCTGGGACCAAGCAATGCATAACCCTAGCAATTATCTAGGGAACTTGGTGTAGGACCAAGTCAGATAAGCCCCTAGTTGTTATCTAGGGCCCCTACCTGATCTCTAAGGTACCTAGTTAGTTAACCAAGCAGATCTTGGTCGGTTAACCACGATGATGATGTGTGATGTCCTCCTTTCCTAGGTCTTCCAAATGGTTGACCTAGGTTGTTTCCTCAAGGGACCGACCACCTCTTGACGAAGTCACTAGCATTTGACCTTAGGAGCAGTCAGGAGGATCAAAGGATCACATCATCCTGTTTGAGCCTTCCTTATATGGTGATAATGAACTTCCAGTTATTGCATGGGACACATGTGGACCACATACATTGAGAGAGAGAGTTAGTTGTTTTCCCCTCCTTGTAGTTAGCCCTCTTGTTGACTTGTGGTTAGTCTTGTGTTGACCCCTCCTTTGTTAGCCTTATGTGTTAGCGCCCCCCTTGAGTCTAGTAGCTTACCCATCGTTATGTCTTATATAAACCCTCTCTTAAAGATATCCTAATATTAAATTATAATTTATGAGGAAGCTTTCCTAAAAGAATGACGTCTAGTCTAACCCTAAGGGTCATTGACCAAATAGAAGGTGGAACCTTCTAGGGGTCATTGAAGGGCTATAAATATAAGCCTAGCCTTCATTGTAAAGACATCTTGAAGAGGAAATTTGAGCTTTGATTTCTTATCATTGATCTAGGGTTTTTCAGCACACTTGTTTTGGGTGGCGTCAAGGGTTTCAAGACTCCATTTGCTTGGGCATTCACTTGTATTGGGCACTCTTTCTTAGCGTTGTCATTTTGAGGGTTGATCTCTCCCCCATCCTCTCACTCGTGTGAACCCGTGACCTTCTAAGGATGTCATCTATTGTTTAAGGCTTGTAATGGAACCGCGTTGACTTCCTGAGATTGCCATCTGCTGGTTGAGGTCTATTTTGGGGTTGTGTTTTGTCTCCTTGCCCGGTGTTACCAACTATTTTGTACCATAGTTGAACCTCCTGTTGAGCCGCCATTTGATGAACATGGTCAATGTTCATATCCAGTGCAGCAGAAGTTCAGAATGTTTTGCCTAGCCAATTTTGGCTAGTCATTTTTATTTTTATACTGAAATGACCATGCCCCATGGGGTTTTTGTAATAAAGTGTACTAGTAGGGGTTTTGAGTGGCTCGGTCCCCTAAGACGTAGATTTCAACTAAGGTATTCCAAGGAGTTTTTTCCCTTGTCGATTATGCTTTGCCTATAGCCGAGTATAATCGATGAGTTTTTCTCCTACTTTCTCCAAAGCTGGAATGCCCGATTTTGAAATTTGAGCCTTGGGGGGTTATTAGAATCCAACTAATAAATATGAACCTACTAGACACTATTGGTATGTTCTATGGTAATTTCCTAAGCCCCGGGATGCTTTAAAAATTTGTCAAAAAAAATTTTACTGGCGGCATTGAGTTTTTTTATTTTTTATCTTTTGACTATAGAGAATTAATTAAATTTTTCAATTAATTAAAACATTTTGACCGTGTTTTAATTGAAAATTTTCAATTTATAATAATTAAGTGGTCCATGTGGTGTTTTTGGCAAATAAACACTTATTTTCTAAGCCAAAACACTCATTTAACCCCTAGACACACTTCTCCTAAGTTTTAGACTATTATTTGGCCTTGTAATCAATATTTTCTCAAAAAACCCAAAAAAAGAGAAATATTAATTAAAATAATAAAAAATTATAAATTGGAGAAAATCAAAATATCTCCAAAAAAGACCAAATTGAATAAAGGGCTAATTAGCTCGGCAAAAAGCATCTAGGATGATTCCAATCAAGTCTGGACTGATTTGAGTCAATATCGAAGTGTTACAGTGAACTTCACCTTGGGATTTGTGCCCCTCTCCATGCATGGACGTTTTTCCTTTTTGGCACGTTTTAATTGGATTGGTGATAAAACAGAGGAGGGATGAGGCCACCTCACCCCCCCTCATTACTCCAGCACTCAGTTACAACTCAATTGCAGCTCAGTTCAACTCAGTTCATCAATGTCGAGCTCAGTCAGTCACGAGTTTCACTCCCGTGTTACACTTAGTCCGGATTTAGGGTTTTAAGCCCTATCTTTCTTTTCTTTTTGTATAAATAAGAGTCTCTTCTTCCCATTTGCATATGGAGAAATTGCAAGAGAACTCTGCCAAGATTGTAACCGATATTTGATAACGGAATAAAGTGACTTTGGAGGTCTACGTGTGGGTTATTTGCATGTGGTTTTCACCTTGCGAGGTGATATTGTTTCTCAACCCTCTCTTTATTTTAATTAATGTTGATGAATGTTAGCTCATTAAGGCTATAAATCTAGCACGGTAGGGTAGTCATTTAAAGTTTTAATTTGATTATCTATGCAATTTTCATTATATATTTGAAGCGGGCAGGAAGTAGTCGGTTATACCAGTGCCTTTCATTATCTATTTTGATTATTACATCCTAGCATTTGATCACTTTATTTGTATTGAGTTGTGTTGGTTTCAGGAATCGCCAGAAGAGGAGGGGTTGAAGTTCAACCGGTTTCTCATCAAGGGTTTTTTTAACTTCATACATTCACCATGCAGGTTCTTCAGAGCATTTAATCTGGCATCAAAAAACATACGGCTAAAAAGGGGCTCTTCCTTACCTCTATTAATCAAACTTTAAAAAATCTTTTCCTTTGGCTGTAAGATCCCCACATCCTTCTTCTTCTTCTCATTCTTTGCCCTCTTATCCATCTTTTCTTTACTCTTTTTGGTTTGCTTCTTTTGCCTTCACCTTTTTGTCTTTTTACTCCTCTTTTTACCTCTTTGTTTTACTGGTTTCTACCCTGTTTTTCCTTGCTCTTTTGCCCTCTTTTTCTCCACTCTTCGCTGCCCTCTTTCTCCTTTTATTTGCATCCATATTTGTCTTTGTTTGACTGTCCTATTTGCCAAAATTTTGCAGCCCTCTTTCACACCTTTTTCCAGCCCTTTGGGCACTTTTCCAGCTCCCTTTTGCCATTTTTAAAGTCTCTTTTCCTCTCTAATTTGCAGCCATCTTTCTTCCTACTTGGCTGCCCTGTTTTTGCTTTTTTTGTTGCAGCCATCTAACGCTTTTGTTGGCTGCACTGTTTTTGCTTTTTTTGTTGCAGCCATCTAACACTTTTGTTGGCTGCCCTGTTTTTCCATCTTTTCAACTTTCCATTTTACTCTTTTCTTTGCATGCTTTTTTCCTAGTTTTGCTTCAAAAAACCAGTGTTCCACCAAGTTTCCGGGACGTAGGGGCGTGGGAGAGGGGAAACGCACATTGGGGACGTGTAGAGACACCCCAAAATTTTGGGGTATTTTGGGGGACAGGGGGGCGGGGAGGCGTCGGGTTCCCTAACATAGGGGGGTCGGTCTCTAAAATTATAAAAAAAAAAATAATAATAATAAAAATATGAGCCGCAACATATAAACATATCAATTCTTCATCCCATCACCATTTGCATACTAGTATGCTTATGTTCCCGAAGAGTTTAGTGTAATTTAATGTAATCGTTATAGCCAAGCATATCATATCGATGTTTGTTTCTTTTTATTTGTTTCTATTTCGTTTTAAAATGACCATTTAGTGTAAAAGCCTAAAATTTAAGATGAACCATTTCTTTTTTAAGTAAAAAAATTTAAAAAATCGAGGGCAGTCAAGGTCTGTCGAAGCCTCCCATTTTCAGGAGGGGGCGTGTGGGAGCCCCCCAATCCAGGAACTCCTAGACCTCCGTTTCCCCAAGTTTCACAGAAAGTGGGGCGCTGGGAAACGTTTCCCATGGAGCCCCCGGGGCATGGGAAGCGTAGGGGCCAACCCCCAACCCTGGGAGGCGCATCCCCGTGGAACACTGCAAAAAACACTAAAGTTTTGCATTAAAACAGATTTATTTTTGTACTTAGATTAGTTTTGTTTTGTCTAACGAATAATGGGTGCATGAGTACTTGTTTATTTTGTGCAGACATAGAAGAAGAAAAGCGAACCAAGAAGGACTTGAATATTATAAAAATTGCAAAAAACCAAGAAGAAAAACATCAAGAAAAGCTTGCATCCTTGTAAAGCCATTAAGGCTTCATTCCTTAGTTTTTCTCTCTTTCTTTCTTTTCAAGGGTTAAAATCCCTCTGATTGTAATTATTAGTAAAAAGGACTAGTGGGGTTAAGCCTCCCACACTTTTTTCTATTTCCCCTATTTTGGGGAAGGGTGTCTTGTCTTTTATTTGCTTAGTTTAGATTTCTTTTAGACTTAGTTTTATTTCTTCCTAATTGCTAGATTCAATTTCATTACATGCATGCCATTTACTTCATCATGTTTCTTGCTCTTTCATTAATTATCTTAAAAAGAACCCAAAGACTCTTGAACTTGACATAAGACAAGTCAAGAGCACTCTCTATCGGAGAGCAATTGCATTGCATTCGCATCATAGATTAGATAAGACTCTTGAATCTCACCATAAGGTGGATCAAGAGCACTCTCTGTCGGAGAGCTTGGTTTGTTAAACAAAATTTGCAACTCATCATCCCCTAAAATTGGAATTTACCATTTTACAGTGTGTATGCTCTACCCGTTTGGAATACCTAGAAGCACTATAGCTATTTAATTCACAAATTTAATTCCAATTTCACACTAAATAAAATTTACCACCTCGCATCGAGTGCAATATTCTAAGTGGGGAAATCTTTACTGTGGGCGCTGGGTAGCTTTCTTGGTTTCACAGTGGTTGGAAAGTTATCGAACGCCTCACTACAAACCGGAGGGTCCAACGTGTCTTCGAACAAGGCCACTTAGAATATTTTCGATAATTCTCATCACCTAATTGACAAGATCATTCATAAAATGTACACTAAATTTTGACCAAGTACATTTGCAAAACGTTCTCACAAACATCAGAGACTTACATTTTCAGCATCATGACTCCATTTTAGGCACTGATATGTTTATTCTTGTATCATCTGGTTTGGACCATTTGTCCATTTGTTTAAGTTATTTCATGCGTGGATGCTTTAATTATTCTTATCATGTTTTGCAAATAGCAACGTGGATTGTGTAATTGGTCTTTTTTATGTATATCAAAACTCCTAAACAACACTAATTCTCACCATTCATCTAAGAACACTTTAAAACAAAAAGTCTGAGACAACCTTTTTAGGGACTACCCCCCTTGGTTTCGTTAGGAGTTAGCCTAAACAGAGGAGTTGGGATCAGGTGACAGCACTTGGCTCTTTGCTTGCCCCCAAGGCCACACCTTTCCCGCTTAGGGAAACAGTAGTCCAAACGATTTTTGTTGACGATGTGCATTCGGCGGACAACACCCAGCATTTGACTTCCTGAGGCTGTTGTCTGCTATTGAGGTCTAATATGAGGCTGTCGTTTGCTGTTGAGGTCTGATATGAGGCTGCCATTGTTGTTGAGGTCTGATCTGAGGCTATCGTCTGTTGTTTAAGGGCTGTCGTTTGCTGTTGAGGTCTGATCTGAGGCTGTCATCTGTTGTTTAAGGTCTGTTTTGGGGCTGTGTTTTGTCGCCTTGCCCAACATTTGACTTCCTGAGGCTGCCATCTGCTGTTGAGGTCTAATATGAGGCTATCATCTGTTGTTTAAGGGTTGTCGTTTGCTGGTTGAGGTCTATTTTGTGGCAGCGTTGTGTCTCCTTGTCTAGCATTCACTGGTAAGGGGTTGCTTGAACTTGTAGCATTTATTGGTTGCCTTGGTTGATGTTTTAGGGCTGTTTTTCACTGTGTCGTACCTTCATTAAGTTGTTGTACCCTCTGTTGTAACTGTCTGACCCTATCCTTCAACACTTTCTCTCTCTCTCTCTCTCAGGTATGTTCATGCCCTTAGGTAAGGGCCAATTTTGTTCTATTTATTGACTTGCCTCTGAGAGGCATCTGATCTGAAATTTAACTCTGAGTATAAGGAAGGTTTTTCTCATCAAGTAAGTTATCAGATCTTATTTGTTATTTTTTAATTAGATTTTTTTTCTTACTGCTGTTGTCCTATAGTTTATGATTTTATTTCAGTAGTAATTTTAATGTGTATTTTTTGTATTAATTGATTTTTTCAAAAGCCCTAATTTCAACATGCATGCTTGATATCAAGAGCCATAGAATGAAGTTTGAAATGCATTGTAGACATAGTTGGTCAGTGGGGCTCATGCTAGTCATATGAACTAATCTAACTGGAGTCTGGCACAAATTGGTAGCTAACTTTTATGAAATGATCAAAGATTAAGCAAGATGAGAGGAACTGAATAGAACTCCTATAGTAATCCAAGAAGACACTAAGAACTTACTCAAGGATGGAACATAGTAATATCAACCTTGCATGATAGCATTAGAGTGCCATGAGGCCTCTCTTGATGTGCAAAAATCATACATACAATCAACCATAGTTACATATATCGGCGATATATCACGAGTCATTCCCCTTGGCGATATATTGCCACTAAAAAATCGTGATATTTTCGACATTTTGAATATATCGCAATATATTCAATGTGCCGCGATATATTGGGAATATATCAAAATATTTTGGAAAATATCGATCTGCTAAAAAAATTTGCATGGAATTTGAGGAATAAATCCATGGGTTAATTTTTTGTCAGTGTTATTAAAACTAAATATATTAAATTCTTAAAGTAATAAATAGTAATATTAAATTCTTAAAGTAAAAGTGACATTCTCCTTAACTTTCATTTTCTATCATTTTACTTAAATTTTTAACATTACCATTAATTGTTTCAGGATGTTTGAGAGTGGTTCCAACCTCATCGGACTTCATATGCAAAAAGTAGAATTTTAGATCCCATTTAGAATTCAACAGACTTAATAGTTTTCAAGATTTCAAGATTTCAACAATTCCACTAGATTTTATCAAGTATGAGGGTATGGGATTGGCATTTAATCAAGCACATCAACCCCTCTTTGTACCTTGATGTTGGTGGCATTGACTCTTGAAATATTTTATCATGACCTTAATAAAAATGTACCCTTCACTAATTAAACATGGGAAGTTTCATCAAAATTGTAGAGTAGTTGGACCTTCCACCATAGCCTGAGTAGTTGGAGCTTCCAATTTGACACCTAACTCATCCAAAGCACCTACAGGACCCTCTACTGTTTCCAGAGGAAGAGTGGTGCCCCTTGCCTATAAAAGGGGTAGAGGGGATCGATGATTCCAACTATTTATCATTGTATTATGTAGCATCTAGATGCCTCATGAGTCATGACGATTCATCTCTTGAGGGACATTTATTTTGATCATTTGAAGTGATTTTCTATCATTCCATCAAGAACATATTTCAGTATTTTTAGTTTATAGTCGATATGTGATCATGATCCACCATTTGACATCTTATGCATCTTATATATTAGTTGTATTTTCATATTTATGTAGCAATGTGTTTTTTTTATGTTGTTGTTGCTTTAGATGTTAAAAAAATTGAAAAAAATGGTCATTTTTGTATTTTTTTGATGTTTTACGACATTTGTTGATATTTTCCGATATTTTTGCCGTTGTTGCCGACAAGTTACATTCTGGACCCTCGGCGATATATCCGCCGACACGATATATGTAACTATGCAATCAACTATATCTAGAAATTTGACACTAACTCTACCCTTACTCTATTAATAGGGGCGATATGGAATGTGCATATGTTTGGATATGATAAAAATATATAAAAATATATTTATGTTTTATATTTAGGGTGGTTGATTAGAAATATCATAATATGTGTTAAGCGCTTATCATTTCCTCCCTGCTTAAGAGGAAATCAACCCCAAATACTAAATGACTGCTTAGTAGATATTTTTAGAAATTTCCTATCAGTCAGAGAGAACATTTAATATAGGAATTGATAGTGAGGCTCGACCAGAGAACAAGTAAGCTAGAACAAAATCTTTTAGAGGTGAAGGTGATAAACAAACTGAAGGCAGTACAAATGGAGGAAACAGCTATGAATCTCAATGCCAATAGTAGTCTACCCACACAAAAGCATATCAATGCTTTAGTGATGGCCTCCACGGCTTGGCAAAACACTGTCCCAGTGAGGAAATTCTCTGAAAAAGTTCCCTTCCCATCTGTCTATAGTTACTAGCATAGACCCTTTTTAAACCTGGATCTATCAAGCACCAAGAGGGATCCAATTTCTTGAGGTGTACATTTTTTTACTATTTGGATCCCTCTGGGTACTCGATAGATCTGGGTTTAAAATGGATCTATGCTAACTTAATCTTTTTTATATTTTATTTAACTCAATATGTAATTTATATTTTTCATTTTTTATTTTTTAATATTTAATATTTTTTATTTATGTCGCCTAGCATAACGTGACAGGATCTCCCCCGTACTGGGTTGGAGAGCACCTCGCTTCTCTCGGTGCAATTAATACATGTCTTTGACATATTAGTCTTCTACAGTTACTGCTCAGCATTGATATGGCCTTATAGCTCTGCAGTTTTAGTTAATAGTATACAGTAGGAGGCCTCTTGTTGGTGTGATGTAATCAAGCCATTTGTGAAGGGGCCTTTTGTATTGCCTAGATGGACAAATCAATATGCCATATTGGTGCCATCCTTACAGGAGGTAGATCGTAAACAGACCAAAGCACATATTTGTATGTAGGCCAACATGCGAATCAAAGCTACACTCTCTTTTCATACATAGTCTAGAATAAGATATAAAGCTATTATTTTTTCCTAAAAAAAATACGTACTCTTCCTCAAATATCATAGAGTGATGATCGAATGCGAGTACCATTTTACAAGACACCTTAGGGTATTCATGAGATATGGGGAAGACTGAGCTGTGGTCAGCAGTTAATCAGTGGGAGTCTTCCAACACTGGCCCAGGTTCAAATCCCAGAGGAATGGTGCCTTTCTCATCTAAACTGGGAATCCACAGAGTGACATGTCCCAGGAGCAATTAATCCACTCACTCCAAATCCCAAAGCCCCAATCCCAGTAGATACGAATAGATTCCGATGAGGGGATAAGGGGATTTGGGAGGAACTAAGTCCCTGACTCCGGCCAAAAAATAAGGGGTCTTACTGTCAACAAAAAGAGGTAAAAGAGGTATGGGATAGACAGAAGTGTCTCCTTGCATGAAATCTCTAGATAGCACAAGGGGCAGAAATGAAACTCCACACTTCTAGTACCAGTTATTTCAAAGAGTATTAGGTTTGACAATTATACTGAATTGCACCAAAGATACGGCTGCTGTAATGTGTATAGTGAGGAGCCAGGACCTTGGGCCGGTAATGAATGTTTTCTCCTTGTACCACATCCCCTCAGCCTTACAATTTCACCTGTTTATTTGTAACCATTATTTTAGTAGCATTATTATTGATTACTAATGGTTAACAGCACCATCTCTTAGAAGTGTGAGGCTGCATACTTGTAACACTATGTATATGCAATGAGGTAACTTGAGGAGATTTAGAAGTGTAATCATCTAATGGCTAGATTGTCTTCCTTTCTAAGTTCTAGCAATGTATCCCAATTGGGAACTTTGGAAGCCTGGAGAGCTAATTAAGGCGAGGTTATCTGCGTTTGTGCTCTTATGTAATGGCAACGTGAAGTACAGCCACAGTAAAATAGGACTAACTATTATTCAATTACGAGTATTTGTGCTGACATCCATGAGCCAAAGCTCTTAGATGTTCCGACTGTCAAAAATGGAAGGATGTTCCTACATATAATATTGCTTGACAACTGTATACATTATATCCTATTCCTAATGCACGACGCTTTCCTAAGACTTCTACCCACCTTTGCATGCTTTCCTTTGGTGAAGCAAAAATGTTATCTAGGTATAGTTTCATGTATGTTGAAACCATCTACTTAGGTCATAAATGAAAAAATCGTAATCAGCAATTAATAGGCAAGAGTCCCGAAAAAAATAAATCAGCGATAATCAGGAAAAATCAGCCAATCTTGGCACATTTGTAGTGTTAAACAAGATAATCGGGATTAATTTGAAATAATCATTCTGTTGATTGCATTGGAATTTATTGGGATTACTTCAATTAATCATATTATTTCATCTATGGTTTTTGTGTGTATCTATTTATGTACTATAGATTTTCAGGGAGAGTAGTGTGTTGTGTAAGCAAATGAACTTTAAAAATAATATCATTCATTCGACAAAGGAGTTGAACTTTAAAAATAATGTCATTCATTCAACAAAGGAGTTTAAAGCAATTCTTGCTAATGTGCATTGCATTTCAAACTACCATTTGCAATTCAGTAATATTCTGGTGTGCTATATGTCGGCAGGATATGAAACATGCACTTGTGATTCGTGAACTAGTGACCAACTGCTGGTTTGCAAACCTGTTTTAAATCTAGGTGTCTATGCCACAAACAATTTTCTGCTAATCTCAAATGCTTAGACATAAATATTAGTTTTTTCATTTTGGGGTTATGTTTGAGATCTTATGTTATAATTGGCCCATGGGCCGATGGGCTTGGTACTGTTTTTTATGTTATAGACATTAATGTTTTCCTACTTTTTTCCCAAGGAAAGTTGGTTGCGCGAACGGGTGTTTTTGGTTTCTAAACCCACCCGATT
This sequence comes from Pseudotsuga menziesii, assembly GCA_001517045.1. Taxonomy (NCBI): domain Eukaryota; kingdom Viridiplantae; phylum Streptophyta; class Pinopsida; order Pinales; family Pinaceae; genus Pseudotsuga; species Pseudotsuga menziesii. The sequence goes on from LPNX010685414.1 coordinate 665,324, forward strand.
GTTCGTTTTGCCAGTGCTAGTGGTGGCTGTGTTTGCAGACGGCTATTTTTTGTATAAAATCCCCAACGTACATTTATGGTCAATATTTGTGGTTACAGGGAGCTTTTATTAAACAAAAACATCTATAATTTTTTTTTAAATTAAGGTTAAGCTGTCTCGACTCTCCACCACCGTAACCTTGCAGATAGCATCATGCCCTGAAAGCACTTGTCCATATAGTATTGTATGGATTTTACAGAATGTACGGGTTGATATTGACTCCCAGAATGTGTTGAAGCGGCTAATGACAACATTGAACAAAGTCGATCAATAGCACATCTTGGTTGTGTAAGGACTCTCGGGATCATGTTTGGTTAGCTGAAATAGGAAGGGAGGTAATGGCATTTGACCTTGGCAACTAACCCAACCGTTCACTGAGGGCTATAATGGTGGCATTTGTCGACTATGCATGCAAGACAAAGAAGGGATGAAACTATATTTTCCAAATACAAACCTAATCTCCTTGAGAACAACTACTTGGACTTTTGAAAATCTCGCCAAAAGTCAGATTGTTAACCAGTTTCTTCATAAATATTGGTCAGGTAGATATTTTCGTGATGCAAAGGGAACCCAGAGCCACCTTTCATTGGCCGGTTACAACAAATCGAATGCTATTTTTTACCATTTTTTTCAGTTCGAAGCCATTCGTTAAGTATGATCTACCATACTGTAGTCAGATCTCCTCCTTCCCACAGATTAAAGCCATTATATGTCATTTCCCCGCTCTCCTCTAAATTATCTACTGATTAATTCTATCACATTGTCATTAAAACGAATAATCAAAACAAAACAAAAAATTCAAATTCAGAGAGGAAATGGAGATTACTCATCCATGTCGAAGTAGAGATAGAGAGGAGACTCTTCTTCAAATGCAGTCCTCCTGTCATCAATATTTGACAAATCCAGTGCATTCGACTGAGTCTGCTTTGCTCTGTTCGGTTCGGCTGGGGACCCCTTTTTCGTTAGATTAAAAAAATGTCCTCTTCCTCCTAGACGATGGAAACAAAGGCTAAAATGTGTGAAAGCCAGAAAGCTGAGCTGGTGTATGACACATGAAAATTACATGTACCCTTAAAATGGGTCCACGTCAGTCAGATATACTATTGTATTCTACACCTGCAATCCAATCCCGTATCCCACCAAAAATTAGAATTTTTTCTCGACCCCACACACACGACCATATCATAAAATTATTGGATATCTAAATTATTGGCAAGATTATGGAAGGGTAGTATTAAATCTTATAACTGAAAAAACTGTATTAAATGCTAAGCAATGAATGAATATATATTGAATTACTTGAGCAAAAGTAAATGTCTCAATGCCTACGATATGACAGAGGGGTGTTAGCAGGTCAGCCTATTAATGCTAGTTAATTACTTGCGTATAGAATGTTTGATAATAACGAAAGGTATGTTTCACTCCCTCTCTCTTCATCTAGAAAAATCACATTGACTTTGCCACCTTTTACACCACATTAAATGTTATTTTAGATGGGTAGGTGAAGGATGTTTTAGATGGGTAGGTGAAGGATGTCAACTAGTTCTGGTTAAGAGAAGTAATTGTTATTTTTTTTTATTTCAATTCTTAATTGTGATATGTTTGTTTTTATGAATCAATCATTAATTAGGGCTAGTGAAGCATCGGCAATCTCATTCTTGATTACAAGTTTGAGGGTGGGAGAAGATGTTACATGTAAACTAAATGTGGGTTGATGAAGTGTCAAATGAGTTTACTTTGGGTGGTTAACCGCAGAAGTTGTTATTCTCCCTACCAAACTTCAAATCTTGCTTGTGACATGTTTGTTCTCATGGGTTGATTGGCTTGGCAAGGTACCAACAATCTCACTCTCACTTAAGTACTTGAGGGTGGGATGAGATGCTTTCAAACTTTTGTCACTTGACTTGTTAAGAGGAGAAGTTGTTATCCTCCATGCCTAGGTTCAAATCCCACTTGTGACATGTTTTCCTCTCGTGGGCCAACTAGGGCTAGCAAAGTAACAACAATCTCGTTGTCGCTTAAATGCTTGAGGTGGGACAAAATGTTTCTAAATGTGTGAGCCAATTGGATTTAGCTTGGGTGGATAAGAGGAGAAGTTGTTATCCTCCCCACCCAAGTTGAAATCCCACTTGTAACATGTTTTCCCTCGTGAGGATATTAGGTTGGCAAGGTACCAACAATCTAACTCTTGCTTAAGTCCTTAAGGAATGAGATGTTTCCAAACATTTAGTCAATTAGGTCTAGATTGGGTGTTTAAAAGAATAAGTTGTCATCCTCTCTACCTAGATTCAAACCTTGCTTCTGACATGTTTGCCCCTCATGCATGGATTGGCACTCACAAGGTACCAACAAGCTCACTCTCACTTAAAGGATGGGACAATATGTTTTCAAACATTTCATACCAAGTGTTTAGCTCAACCAACTATCACTAAATTGTTGGCCATTTGGTCATTTTCGCACTAGGAAGTGCACAAATCATCCCAAGTGAAGTGCATTGCTCTACATCAATGCATTTACTACATATGTCATCTACAAATGGGGGGAAGCATCCCTTGAGTCTTCCCACAATATCTTCCTAGGAAATAAAGGTTGGATTTGAAGGATTTTTTTTTTAGACAATAACGAGTATAAATAATTATATTAATAGGGAGAGACGAGCCAAATTATGAAAGTGGGGAATTGTTATTGTCCTATCATGTTACAGATCTTTAAAAATTTGGCATGTTTACCCCTCACACGATAGGGTGCCCCTGCAAAGGGGTTGTTGATTAGCAAAATTATCATTGACATCAATTCAAGTCACGTGGTCGCACACCCTTAAAACTAAGTCAATGTCTCGCCTCTTCATAGGAGGCATATACCTCAATTTGATGGAAGCTTGTCAACTTCAATATTGTCATAAATTAAAGGTACACTACAAAAACCATGTTTGGGTCAGTGTCCCCACCAAACTCATATCAAGGGTCCAATATTCAATATTTTACTCCTTGCATTGAATTATAGTATAGGATGACAACTATGAACAACTAGGCCCATATTTGGAACTTGGTGATTGAACACTTTCTATGTTGGCAAATGTTACATCTTATTACTAGGGGTTTTGAACATTCATTAGTGCAAATTTTCTCTTTTTCTTTCAAATATCTCTCCACATAATCAAATGGAGCAACATTGGTGAAGGATCCATCAAAACCAACAGTCTAACTCTATCACAATCAATGATAAGTACAATGTCTCTTTCAGATCAAGTTCTTTGATTCATAGTATGCTTTCATCCCCTCGTTGTTTGTTTATTGAAAAATATGGATACTAGAGTGTGGTTCAATTTGCATGATTGTGGCTTTATGGCCACCTTTTCCTTGGAAGATGTCATTGGGATCTTACCAATGCACTAAGCTTGGAGTGAACAACTTCCTTATTAAGTTGCATCAATATGCATATTCCAACTTTTAAATTGATTAGTTATTCATTTATTCCTCAATGATATCTTATCTTTAACATAAAAAACCTCATATATTTTGTTGTTTGATGTACTTTACACTTAAATATCATATTTTTGATAATCCAATTTATAAAACCAACCCAAAAACAAACAAACAAAAAGTTATACTCCAACACAATCTTCTCAAAACAAAAAATAAAATAAAAATAAAAATTTACTAAGATCAACTTGTGCACAAAAACAAACATAGAAAACAATACCTTTTAAACTTCTTTCAACATTTTCAATTATTGCGCTGAGAGGCGCTCTACAGCCTAGAATGAGGGAAATCTCGTAACATTATGTTGTAATGTTTGTCGATATTAAGTCGACCAAACAAACAACCTAATATGAGGGAGATCTTGTAATGTTTGTCGGGTAATGTTTGTTACTAACAAAATAATAAAAAAGAAAAATTTTAATTATCCGCAAAAATAAATGCCGGCCACAAAAACAACCTAATATGGGGGAGATGTTGTAATGTTCCTTACTAACAAAACAATAAAAAATTAAAAATTTAATTATCCGCAAAAAAATGTCGATGAGAAAAACAACACAATATGGGGGAGATGTTGTAATGTTCCTACCTAACAAAATAATAAAAAATAAAAAATTGAATTATCTGCAAAAAAATTGTTGGCCTTGAAACCATGTGCAAGGCCTCCTAAACAACCCATGGTTTTATTGTACATGGTTTAGGAAGGCCTTGCAAATGGTTTCAAAACCATGTGCAAGGCCTCCTAAACAACCCATAGTTTTATTGTACATGGTTTAGGAGGGTCTTGCAAATGGTTTTAAGACCATGTACGAGGACTCCTAAATAACCCATAGTTTTGGGAGGGCCTTGCACATGGTTTTAAAACCATGTATGGGGGAGATGTTGTAAAATAAAAATAAAATATTATATGTCGACCATAAATAATATTAAATATTAATAATAAAAATATTATATGTCGACATTAAATAAAAAGACGTGTCTTTTGGTTTGAATCAAATCAATGGCTATATATAAGACACACCAAAGTTGATAGCTCCTCAAGTGCAATACTTAAGAAGAGGTTTGCACCTCGAGAGATCTGATCCCTCTTGGCACTTGATAGAGCATAGGATTTGGATAGATCTATACTAATTTAAAACACCTACATAAAAATTATTTATAACACTAACAAAATGCACATAAAAAGAGAATTCGTCATGCACATCTTTGCAATAAAAATAGTGGTAACATAAATGGTTAGTTAAGAATATCATATCGTGATTTTGATAAGAAGTTAGAAATATATATATATATATATATATATATATATACTTTCAACCTATTTAGGTATTTTGTATATAAAGATAAAGAAACACAAAATATATTAAAAAAACAATCCTTACATGTACCTTCATTATGTTTGATATCTCATAGAATTATGTATATCTTTATAGAAATAAAGAAAACTAAAATATATTTAAAAAAATAAATCCTACATATATAAGACAATCAATTAAGCATATGGGGGTACTTTTCTTGTCTCATTCTACATAGATTCATTGTCTCTTACACATTTTACAAGTGTGGCCGATGGTGATAGGAGTGATGGAGTTTTCTAGGATACTATTCATTTAATATTTAGTAAAACATGATCCCTTTGTTAAGTAAGGCTTTGCTTATTGAAGCATATTTAAGGACAATGATCCCAAATATGGAGTACCCTTACTTGTCTCATTCTATATAGATCTTGTACACTTTGTATGGTTGTTCATGATGATAAGATTTGTGGATTTTTTTTAGTAATGTTTTTATAGTATTGTCAAAACAACATGATGCATTTATATTAACAAGAGCTATGTAGTAGCAATATCTTAGACATTGCCATTAATTTTACGACCAAACATTGTTACTAGCTTTATGACCACCTATGAGCATGTTTTTTTTATGTCTTCAACTCTTTGCATGTATTTTTGTTAAAATTGTTTAGAAGAGTTCTTGTGTACTTTTACGTGATTATATTTGTTGTTGTATGGCTTCTATTATCATCTGCATAAACAACAACCGCATAATTTCATTACTAGCTTTTATTTTCTTTTGCAAGAAGTTCAACGATGCTACTAAAATATGTGAAGTAAATTACCTTATTGCAAGGCAAAAGGCTATTCATAGCATTAGAATGGGTCTTATTTTCCTCATTCTTGGTTTGTCTCTTCTTTGTAGATACACATCCACCAGTAAAAATGATTTCTTCTTATTCTGAAGTGATGCGATTCAGAAAGCAAAGGGAGTGTTACCATTGTGTAGACAAAGTGTGATAAATGAGCCTTGAGCTTGCTACCTCCTCAATCATGGCATAAGACTCACGAATGAAATTGTGGATAAGGTTTGAACTACTTCCCAATTACCATACCATCACTTTCCAAAACTCAAATATGAATGAAAGGAAATATAAAAGATGACTCAAATATTAATAAAACCTAAAAGATGTAAAACATACCAAAACTAAAATATATTAATGGAAACCAGAAAGACCATAATGCATGAATTCTCTAAGCGGTTTTGCTGCTAGTAGATCTATTGGAAAAATATGTCTACAAACATCAATTAAAACAAATGCTATTCTTTAATTTATACAAAGTAAACAAGAAATATTAAACCTTTTGGTTTTCAAGTTTTATTATGTTTGAACGTTTAATATATACAAATTAAACAAGAAATATCGAACCTTTCATTTTTCAAGTTTTATTATGTTTGAACGTTTGATGTATTACCGAAGAACATTAAGTTTGAACTCATAAAAATTTTAAAAATAGTGTAACAATTCTATCTTTCCAAGACTTAAAAACAAGTAGAAAAAATATAAGAAATATTTGTTTTGGCATCTTCTTTTGCCACTCTCATATTAGAACCAATACCAAAAATCTTATGCTTTCTTAACTTATTACTTTATATTATAAATGTCTAGTTTGGATGGTTAAGAGAAGTAATTGTTATCATCTTTCTTGATTTCAACTCCTACTTGTGACATGTTTGTTTTTCATGAACCAATCATTAATTAGGGATAGCAAAGTATCGACGATCTCATTATTTATTACAAGCTTGAGGGCGGGATAAGATGTTACATGTAAACTAAATGTGGGTTGAGAAGGTGTCAATTGTGTTTGCTTTGGGTGGTTAACTGCATAAGTTATTATGCTCCCTTCCAAACTTCAAATCTTGCTTGTGACATGTTTGTCCCTCATGGGTTGATTGGCTTGGCAAGGTACCAACAATCTCGCTCTCACTTAAGTACTTGAGGGTGGAATGAGATGCTTTCAAACTTTTGTCACTTGACTTGTTAAGAGGAGAAGTCGTTATCCTCCATGCCTAGGTTCAAATCCCACTTGTGACATGCTTTCCTCTTGTGGGTCAATTAGGGCTAGCAAAGTAACAACAATCTCGTTGTCGCTTAAATGCTTGAGGTAGGACAAAATGTTTATAAATGTGTGAGCCAATTGGATTTAGCTTGGGTGGATAAGAGGAGAAGTTGTTATTCTCCCCAACCAAGTTGAAATCCCACTTGTAACATGTTTTCCCTCATGGGGATATTAGGTTGGCAAGGTACCAGCAATCTCACTCTTGCTTAAGTCCTTAAGGAATGAGATGTTTCCAAACATTTAGTCAATTAGGTCTAGATTCGGTGGTTAAAAGAATAAGTTGTCATCCTCTCTACCTAGATTCAAACCTCGCTTATGACATGTTTTCTCTCATGCATCTATTGGCATTCACAAGGTACTAACAAGATCACTCTCACTTAAAGGATGGGACAATATGTTTTCAAACATTTTATACCAAGTGTTTAGCTCAACCAATTATCACTAAATTGTTGGGCATTTGGTCATTTCAGCACTATGAAGTGCACAAATCACCCCAAGTGAAGTGCATTGCTCTACATCAATGCATTTACTACATATGTTATCTACAAATGGGGGGAATCATCCCTTGGGTCTTCCCACAATATCTTCCTAGGAAAAAAGGTTGGAAGTGAAAGATTTTTTTGAGAAAATAACAAGTATAAATAATTATATTAATAGGGAGAGGCGAGCCAAATTATGAAAGTGGGGAATTTTTTTTGTCCTATAATGTTACAGATCTTTAAAAATGTGGCATGTTTACCCCTCACAAGATAGGGTGCCCCTGCAAAGGGGTTGTTGATTAGCAAAGTTATCATTGACATCAATTCAAGTCACATGGTCACAAACCCTTAAAACTAAGTCAATGTCTCGCCTCTTCATAGGAGGCATATACCTCAATTTAATGGAAGCGTGTCAACTTCCATATTGTCATAAATTAAATGTACACTAAAAAACCATGGTTGGGTCAGTGTCCCCACCAAACTCATATCAAGGGTCCAATATTCAATATTTTACTCCTTGCATTGAATTATAGAATACAATGACAACTATGAACAACTAGGCCCATATTTGGAACTTGGTGATTGAACACTTTCTATGTTGGCAAATGTTACACCTTATTACTATTTGAACATTCATTAGTGTACTTTTTGTCTTTTTCTTTCAAATATCTCTCCACATAATCAAATGGAGCAACATTTGGTGAAGGCTCCATTAAAACCAATAGTCTAACTCTATCACAATCAGTGATAAGTACAATGTCTCTTTCGAATCAAGTTCTGATTCATAGTATGCTTTCATCCCCCTAGTTGTTTGTTTATTGAAAAATATGGATATTAGAGTGCAGTTCAATTTACATGATTGTTGCTTTATGGCCACCCTTTCCTTGGAAGATGTCATTAAGACCTTACCGATGCACTAAGCTTGAAGCGAACAACTTCTTTATTAAGTTTCATCAATATGCATATTCCAAATTTTAAATTGATTAGTTATTCATTTATTCTTCGATAGTATCTTATCTTTAACATAAAAGAAACCCTCATATATTTTGTTGTTTTGATGTACTTTACACTTAAATATCATATTTCTTATAATCCAATATATAAAACCCAAAAAAAAAACTTTATGCTCCAAACACAATCTTCTCAAAACAAAAAAATAAAAAAATAAAATTTTTATTTTATTTTTTACTAAAATCAACTCGTGCACAAAAACAAACATAGAAAACAATACCTTTTAAACTTCCTTTTACATTTTCAATTAGTTAAAACACCTACGTAAAAGTTATTTATAACACTAACAAAATGCACATAAAAAGGTATTCGTCGTGCACATCTTTGCAATAAAAATGGTGGTATCATAAATGGTTAGTTGAGAGTATCATATATTGATTTTGATAAGAAGTTAGAAATAACTATATGTTATTATACCTGCCTCCGGCTGGTATATTGCAATCGTTCGATTTCAAACCTCGTTGACTTTGGGGATTACCTGGTGTTTTTTCGCACAACTTTAAAAAATCAAACCTGTTTTCCTAAGTCATACTTTGGTGTTTGCAAAATATTTTTTTTTAAATTTGTTAAAAATCTAATTTTCTAAACAGCTGATTGGTTGAGAGGCGATGATGTCAACATTGGGGTTTGGTATCTGGATTTCAGTCGACATGTGGCAAGATGACATCATAATTTAAAATTAAAAAAATCAAAATTTATATCCCATCGCCATTGCCACGCGTTCATTCTCAAGGTCCAAGCGTTGGATCTCCATTTGCTTCTGCTTGATCTCCATTTCCGTCTCCTGCCGCTGGTGCTGCCGTGTGGACCGTGGCAGTGGGCTTCGTATACAGCTTGTCTGTGTCGATAAGGATATTAATATTTTCTTTGGCAAAGCCGAAGCGATGAATGAGGCTACCTTGCATCCTCATAACCTCGTTCACGCATCCGTGAAGTTCATTTTGTGTGTTGGGATAATTGCATCCCACCAATACAGCGTATTTCTTGCTGTCGTTCTTGGCCATGCTTTTACACACAGACTACTTGTATGAAGATTGCCAAGTTCTTGTAGGGAAGTTATAGCACTGTCGCCAACTGATATGAAAGAAACTGAACAATTTGGAAAATGAAAGGGACAATTATGCTTCTACTGCACATAGAAATCAAGAAGAATCAATCTCTCTGAAACAATATTTGAGCCCAATATGAACAATGCGTGCATGCGTATTATTTTCTCACTGATGTGGGTTGCCGACTAGCTTCATGACCGCAAGTATATATATATATATATATATATATAATACGTGTTGGTTTTCTTTTCAGTCTGCGTTTTGGTATCTCTCACCTATTTACAGATCAACAGATTAAAAATT